>LR738714.1:459539893-459696369 GCA_902687465.1 Secale cereale
TGGATCTCTTCGGTCCCAATGCTTACAAAAGCCTTGGTGGTAACTCCTTTGGTCTAGTTATAGTTGATGATTATTCCAGATTTACGTGGGTATTTTTCCTTGATGATAAATCGCAGGTTCAGAGGATCTTCAAGACCTTTGCCAAAAAGGCCCAAAATCAATTTGAGGTGAAGATCAAGAAAGTTCGGAGTGACAATGGAACGGAGTTCAAGAACGCCAATGTAGACTCTTTTCTCGATGAGGAAGGAATTCTACATGAGTTCTCGGCTACGTACACTCCTCAACAAAATGGAGTTGTTGAGAGGAAGAACCGAACGCTCATAGAGATGGCAAGAACGATGCTTGATGAATACAAGACACCGAAACACTTTTGGGGAGAAGCAGTCGAGACAGCTTGTCATGCTATCAACAGGCTTTATCTTCATAAGCTTCTCGGCAAGACATCATACGAGCTTCTCACCGGTAACAAACCCCAAGTGGGATACTTTCGTGTCTTTGGTTCAAAATGTTATATCCTTGATAAGCATCGTCGGTCTAAATTTGCTCCTAAATCTCATGAAGGCTTTCTTCTTGGTTATGGATCAAACTCCCACACCTACCGTGTCTACAATAATTTCACCCGAAAGGTTGAAGAGACGGTAGATGTGAAGTTTGATGAATCTAACGGCTCGCAAGTAGAGCAAATGCCTATTGATGTAGGAGACAAGGACCCATCGGAAGCTATCCAAGATTTATCTATTGGAAAGATCCGTCCCATGGAAGTGAAGGAGAGTACCTCATCTACATATGTGGAGCCACCTACCTCACGTCGAGATGAACCTCAAGGCAACATGGAGGCCTCCACAAGTGGAACTCACCAAGATGAGGAAATGCAACAAGAAGATCTACCACAACCTCCTTCTCCACCACCTCAAGACAACACCAACAACAATGAAGAAGAAGAAGAAGAAGAAGAAGAGGAAGATGAAGATGATGAGGAAGCTGAGCCACAACATCAACAAAGGCTATCCCGAGTCCGAGCAAGAGTCAAGAAAAATCATCCCGTGGAACAAATGATGAACGACATCAACTCCGGGAGAATTACTCGCTCTAAAACTCGCTTAGCTAACTTTTGTGAGCATTACTCATTTATCTCTAGTATTGAACCTATGAAGGTAGAAGAAGCACTTGATGACCCGGATTGGGTGAACGCTATGCACGAAGAACTACACAACTTCGAGAGGAACAAGGTGTGGACTTTGGTAGAGAAGCCCAACGATGATCAAAACATCATTGGAACCAAATGGGTGTTTCGGAACAAGCAAGATGAAGATGGACAAGTCATCCGCAACAAGGCTCGTCTCGTAGCTCAAGGTTACACACAAGTCGAAGGTATGGACTATGGTGAGACCTATGCCCCCGTTGCTAGACTTGAGTCCATTCGCATTCTTCTTGCTTATGCCAATCACCATGATATTACTCTCTATCAAATGGACATCAAAAGTGCTTTTCTAAATGGTGAAATTGAGGAGGAAGTATTTGTTAAACAACCTCCCGGTTTTGTGAATCCCAAAAAGCCTAATCATGTTTACAAGCTACACAAAGCTCTTTATGGTCTTAAACAAGCCCCTAGAGCTTGGTACAAATGCTTAACTAGCTTTCTTCTTGAAAAAGGCTTTGAAATTGGAAAGATAGACTCAACGTTGTTCACGAAAAGGGTTAATGGTGAACTATTTGTGTGCCAAATATATGTTGATGATATTATCTTTGGTTCAACTAACCCCCATTTTAGCAAGAAGTTTGGACAGCTCATGTCGGAGAAGTATGAAATGTCCATGATGTGTGAACTCAAATTCTTCCTTGGGTTGCAAATCAAGCAATCTAAGGAGGGTACTTTTGTCTCACAAACAAAGTACACCAAGGATCTCTTCAAGAAGTTCAACATGCAAGAAAGCAAAGGTATGAGTACCCCCATGCCTACTAGTGGACATAATGACTTGACTAAGGATGGAGAACCCGTTGATCAAAGGGTTTACCGTTCTATGATTGGTTCTCTATTATATCTTTGTGCTTCTCGTCCTGACATAATGTTGAGTGTATGCATGTGTGCGCGATATCAAGCAGCTCCTAAAGAATGTCATCTTAAAGCTGTTAAAAGGATAGTGAGATACTTGATACACACACCAAACTTTGGCATTTGGTATCCTAAGAGAGCTTCTTTCGATCTTGTTGGCTATTCCGACTCGGACTATGCCGGTGACAAGGTTGATAGAAAGTCAACTTCGGGTACGTGTCAATTTCTTGGTCGATCCCTTGTATCTTGGTCCTCCAAGAAACAAAATTCGGTATCTTTATCCACTGCCGAAGCTGAATATATTGCTGCTGGTTCGTGTTGTGCTCAATTACTATGGATGACACAAACGCTTAAGGATTATGGGATACATGTGAAACGTGTTCCCTTGCTTTGTGACAATGAGAGTGCAATTAAAATTGGACACAATCCAGTGCAACATTCTCGAACAAAGCATATTGAAGTTCGTCACCATTTTATTCGTGATCATATTGCCAAGGGTGATATTAATCTCAAGCACGTTCGTACTGACAAACAACTTGCAGATATCTTTACAAAACCTCTTGATGAGAAAGTGTTTTGTCGCCTGAGGAGTGAGTTGAACATCATTGATGCTTCAAACTTGGAGTAAGAACTCCATTGATGCATGCAAGGCATGAGCCTACTTGAACTAATCCTTGATATTTCTCTTATGATGATGATCATATGTCTTGGACACATTTGCCTCCTTGTATTGCATCTAACTCTTTGCAGGTACTTGGATGATCTACATTCCACAAGATTACCACACACTCAAATCATGAGTAATCTTGTCATTGACCAAGTATCTAGCCCTTTGGGATGTTGAGTTCAAGGAACAGAATTCCACATATCCTTTTTGACATCTTATACATCTAGTATTTCACTCTTGTCATCTTGGATATCCTCGAGTATTTCCTTGCTTGCCTAACCCATGTAGGAAGATGAACTACACAAGTAGAAATGGCGCCCCAACTTCACATTCAATGAGCACCTACATCAAGCTTACCTACATGTGCAAAGCATCAACAAGCCCAAGGTATGTTCTTCACATCTTTAAGGAGCTTTACTCAAAGTCATGAGTACAAGCAACTTCATAAGATGTGATCACATCAAATGCTTAATCGAAAAATGGCAATCCCATTTTGAGCTTAAACGATGAGTATGACCTATGATCAAATGTCCTCATTTGACTCCTAAGTCAATATACTCAAACATAGGTGACTTTGTCGCCGACCTTTTTCTAGATGAAGTACATATGCTTTTGGAGTTTTTCTGTTTTCTCTTATGTTCTCTCATTGAGTTTTCTTTAAAAAAAAAAAAAAAAAAACTTCGTCTAGAATTCTTTTTTATCTCTGTTCTTATGTTTCTTTGTGAATATCCTTCTGGAAATCTTTTTATGGCTCTGATCAATTCCCTGAAAATCTTTTACAAATTCATTGCAAATCCTTTGAAACATCCCTCGCAGAGTGAGCTGGATTATTTCTGTGTTTCCTTGGATTTCTTCCAGGACATCACCTTCTGCAGCTCCACTCAGACTTAAATCTTAAAGAGGGAGAGGACTCAAATTTGGCCTAAATTGTTTCTCTGAATGTTCTTGTTTGTCCCGTTGTGATTCTTAAGGATCCCACTTCTTTCTTTCTTTCTTTCTTTCCATCTTTCCTGTTCTACCTAGTTTACTGTCCTTTTCGGCACTTGATGTCAAAGGGGGAGAGAACTTAGGGGAATAGGGGGAGTAGGGGAGAAGAGGAGACTTAAGGGAAGAAGAAAAGCAATCTTATCTTAAGGGGGAGAGAATCACATCAAAGCTTTGTCGTGTTTTACATTGGACTTTACAATTGTCATCTTTCTTTTGACTTTGCTTTTTCATCACACCCCTGTTCTCACAATTGGTATCTTATGAAATCTTTTACAATTGGTATCTTACTCACAATTGGTATCTCATGGAATCTTTTAGTTTAGGGGGAGAAGACTTAGAGGAATCTTCACAATTGGTATCCTATGAAAAGCAAAATCTCTCAGAGTTCATTGAAAATCTTTTAGCTTCGGAGACATGTTCGCTGATTCAAGCCTGTGCTCAATATGAGACACTCTTTATACATGTCATCCCTGGCTTGGTACTCTTGATGTTCTTGCAGTTGGTTGAAGGAATACTCTTGTGTTATCTAACCTTGTTTTCTCAAGTTTATCCCTTCAGGTACAAGTGCCAAGGAACCTCAAGGTAAGTATATGCATCTTGCAGAATGTGCATGATGGTGACTTGCTTGTAAATACTTGTTTGCAAGAAATCACCATGCACATATGCATTATCACTCACTTTCTCTTTTCTTCTGCTCTGATGCATATAGCCAAGCTGCATGTAGCACATCTTGCTTATCTCTCTTGTGTGCTTGTGGTAGTCCAAAACCATAATATATGAAAATCTTGCACACTTGTAGGGGGAGCCTGTGTACTACATGCTTGTCAAAGCTTTCATGATAATCCTGTCTTTCTTTCAATAAGCTTTGATGTCTCGTTCAATATAATTTCAGTGTGTTGCCATCAATTACCAAAAAGGGGGAGATTGAAAGCACATTTGCTCTCCGGGTGGTTTTGGTAATTAATGACAACATACTTTGTGGTTGGACTAATGCTTTTATCAAGTATGTTTCAGGAAACCCAATCACATTGGTATGGCAAGATGACTGAAGAAGTGGACCCCTCAAATGCTAAGACAAGCATTGGCAAAAGCTCAAGACTCCATTTCTGGTTTAGTGATCAAAAATCACATTGAGTCCATAGGAAAAGCCAATACTATTAAAAGGGGATGAGGTTGTGTTGATGATCTGGTTGCTCAAGTGCTTGGTGATCTAACTCCCTCAACTATCAGCACTATTCACTACTTAACACACACCCATAAGCAATCTCGGTCAAACCAACTCTATCTCACCGAGATGAAGCTATCTCTGCAAACCCTAACATCTCGGTCACACCGATTCTTCAAATCAGTCCCACCGAGATGAACCACTTCTGCCATATTCCAAACCCTAGAAAAATCGGTCTTACCGAGTTTGAGATCGGTCACACCGAAACTGAACTGCCAACCTTCTGTAACCATTTCACATCATATCGGAATATCCGAGTTTGCATTATCGGTCTCACCGAAATGGGCAAGGTTCTGCCTTGACTCAAATCGGTCGCACCGATAATTCATCTTCGGTCAAACCGATTCTGGCATGTTCCTGCTCTTTCTCAAATCGGTCCAACCGAGTTTTCTTTCTCGGTCCCACCGAAATCTCCAACGTTCATATCAGATACACTTTCGGTCTCACCGAGATGGTATTTTCGGTCCCACCGAAAATCCCAACGTTCACTATATTTGAACTTTCGGTCTGACCGAGTTTTCACTTCGGTCTGACCGAGATTGGTCAAATGTGTGTGTAACGGTTGGATTTTGTGTGGAGGCTATATATACCCCTCCACCCCCTCCTCATTCGTGAGGAGAGCCATCAGAAAGTACCACCACTTCTACCATACACTTTCTGAGAAGTGAACCACCTACCCTTGTGTTGAGATCAAGCCATTCCATTCCTACCATATGAAACTTGATCTCTAGCCTTCCCAAGTTGCTTTCCACTCAAATCTTTCTTCCACCACAGCCATATCAGTGAGGAGAGTTGAGTGTTGGGGAGTTTATCGCTTGAAGCACAAGAGCAAGGAGTTCATCATCATCAACACCGTCTATTACCTTTTGGAGGGTGGTGCCTCCTAGATTGGTTAGGTGTCGCTTGGGAGCCTCCGTCGTGATGTGGAGTTGAACCAAGAAGTTTGTAAGGGCAAGGAGATCGCCTACTTCGTGAAGATCTACCCCGAGTAAGGCTAGTCCTCCGTGGGCGTAGGCCGTGATGGAATAGACAAGGTTGCTTCTTCGTGGACCCTTCGTGGGTGGAGCCCTCCGTGGACTCGCGCAGCCGTTACCCTCCGTGGGTTGAAGTCTCCATCAACGTGGATGTACGATAGCACCACCTATCGGAACCACGACAAAAATCTCCGTGTCACCAAACTGCGTTTGATCTTCTCCATCTCCATTTACTATATATGCAATTTACTTTCCGCTGCCCATACTCTAGAATTGCATGTGTAGTATGTTACTTGACTTGATCTTGATTGCAAAACTGCCAAAATCTGTCCTTGATAAAAGACAGAAATTTTATCTTGCCAAGTAGTCTAATCACCCCCCCTCTAGACCTACTTCTTCGATCCTACAAACTTTCACTGCCATATACACTCATAAGTAATCTTGGTCCCACCGATATTCCAAACTCAGTCACACCGAGATGAACCACCTCAGCCATAAGCCAAACCCTAGAAATCTCGGATTTTCCGATTCTGAAATCGGTTTCACCGAAACATGAGTTGCCAAGCTTCTGTAACCTTCTGTCATGTAACACCCCAAAAATTTAACCATGATTTATTTATTAAAATTTTGCCAGGAAATTAAATTTTTATTTTCTGGATTTTCTTTTGATTTCAGAACCATTCTTTTCTTCTGAATTGTGAAGTTTTCCCTCCAAGGGGAACTTTTCAAAAATATTGTTGGACTTGTATACCTTCTCAAGATCATTTCTTTTATCAGTGGAATTATTTCTATAAATGTTTTCCTAAAGCTTTATTGCTTTTAAATTGGTTTCTCATAAGTCTTGGAGTCCCTTTTGCACTGCAACCCTTTGATAAATGCATTTAAAAATTCCACCAAAATTTGGGGATGACATGTGATGGTCCTAAATCACTTTTATGCAAAAACCTCTCTTAGTCATTTGAGGATTTTGAGCCCTACCTCTAGTTTTCAAATCTGGTTCAGTTTGCAATTTGCACTACAACCTATTTTTATTTTTCTTTATAACTTCCATAAAAAATTGGAGATGTTAGTAGAAGCATATAATGCAACTCTATGCAAAAACCCATTGGTGTTCTTTGGAAAATTTGAGCAAACCATCCTCTTTTGCTCTCTGGTCCAGTTTGGCATTTTCTACTGCAACCCCATTTTATCTTGCCCCATTGCCCATGAGATTTCTCTTGCTATGAGTATACCCTACCAAACTCTTAAGTCCAGGAGATTGGACCCATTGGAATATTTTTGGTCCATGCAATAATAGCTTTTCTTTTCTGTCCAGAACTATAGTTTTGCAGAACTTGCACTAGCAAGTTTCTGGTTTTGCCAAACTAACCTTGGCCCATTCTTTGTCATCTAAAGAAACTCTGATCTGGAGTTTTTGGCCACCCCAAGAGTTGCCTAGATGCCCTTGGCATTCTCTCAAACACCCTGTGTGCATGGCCAGCTTTAACATGATATTTAGTTTGCATTGTGGACTTGATCCTCTGACCCAGATAACTTGTCCACTAAACTCCCAGCTAACTCTAACCTAGACCTGTTAAACCCCAGCCTCACCCAAGACTTCTAGCACGCTCTGGCATTGCGTCGAGCACCTGGAGTGCGTGCGCTGGGCGCGCCCAGAGCGCACGTTTTGCACGCGCGCGCGCCCGAGCCGCCGCATCGCGCTTACCCCGTGCCCCTGGCCTTTCCATGCCCAAGGGACCACGCCCTGATCTCATCCGCTCGCCCGTGACGCGCTGCCACCCTCTGGCGCCCGGCAGCGCCGCCGCAGCGAGCCCCCTTGGCGGCTAGCCTTCGGCTACAGCTCGCCCGTACCATGGCCGGCGCCGCCCCGACCACCCCAGCTCGCCAGCTGCCCTGGGGAACAGCTCGAGCTCATCCGCGAGCTCGTTGGTTAGCGCCGACCAGTGCCACGTCGCCCTACTGCAGCAGAAGCGGTCAGCCGGCGATCTTATCTCCGGCCGTCGCGGGAACCGACCTCCCCCGCCTATAAAAGGAGCCCCCGAGCTCGTCCAGACCCTCAGGCGACCTCAGGCCATCTCCCTAGAGCCCCCGTAGCCAGCAATCGATGGAGGGAGGCCGTCTTCCTCGTCTCCGGTAGCTTCGGCCGCCGCCGCATTCCAGTGCCGTGCGTCGCAGGCAGAGCCTCCCCCGCCCATCCAGTGCCACCATACTCTTCCCCTAGACCATGCGGAGCTTCCCAACCCCTCAAACGCAACCAAGAACCGCCGTAGCTCGAGACCCCAAATCCTCCCGAGACGCCGTCCGCCGCAGAGCTCGCCGCCGGCGACTCCCTCCACCCCCGCGGACCTAGCAACCACCGGGAGGACCGCCCTGGACTGGTGGATCCATCCCCGCCCTCAGAACCCCGCGAGGAGCCGCCGTTCGCCGGCGTCGATCGCCGGAACCCCGCCTCGGCTCGGCCAGAGGAGGAAGAAGGCGCGGGCGACTGGTCAAACCTGACCAGTGGGCCCGAGGGACCCACTGTCAGTGACCCCGAGCCGGCCCACGCTGGTTTAAGTGAAGACGTAAACCCTGAAGTACGCCTTCTCCGCCTCTAAAGCGTATTCTATTTCGAACCGTTTTCTTTTTCTGTTTTATTTAAAAACAGATTTTGACCAGGACTTTGACTGGCTATAACTTTTAAAATAAAAGTCCTTTTGACTTGATTCTTTTTCTGTTGTTTCTAAAATTTGGTCTATTTTATTTTCATATTTATTTGAAAATTTTCGGAACAACTTTTTGTACTGTTTCTGGATTATGTGTTAATTTGTATTTTCTTAAAATAGGATTTTGGAGGGGAGATGAAAACTTTCAAAGTGCACCCCACCTACATACTCTTGGAAGGCAAGCATTCTGAACCCCGGCATAATATTGTTGTGTGTTGTTTGATACGTTTACAACACCACCTTGACACGGAGTACTCGTTATTTTATGTGATGGTATGAACATGCTCATAAGTGCATGATGAAGATTCCTTGCTGTTGGGAATTGATATGCTTGTGATAGTAACCACCCTCGTCTACCTCTCATGCCTACTGGAAGGAATCCGGGAAAGTCTCTGTCTTGGGTAGACACGAGCTTGCTACTGATATTTCGTTGAGACGAGTATAGTCAGTAAGGCATGTTGAGGTATGATGAGTAGTGATTCTGCCTGTTGGTGTGAAATATATTTGCTATGCTAATCATGCAGGTGATGCGTTAACCTCCTGAGTCGACCATAGATCGAGTCTTGTTCCGGTAACCCCCATACTTGTTTCGTGCTACCACTTGTCCCTGCCGCAGGTAGGGTACAGTCCAGTAAGTTGTCAACCCCTTTCTTGGCACACACCGTACAGAGAGGCCATGGTGGAAGATACCGGAGGCATCCGGTAGGCATGCCACCTGGTCCGGGGCATGGGTGTTTCCGGTTGGGACCGAGGGGGTAGCTCCCCTAGTTTGCGCGCATTATAAATTATGTGATCCCATGCTACTCGAGGTTGTAGCCTCCCACTTAGAGTTTTGCTTAACAGGTGACGTGGGTGATTCCAGTCATCGGTAAGTTAAGCGGGTGTGTGCGGGTCAGGTGTGTTTTCAATTAAAAGACCGTAAATGGAATTAGTCCTGATGGACTAAAGAAATCCGTTACTCGTGGGTAAAGAGTACACCCTCTGCAGAGGTTAAATCTATTCGAATAGCCGTGTCCGCGGTTAAGGATTACAGTCTGGGATTGGTCAAGTGTCGGTCTTAGTGTCGGTCTTCGGAGGAAAAACTGCTAAGCCAGAACATTGATCATAACATGTGACATATGATGATTATGATTATTATTATTATGGACTAACCATTTGTATTATTTGAATTATTGAGTATCCCTAGGATGGTTCTACCTCCTGGATATTCCCTGTGATTATTCTCATATAAGCCCTTTATGTGGTGTCGCACAGACGCCCGACTGTGGCATGCTTGTTATTTATTTTCCCTATAAGCCCTTTATGTGGTGTCGCTCAGACGCCCGACTGTGGCATGCTATTTATTTATTTTCCCTATAAGCCCTTTATGTGGTGTCGCACAGACGCCCGACTGTGGCATGCTGTTATTTATTGATTCTTATAAGCCCTTTATGTGGTGTCGCTCAGACGCCCGACTGTGGCATGTTTGTTATTATTTTCTTTATGAGCCCTTTATGTGACGTCGCTCAGACGCCCGACTGAGGCATGTTTTATCTTATTATCCTTTCGAGGCGTCGCTTCAGACACCCGATCGGTGCATTTTATTTTTATTCTCTGATTGCTTATTCATGTTTTATAAGAATAACCTGCTTGCGTGCGTCATGAATTTTATTTCGTGACTGACGAAGTGATCATGGAATATTTCAGAGCATGAATGTCATTTGTTATATTGTACCTGTGTTCATAATGTTTGCGAGTACATTCAAAGTACTCACTGGCTTGTCCCTGGCTATTGTCTTGGCCAGATTTCTTGCTTGGAGAGGAGCGCTATGATGACAGCCCCGGAACCTAGGCAATGGAGATAGCAGCCTCGCGAAGATAGGAGTTATCCGGGTCAGCTGTTCCTGTGGGAAATGGAGTCCCATAGACGCTGATGTATCGCAAACCGCTTCCGCCATCAACCACTAGAAACCTTTTGTTGTACTCATTGACCAGAATGGTCTTGTACTACATATTTTGTAGTTAGCTTGGAACTTCTGTATCAAGTTTGTGTCTCATCAGCTAACAGTAATCCTGGGGCTGGTGAGCACAAGGGCCATTTACTGGGAAATTAATATCCCGGAAAACCGGTCCCGACAACCTTGGTATCAGAGCCAGGCTGACCATTGGCTAATCCTATCTTAGCCAGGTCGATAAACCTAGGTTAAACAACCCACCAAACCTTAACCTAAACCCAGCCAAGCTTCTCGTGCAAGATAGCCACATAGTGACCCCGACACCTTTCGACAGTCGGTGCCTAACCTATCAGTCTAGCATGTCGATCACGCGCCAGTGACCGACACCTAAATTGTCTCATTCGCAAGCGTGCGAAGGAAGACTCCGTTTCCTTTTTCTATAAAAAGGACACGCTAGCCCCAACCCAGCACAGCACAGCCTCTACCCCAAAACCAAGCCAAGATGCCTGGCCCCATTGTTCAGAATGAGACCACAGCAACCAACCTTGGAGGTTTTGTGACCGTGCTAGCAAACCTCACCCGCCATGCCTTTGCATTAGAAGAGCCCCCAGAGTATGTTGTGTACCAAGGGCCCATGAGCGGTGAGAGCCGTCAATTCTGGGCCACGGTGCACGTCTATGGTAGGGGTATTTTACCAGAACGCCCCTACAGGTTCACCGGAAGGACAACTTCCTTTGAGCCACAAGCCATCCAGCTGGCCGCTCGAGAGGCTATAGTGCAACTCCGGCACCTGTCGCCCAGAGTTAACTGCCGCTCGTTCTACTACTACCCCAGCCGTGACGGGTATGGTAGGCCACCCCAGGTTGCCAGTGGAGACCACGAGACGGACCCTGCGTTGTTGCACCTGGTGCGCTATGTAAGTGCACTAGAGGCACTGTTCGATCAGATCACTCTTGATCTGATCGCCGCTCGTGGGGAACTTGTTCGCCGAGCCCCGGCGAGAGGAGAAGAGAAGCCCGACGCCGACAACCCAGTTGTGTTGTTCGGGCAACCGATCGAATCCTTGAGATCTGCCCCGACCATCGACCAAAATGCTTTGGTGTCCCCAGAAGTGTTTCGTCGCCTTTTGGGAACACGCTCCAGCGGGATTGTGGCCAACAACCCCCGAGATGGTCATCATCGCTACCCTGACCCTGCAGCTCCTCAACCCCATCCAGCTAACCCCGACGGTGAAACCCATGGAGAAGCCTCGACGTCCGCAAAGCACGCCCGCTTAGATATTAACGAAGTAGACTAAGCCACTCGAGTAGTACCGAGTCTTAGTATTTCTACGTCTTGTAATAGTGTGACCTTGTATCGCCCCAAATAAATGCAGTCTGCTTGTGTGCCTCTGTTTTGAATAGTATCCATGCATAAGTATGTTGGCGTACGGTTGCATTTTTAATTCCAGGCGTAGCTACCAAAAACCACCCCGACGGTGCCGCAGTAAAACGTCACTTTTATGAGATATGTGTATCTGTGGCATTGACCCCGACCCCATAGGGCAGAATCGACAAACTAGTTGCCCCACCCCATCCTCGATAACCCAGCCCTGATGCTTTATAAAAGGCCACCTCGTGACCTTACCAAGCATCCCTCACTTTGTGCACAGCTCGCCCAACCATTTTTACAATGCCGAGCCCCAGTATTCATCTGAGAACTCCAGATGCAACCCCAGGTAGTTTTGTTAAAATATTGTGGGACTTTACCTGCAGTACCATGAGTTCTACCCATCCACCCCAGTACGAGCTGCTCAAAACGAAGATCACCCCATCCACCTCGAAATATTGGGCAGTAGTGCACATCCCCCCCGCAAACCCAAACCAAGACCCAACGGAAGTCTCCTTCGTGGGGAAATCTATGCCGACTCCGCAAATGGCCATAGAAGCTGCTGCGTACGACGCGCTTGCTCGCCTTCGATTCGCAGTACCATATGCCAGCGAACGGGGGTATTATTACTTCCCGAGTCGTGCAGCACCCGGAGAAGTAGCATCTTTTCCTGGTGGACGAATTGAGAGGGACCCAACTCTAGCCAACCTTGCCCAGTATGTCATCGCTCAAGAGCGTTTGACACAGCGAGTAATGGGTTATCTCCAGAGCCTCGCTGATTTAAATCCTCGGATCGCCATTGGCGAGTCACTGAGGCCAGAACGGGGGAGACGCGTTTTTCGACTAGTCAATCCGCTTCCCCCGATAGAAGAGGAATGTGCCCCAGTGCCGGAGACATTTCCTCAGGACCCTGTCCATTTTCCGTTTACATCGTAGACGTCACTGCTATGTTTGTTATCCTAGCACTTATTTATGTATTACAGCTTATGCGTTGTATCCTAAGTTTGTGCGATGAATTAAATGTTTGTTTTCGATTAATGTGAGTGGTTTTTACTGCTGTTCATTTTGATTGACTGTTTTCGCTCTCGGTAAATTCAGAGGTGGGATTTTCTTTTTTTTCCTTAATGTTATTGCAGCACATAAATTCTTCATGACATGTATTTTAATTCACGCAGCACCACGACAGCAAGGTCACATCCACAACCACTCGACCACATGCACTAATTGCATAACCACGTACACATTTTGCACCTAATTGATCACCTTGCTAACACACCACAGTCTCTAAAGGAGAAATTTGTGGGTGATTATTCGAACGCAAGTTGCCTCCAGCACACTGACAGTAGTCAGAACCTAACAACCACACTTAATCCTCATGATCACCGCCGTCGGGAAGAGCTAACACTCGAGCAGCAGCATCACGACGATCATCGAGGATCATCATGCACAAGAGCACGGAGAACCCCAGCAATGCCGCCAACCCTCTGCACAACAGGATCATGTACCAATCCAGCATCACCTCCTCCATTAGAGCCTCGACGCGAGCTCCTGCAAACAGAAAAAAAGGAGAAGGAAAGAGAAGAAGAGGCGAGGCCAGGTGTGAGGAAGAAGAGAGGTGCACCGCGGTCATTTTATAGCTCGAGATCGGTGTACGGTGGGCGAAGTCCACCAGCGCCGCTCGTCGCTCGATCACCGGTGTTCGAAGGCGAATCCGCGAGCAGTGCCGACAGCGCACTCGCCCGCGAGGTGAGTGCACGCTGCACCGGCAGCTAGCGCGCCGCGCACTATCACAGTACGGCCTAGATGCCCTACGCGCTAGGCGTCGCCGGTGGAGAAAGCGCGGGAGAACACGCAAGAGAGAGGAAGAAAAGAGAGCCAGAGGTAGGAGAAGAGACTGACAGTGAGCCCCGGGTCCACCTGTCAGCCAGAGAGAGCACGGTGCCCTCGGGTACGACCACCGTTTTTTTAGAAAGTTAGATTGTTGTTCTAATTTTTTTTTTCCATAGCCGAAAGTAGTAATTTCTCGGTTTCCCCAACCATAGTTTTTTTTCCCACATAGCACCAGTACCCCACTGTGGTTGTGCCAATTATTTGCTCTCTCGCAGTAACCTCAGTGTATTACGTGTTTAGAATGTTCGTTTCTTTTGAATTAATACTTTATGATAATAGGATGGATATTTTGAGATCGTCCTTAGCAAATCTCGAGGACGAGATTTTTCTTAAGGGGGGTAGTGTTGTAACACCCCAAAAATTTAACCATGATTTATTTATTAAAATTTTGCCAGGAAATTAAATTTTTATTTTCTGGATTTTCTTTTGATTTCAGAACCATTCTTTTCTTCTGAATTGTGAAGTTTTCCCTCCAAGGGGAACTTTTCAAAAATATTGTTGGACTTGTATACCTTCTCAAGATCATTTCTTTTATCAGTGGAATTATTTCTATAAATGTTTTCCTAAAGCTTTATTGCTTTTAAATTGGTTTCTCATAAGTCTTGGAGTCCCTTTTGCACTGCAACCCTTTGATAAATGCATTTAAAAATTCCACCAAAATTTGGGGATGACATGTGATGGTCCTAAATCACTTTTATGCAAAAACCTCTCTTAGTCATTTGAGGATTTTGAGCCCTACCTCTAGTTTTCAAATCTGGTTCAGTTTGCAATTTGCACTACAACCTATTTTTATTTTTCTTTATAACTTCCATAAAAAATTGGAGATGTTAGTAGAAGCATATAATGCAACTTTATGCAAAAACCCATTGGTGTTCTTTGGAAAATTTGAGCAAACCATCCTCTTTTGCTCTCTGGTCCAGTTTGGCATTTTCTACTGCAACCCCATTTTATCTTGCCCCATTGCCCATGAAATTTCTCCTGCTATGAGTATACCCTACCAAACTCTTAAGTCCAGGAGATTGGACCCATTGGAATATTTTTGGTCCATGCAATAATAGCTTTTCTTTTCTGTCCAGAACTATAGTTTTGCAGAACTTGCACTAGCAAGTTTCTGGTTTTGCCAAACTAACCTTGGCCCATTCTTTGTCATCTAAAGAAACTCTGATCTGGAGTTTTTGGCCACCCCAAGAGTTGCCTAGATGCCCTTGGCATTCTCTCAAACACCCTGTGTGCATGGCCAGCTTTAACATGATATTTAGTTTGCATTGTGGACTTGATCCTCTGACCCAGATAACTTGTCCACTAAACTCCCAGCTAACTCTAACCAAGACCTATTAAACCCCAACCTCACCCAAGACTTCTAGCACGCTCTGGCATTGCGTCGAGCACCTGGAGTGCGTGCGCTGGGCGCGCCCAGAGCGCACGTTTTGCACGCGCGCGCGCCCGAGCCGCCGCATCGCGCTTACCCCGTGCCCCTGGCCTTTCCATGCCCAAGGGACCACGCCCTAATCTCATCCGCTCGCCCGTGACGCGCTGCCACCCTCTGGCGCCCGGCAGCGCCGCCGCAGCGAGCCCCCTTGGCGGCTAGCCTTCGGCTACAGCTCGCCCGTACCATGGCCGGCGCCGCCCCGACCACCCCAGCTCGCCAGCTGCCCTGGGGAACAGCTCAAGCTCATCCGCGAGCTCGTTGGTTAGCGCCGACCAGTGCCACGTCGCCCTACTGCAGCAGAAGCGGTCAGCCGGCGATCTTATCTCCGGCCGTCGCGGGAACCGACCTCCCCCGCCTATAAAAGGAGCCCCCGAGCTCGTCCAGACCCTCAGGCGACCTCAGGCCATCTCCCTAGAGCCCCCGTAGCCAGCAATCGATGGAGGGAGGCCGTCTTCCTCGTCTCCGGTAGCTTCGGCCGCCGCCGCATTCCAGTGCCGTGCGTCGCAGGCAGAGCCTCCCCCGCCCATCCAGTGCCACCATACTCTTCCCCTAGACCATGCGGAGCTTCCCAACCCCTCAAACGCGACCAAGAACCGCCGTAGCTCGAGACCCCAAATCCTCCCGAGACGCCGTCCGCCGCAGAGCTCGCCGCCGGCGACTCCCTCCACCCTCGCGGACCTAGCAACCACCGGGAGGACCGCCCTGGACTGGTGGATCCATCCCCGCCCTCAGAACCCCGCGAGGATCCGCCGTTCGCCGGCGTCGATCGCCGGAACCCCGCCTCGGCTCGGCCAGAGGAGGAAGAAGGCGCGGGCGACTGGTCAAACCTGACCAGTGGGCCCGAGGGACCCACTGTCAGTGACCCCGAGCCGGCCCGCGCTGGTTTAAGTGAAGACGTAAACCCTGAAGTACGCCTTCTCCGCCTCTAAAGCGTATTCTATTTCGAACCGTTTTCTTTTTCTGTTTTATTTAAAAACAGATTTTGACCAGGACTTTGACTGGCTATAACTTTTAAAATAAAAGTCCTTTTGACTTGATTCTTTTTCTGTTGTTTCTAAAATTTGGTCTATTTTATTTTCATATTTATTTGAAAATTTTCGGAACAACTTTTTGTACTGTTTCTGGATTATGTGTTAATTTGTATTTTCTTAAAATAGGATTTTGGAGGGGAGATGAAAACTTTCAAAGTGCACCCCACCTACATACTCTTGGAAGGCAAGCATTCTGAACCCCGGCATAATATTGTTGTGTGTTGTTTGATACGTTTACAACACCACCTTGACACGGAGTACTCGTTATTTTATGTGATGGTATGAACATGCTCATAAGTGCATGATGAAGATTCCTTGCTGTTGGGAATTGATATGCTTGTGATAGTAACCACCCTCGTCTACCTCTCATGCCTACTGGAAGGAATCCGGGAAAGTCTCTGTCTTGGGTAGACACGAGCTTGCTACTGATATTTCGTTGAGACGAGTATAGTCAGTAAGGCATGTTGAGGTATGATGAGTAGTGATTCTGCCTGTTGGTGTGAAATATATTTGCTATGCTAATCATGCAGGTGATGCGTTAACCTCCTGAGTCGACCATAGATCGAGTCTTGTTCCGGTAACCCCCATACTTGTTTCGTGCTACCACTTGTCCCTGCCGCAGGTAGGGTACAGTCCAGTAAGTTGTCAACCCCTTTCTTGGCACACACTGTACAGAGAGGCCATGGTGGAAGATACCGGAGGCATCCGGTAGGCATGCCACCTGTTCCGGGGCATGGGTGTTTCCGGTTGGGACCGAGGGGGTAGCTCCCCTAGTTTGCGCGCATTATAAATTCTGTGATCCCATGCTACTCGAGGTTGTAGCCTCCCACTTAGAGTTTTGCTTAACAGGTGACGTGGGTGATTCCAGTCACCGGTAAGTTAAGCTGGTGTGTGCGGGTCAGGTGTGTTTTCAATTAAAAGACCGTAAATGGAATTAGTCCCGATGGACTAAAGAAATCCGTTACTCGTGGGGAAAGAGTACACCCTCTGTAGAGGTTATATCTATTCGAATAGCCGTGTCCGCGGTTAAGGATTACAGTCTGGGATGGGTCAAGTGTCGGTCTTAGTGTCGGTCTTCGGAGGAAAAACTGCTAAGCCAGAACATTGATCATAACATGTGACATATGATGATTATGATTATTATTATTATGGACTAACCATTTGTATTATTTGAATTATTGAGTATCCCTAGGATGGTTCTACCTCCTGGATATTCCCTGTGATTATTCTCATATAAGCCCTTTATGTGGTGTCGCACAGACGCCCGACTGTGGCATGCTTGTTATTTATTTTCCCTATAAGCCCTTTATGTGGTGTCGCTCAGACGCCCGACTGTGGCATGTTATTTATTTATTTTCCCTATAAGCCCTTTATGTGGTGTCGCACAGACGCCCGACTGTGGCATGCTGTTATTTATTGATTCTTATAAGCCCTTTATGTGGTGTCGCTCAGACGCCCGACTGTGGCATGTTTGTTATTATTTTCTTTATGAGCCCTTTATGTGACGTCGCTCAGACGCCCGACTGAGGCATGTTTTATCTTATTATCCTTTCGAGGCGTCGCTTCAGACACCCGATCGGTGCATTTTATTTTTATTCTCTGATTGCTTATTCATGTTTTATAAGAATAACCTGCTTGCGTGCGTCATGAATTTTATTTCGTGACTGACGAAGTGATCATGGAATATTTCAGAGCATGAATGTCATTTGTTATATTGTACCTGTGTTCATAATGTTTGCGAGTACATTCAAAGTACTCACTGGCTTGTCCCTGGCTATTGTCTTGGCCAGATTTCTTGCTTGGAGAGGAGCGCTGTGATGACAGCCCCGGAACCTAGGCAATGGAGATAGCAGCCTCGCGAAGATAGGAGTTATCCAGGTCAGCTGTTCCTGTGGGAAATGGAGTCCCATAGACGCTGATGTATCGCAAACCGCTTCCGCCATCAACCACTAGAAACCTTTTGTTGTACTCATTGACCAGAATGGTCTTGTACTACATATTTTGTAGTTAGCTTGGAACTTCTGTATCAAGTTTGTGTCTCATCAGCTAACAGTAATCCTGGGGCTGGTGAGCACAAGGGCCATTTACTGGGAAATTAATATCCCGGAAAACCGGTCCCGACATGTCATCAAATCGGTGTCACCGAGATGATGAAGTCGGTCCCACCGAAACTGGCATGCTCCTGTCTTTGCACTAATCGGACTAACCGAGATTGTATATTCGGTCCCACCGAAAACCCCAACGTTCACATTATTTGAACTTTCGGTCTCATCGAGTTGTCCACTTCGGTCCCACCGAGTTTGCTCAAATGTGTGTAACGGTTGGATTTTGTGTGGAGGCTATTTATACCCCTCCACCCCCTCTTCATTCGTGGAGAGAGCCATCAGAAAGAACTACCACTCCTACCTTACATTTCTGAGAAGAGATCTACCTATCCTTGTGTTGAGATCAAGTTGCTCCACTCCCACCATATGAAACTTGATCTCTAGTCTTCCCAAGTTGCTTTCCACTCAATCCTTTCTTCCACCACAGCCAAATCAGTGAGGAGAGTTGAGTGTTGGGGAGATTATCATTTGAAGCACAAGAGCAAGGAGTTCATCATCATCTACAACATCTATTACCTTTTGGAGGGTGGTGCCTCCTAGATTGGTTAGGTGTCGCTTGGGAGCCTCCGTCATCGAGATGTGGAGTTGAACCAAGAAGTTTGTAAGGGCAAGGAGATCGCCTACTTCGTGAAGATCTACCCCGAGTAAGGCTAGCCCTCCGTGGGCGTAGGCCATGATGGAATAGACAAGGTAGCTTCTTCGTGGACCCTTCGCGGGTGGAGCCCTCCGTGGACTCGCGCAGCCGTTACCCTCCGTGGGTTGAAGTCTCCATCAACGTGGATGTACGATAGCACCACCTATCGGAACCACGGGAAAAATCATTGCGTCTCCAAATTGCGTTTGATCTTCTCCACCTCTCTTTACTACATGTGCAATTTACTTTCCGCTGCCTATACTCTAGAATTGCATGTGTAGGGTGATGCTTGACTTGATCATAATTGTGAATCTACCAAAAACTGTTCTTTGTCAAAAGGCAGAATTTTTATATTTACAAGTAGTCTAATCACCCCCCCTCTAGACATACTTTCGATCCTACAAGTGGTATCAGAGCTTTGGTCTCCATTGTTTTGGTTTCCATTGCATTGGACTCCATAAGCTTGGTTTCACAACCTAGGAGAGTATGGCGTCTAGTGAGGGTAATTTTCGTAGAGGTCCTTACTTTGATGGTACAAATTTTGCTAGTTGGAAGCATAAAATGAAAATGCATATTCTTGGTCATAACCCAGCCGCATGGGGCATTATCTGTGTTGGTATGCAAGGTGAATTCTTCGAGGAAGGAAAAGTTCCGGATCGCGAAGCTACACCGGAAGAATTACGGATGTTGCAAAACAATGCTCAAGCTTGTGACATTCTCTTCAATGCCTTGTGTCCCGAGGAGTTCAACAAAATCAGCCGTCTTGAAAATGCAAAAGAGATTTGGGATACTTTGGTTGAAATGCACGAAGGTACCGAGTCTGTGAAGGAATCAAAGCTAGATATTCTTCAAGGTCAACTTGACAAGTTCAAGATGAAGGATGGTGAAGGAGTCGCTAAAATGTACTCTAGGCTTGCTCTCATCACAAATGAGATTGCCGGCTTAGGAAGCGAAGAAATGACCGACCGATTCATCATCAAGAAGATTCTCAGAGCTTTGGATGGAAAGTATGACACCGTGTGCACTTTGATCCAAATGATGCCAAACTACAAGACTCTCAAGCCAACCGAAGTCATTGGAAGAATTGTTGCTCATGAGATGACACTTAAGGATAAGGAAGAGCTTCACAACAAGTCGAGTGGTGCTTACAAAGCTACAAGTGATGCTCCTACAACCTCAAGTGACAAGTTAGTTTCCAATGAAGAGATAAGCCTAATGGTTAAGAACTTCAACAAATTCTACAAGAATAGAGGCAAAGAGAGAAGCTCAAAGTCTAGATCATATGATGAAAAGAGATCTTCTAGTCGTGATCGAAACTGCTACAATTGTGGAAGACCCGGACACTACTCAAATGAGTGTACGGCTCCCCACAAGAGAAGAGAAGAATCTCCAAGAAGAAGAAGTTCAAGAGATGAGTCGCCTCGGAAAGAGAGAAGGAGTAGAGATGATCGTTATGAACGAAGACCCTCTCGGAGAAGCAAGGATTCGGAGAGGAAAGACAAGTCATCAAGGAGCTACACAAGAAGAAAACATCAAGCTCATGTAGGTGAATGGGTCTCCGGCTCCGACTCCGACAATCAATCCAATGGAAGCTATCACTCCGACTCCGACTATAGTCAAGATGAAGGTGTTGCCGGTCTTGCTCTCGTATCCTCCAACTCCAACTCCTACGACTTATTTGATTCACCAAATGAGGGAATTGGAAGATGCTTCATGGCTAAAGGCCCCAAGGTATCACACCCTGAATTCATTGACTTCAATAGTGATGAGGATGACTTGCTTGGTGAAGATGAGCTCTTGCATGATAAATCCAGTGAGACTAGTAACGATGAAAATGCTAGTAGTCTTTATAGTCGAGAAGAGTCGAATGACAATGCTATGAAGGAGATTGAGCGTCTAACTAAAGAACTAAACATTCTTAAGTTAGCTCATGAAACAACTCAAGAAGATCATAGAGAGCTCCTAAGATCTCATGAGAAGCTACGCTTCGAGAAGCTCACTCTAGAGCAAGAACATGAGTTTCTAAAAGCAATCAATGACGATCTTCGAAAGAAGAGTTCTTCATATCTTGCCAAACGACTTCTCTTGTCTAATTTCTTGCCACTCATTAAGACTAAGCATGACAAGCATAAGAAAAATTCTTCCTCTAGCAGTAACAATAACCATGCTAAATCCAATGTTGTTGCTTCTAGTAGTTCTCTTGATTCCACTAACAATGTTTCAAGCCAAGTTACACTTGAGCAAGAGAATAGTTTATTGAAAGGGATCATAGAGAAAGGTGTCTACAAGAGCCTTGCCGGAAGCAAGAACTTTGAGGAAATTGTTCGCAAGCAAGGAAGGCACCGGAAGAATCAAGGAATTGGTTTTGAGCGAAAGTTCAACGCCGAAGGTGTTGAGTGGGAAGAAGGTCAATATCCTACTCCACAGTTTGTTTCTCAAAAGGAGAAGTATGATCCTACTTCTTCCAATGTGGAACAAGCTCAAGATGACCTTCCACCACAAGACCACAAGCTAAAAGCCAAGGACAAGCTTCAAGAGGAGATTGATGCATTCGTTGAAGCACCTCAAGCCATGGTCAAGTGGGTTCCCAAGGAAACGTCAAGTTCTACTTCGTCGAGCTCAACTACAACCCCAAGGATTCCCATCAAGATGATGTGGATCCCGAAGAAGAAGAACTAGAAAGTTCTTGAGGGTGACTCCGCCAACATACTTCACTCACATTCTTTTTGGCAAAGAACTTGTGCAATCAACTTCCACATCATGCACTAGTTCATGGAGTCACAAACCCTCTTGTTGGTAAGTCAAGGGACAAGGTAATCATTGCTTTCATGGACATCATCTATTGTGAACTTCAATCTATGTCCATGGATATCCTTGTTTGTTCCTTGTGGGACTAACCCATGTAGGTATTGAAAGTGCCCGAATCCAAAGGATAGCTCCCAACTCTTGATGATCTCCATCAACGTTGAGCATCCACATCTTCAACATCTACATGAAGTCTTCTACGACAACCCAAGGTTAGTTTGACCCTTTAAAAGGGGTTCTCACATCTAGGGGGAGCTTTGCTCTAAAAAATTGAGCTAAAGCATCTTCAAATGATGTGAACACATCAATGCTTTATGTAAAAGTGGTAACCCCACTTGTGCTTAAACGATGAGTATGACCTATGATCAAATGTTCTCATTTGGCTCCTAAGTCAATATACTCATATAAAGATGACCTAGTCATCGACAAATTGTGTGTTAATTGCTAGAGTTTAGGTTGTGCATGTTTGACACATATTTCATTTGCTATCTTATTGTGTGAGCATGTTGGATGCATGATTTTATCCATTCGAGGACATCCATTTGTTGTTTTGGTTGTTTTGATTTTTCTGACCAAATGGATGGACAAGAATGCCTAAGTACCTCCCCTAGCTATCTATGCTTTCTTGTCTCAAATTCTATTCATGCTTACATCACAAACTTTGAACAAGTCATTTTCGGACCCTCCGGGTGAGGAGCACTCGGAGCCACCGATCCGTCAAGGGCTAACTTCCAAAACCTTCTAATTGATTTCGGTCAGACCAACTCACTCAAACTCGGTCGAACCGAAAGCATTTAGAGTGATCTAGGTTTTCATCTCGGTGAAACCGAGTTGTGATTTTCGGCTTGACCGAAGTGCATAACTGCCCAGCAGTTATCCATCTCGGTGCCACCGAGTTTTACAACTCGGTCCCACCGACAGCAAAGGGGTATATATTCCAAGGGCCGCGCGCGTTGATTCCTCCTTCAAACGTTTCGCCCCCACATCCCCTGCTGCCGTCGCCCTGATCTCCGGATCATCGCCGTCGTCGCCTGTGCGCCCTCGCCGCAGGTCTTCATCGCCGTCAACGGACATCTCCTCCGCGCCGTTGCCGCCGTAGAGAAACTCCACCAAGTTAGGGTGAGTTTTGATCCCACTCGTGCTCCCATCTCCGATTCAATGCACGTTTGGATTGCCTAGTATCTTTCCACGATTGAAATTCTCCTGTACACCAGATTGGTTCGTTTGAACTAGATTCGAGTAAAAATTTTAGGGTTAGGTTTCCTCAGAACACATCTCGGTGAGACCGACTTTAAAATTTCGGTATGACCGATTTGGCCTATGGCCATTGCACTGCACCCTTTGGTCTAACCGAGTTGTGCAAAATCGGTGTGACCGAAATGTAGTTTCTGTGAAACCTAGTGTTTTCGGCAGGACCGAAACCCACTTCGGTCTAACCGAAAGTGGTGTGGTAAGCTCCTGTTTAACACTTCGGATTCACCGAAACTTAAACTCGGTCTGACCGAAATGTCTTCTGTGAAAACTTAATACTAGAATTTGAACTCATTTTTTTGCAAAAACTTCTGTAGTTTGTGATGACTCTTCTTCTCTGCCTATACCTTATCTATTCACAGGTTGTCAGCCATGTCAGATGCCAGTGACAGTCAGAACAGGTCAAAGACACCCATTGCAGACATTCCAGAGGCAGACACTAGTCCTGATCCTAGTAGCCCATTTGATGATGGTGAGAGGAGTACACCAAGTGGCATGCCTCCTGCAGCCACCAGAGCCAGAAAGGAGAAGAATTCCGATGATGAAGATTCAGACTTTGTTGTTGAGGAAGAAGTGACCTCAAAGCCTAAGAGTTAGGTTGTTGCCAAAGAGCAACAAGGTCAGCAATCTAAGAAGGGCACCAGCAAAGTAAAGCAGTCAACTGTTGCTAAGAAGCTAAATTTGAGAGAGGCAGCTGCAAGCAAAATGAAGAAAACCTCCAAGATAAAAAGGGTAGTATATACTGATTCTCATGCAGATGCAGCAGTAGAGGATGAGGATGAGGAAGCACCCCAGCCTCCTCCTCAGAAGGCTAAGCTCATGGGTGATGCCATTAAGGCCGGAGCCACTTCAAAGCCCAAGAAATCTGCTCAAGCTAAGGCAGCTCCAGCAAAGCCTGCTGCCAAGCCCAAGAGGACAACCAGAAACATTCCAGCGTCTGAAAAGAACAAGGATGATGTGCCACCAGCTGAGTCTGACGATGAAGGACAAGTGTTGCTGAAACTTCGTCCAAAACTGCCACTTCATAATGATGCTCATCCTCAAGCTGAGGATATGAAAGCAAGGAAAGATAGAGGTCTCAGGCTATGGAGACAAACTGACCCATATGCCGTGAGGAGAAGAACTGCTGTAGATCCCAGATTTCACACCAGAGAGCAGCAGGACTTCTATGAGACCGTGCTGATGGACAAGAAGCCCATAGTCGCAGACACCAGATATGTTGACTGGGAGTACATTGACAGCGAAGAGCACAGAGATTTCTTTCCACATGTGCATGAAAGTTTCACTGCATGTGGAGTTGCAGGTTTTGTAGGTCAGAAATTGACCGATTGGAACGATGAGATGATAATGCAATTCTATGCCACAGCCCACTTCTATCCTGATGGGAAGATTACGTGGATGACTGAAGGTCAAAGGTATTCTTCTTCTGTTGAAGAATGGGCCGAAATTCTGAATGCTCCAGTGCAACGAGAAGATGATATTGATGTATATGGGATTCCAAAGAAGAATCATGAATCCATGAAGAACATGTACAAAGAGATTCCAGCAGCGGATTTGGAAGTATGGAAGCTCGGCTCAGTCTACCATCTCCAGGCAGGCTTACCTACCACTAATACCATTTTGAGGCATACCTTGATGCCCAAGTCTGGAGATCATCGCATGATCAGAGGATATTCTATCCACATGCTGCATATACTTGATGAGAAAGCACCTTTCAAGGTGATGGACTTAATGGTAGAGACCATTAAGAGGACTGCAGCTGACCAGAAAAGGTCATGTGGATTTGCCCCGCAGATTCAGATGCTTATCAATGCCAAGTTTGGCACCGGCACATTCTTGTTGGATAGGAAACATTTACCGCTGCAGCCAGAGCATGAAGACAATGTTGTTGTGATGGATGAGGAGGATCCGACATCTGTTGAAGGTCAAGCCAAGATCGAAGCTGCTAAGAAAGGCAAAGCTGACAAGGAAGCAGCAGCAGCAGCAGCTAAACCAAAGAGTTTCGGAGAACAAATTCTTGAAGCTACTCAAAGGATTGAACAACGCCTGGCCAGCATTGAACAGTCTCAGGAGAGCTTAGAGAGGATTGTTGACGAGAAGATCCACGCTCTGGACGTGAAGCTGACTGAAATACAAGTGACCGTCAACAAGCTTGAGGCAGACATTGAGGAAGCAAAGCAGGACAAGGCAGAGCTTACGTGTGAGTTGCAGGATGACTTAGTCCAGGATTCTCATCGACAGACTGCTCCGGTTCCCAAAGGATCCCGATCAGCTGCTATTCCAGTGACTGACACCAGGACTACAGCTTCAGCACCTCCCACAGTTCCAGCAGTTACTACAGCTCCAGTGTCCACTCCTCCAGCACAGACATCAGCTGAAGTCTTCGCCGATGTTGTCATATCTACTCCGACATCAGCCCAGACGGGAGCCGCCAGCAGAGCCCACAGTGACGTTTAGCTCTATGCTTTTTCGAACTTTTTGGTAACTTGTTGCCAAAGGGGGAGAAATTGTGTAGATCATAGGGATTCGAGAGAGAGAGAGTGCTCTTTCGTTCTTTTGCGGTTTCTTTGAGATACTTTTGGTTTTCGAGACTTTCAGTGTGCTTGATACTCCGTTTGATGCTACTTTAATGAGTGCTTGGTCGTACTATGCTTTAATGTGTGCTTAATGCTTATCATATGCCTTTCCTATCTTGTATGACTATTTACTCATGTCTTGGTGATTGGGTGCATGCTGTTCATTCTTATCATTTTGTGCGCTCCACCAAGATGTATGTGACATGGAAGAGTGACCCATGATCCTAATCGATTGTGCATTTGCATTCAAACACAAATCTTAAATAATGCACAAATTTAGGGGGAGCTCTTGCTTATCACATACTTCTCAAAGCGACGATATTATTCATTGATTATATCCTTTGTCGAAGCTTTGATCTATATGTTGTCATCAATTACCAAAAAGGGGGAGATTGAAAGTGCAACTAATCCTCGGGTGGATTTGGCAATTAATAACAACATATATATCATTGAACTAATAGTTACTTGAGAATCATTTCAGAGAAGTTCAGTGATATGGGTATGGCAAGGACTGAAGAAGTGGACCCCTCAAAATGCTAAGGCAAGCATTGGCAAAAGCTCAAGACTCCACTTTTGGTTTAGTGATCCAAGATCACATTGAGTCCATAGGAAAAGCCAATACTATTAAAAGGGGATGAGGTTATGATGATGATCTGGTTGCTCAAGTGCTTAGTGATACATCTCCTAAACTATCAGCTACTTTCACTGCCATATACACTCATAAGTAATCTCGGTCCCACCGATATTCCAAAATCAGTCACACCGAGATGAACCACCTCAGCCATAAGCCAAACCCTAGAAATCTCGGATTTTCCGATTCTGAAATCGGTTTCACCGAAACATGAGTTGCCAAGCTTCTGTAACCTTCTGTCATCAAATCGGTGTCACCGAGATGATGAAGTCGGTCCCACCGAAACTGGCATGCTCCTGTCTTTGCACTAATCGGACTAACCGAGATTGTATATTCGGTCCCACCGAAAACCCCAACGTTCACATTATTTGAACTTTCGGTCTCACCGAGTTGTCCACTTCGGTCCCACCGAGTTTGCTCAAATGTGTGTAACGGTTGGATTTTGTGTGGAGGCTATTTATACCCCTCCACCCCCTCTTCATTCGTGGAGAGAGCCATCAGAAAGAACTACCACTCCTACCTTACATTTCTGAGAAGAGAACTACCTATCCTTGTGTTGAGATCAAGTTGCTCCACTCCCACCATATGAAACTTGATCTCTAGTCTTCCCAAGTTGCTTTCCACTCAATCCTTTCTTCCACCACAGCCAAATCAGTGAGGAGAGTTGAGTGTTGGGGAGATTATCATTTGAAGCACAAGAGCAAGGAGTTCATCATCATCTACAACATCTATTACCTTTTGGAGGGTGGTGCCTCACAGATTGGTTAGGTGTCGCTTGGGAGCCTCCGTCATCGAGATGTGGAGTTGAACCAAGAAGTTTGTAAGGGCAAGGAGATCGCCTACTTCGTGAAGATCTACCCCGAGTAAGGCTAGCCCTTCGTGGGCGTAGGCCATGATGGAATAGACAAGGTTGCTTCTTCGTGGACCCTTCGTGGGTGGAGCCCTCCGTGGACTCGCGCAGCCGTTACCCTCCGTGGGTTGAAGTCTCCATCAACGTGGATGTACGATAGCACCACCTATCGGAACCACGGGAAAAATCATTGCGTCTCCAAATTGCGTTTGATCTTCTCCACCTCTCTTTACTACATGTGCAATTTACTTTCCACTGCCTATACTCTAGAATTGCATGTGTAGGGTGATGCTTGACTTGATCATAATTGTGAATCTACCAAAAACTGTTCTTTGTCAAAAGGCAGAATTTTTATATTTACAAGTAGTCTAATCACCCCCCTCTAGACATACTTTCGATCCTACACAATCTCCTTGCGTCCCACGACACTATTTTTCGGCTCACTTGCCCTTACACGTCACAGCAGAATGGCAGCGCCGAGCGCGTCATCCGCACACTTAATGATTGTGTCCGCACGTTGCTCTTTCACTTCAACGTGCCTCCCCTGTTCTGGTCGGACGCTCTCACGACCGCCAGCCTCCTCATTAACATTAGCCCGTGTTGTCCTTGCTGGAACTATTCTCCGCACCAGCTCCTCTTCGGTGCGGTTCCATCTTATGATGGTTTTCGCACATTCGGGTGTCTCTGTTATCCTAGCACCGCGTCCACTACTTCTCACAAACTCACTCCCTGGTCGGTTCCTTGCATCTTCCTCGGTCATCCACCCAACACCAAAGGTTACCGGTGCTATGATCCAGTATCCCACCACGTTTTCACTTTGCAGCATGTGTACTTTGATGAGCTGGTGTTCCCGTTTCAGCAGGTACCATCCTCCTCGGCATCACCTGCGGTGCGGCTTGTCCCTGCTACCACCTCTGGCGAGTTGCCCCCTACGCCACACTGAGCATTGGGCTTGCCCCTGCCCGCGCTTCCAGCCCGGCCACCCCCTCCCGCAGCGCCTCGGGTGTGGCTGCCCCCTTGGGCGCCCCCGCCGCCGGAGCCCCTTCAGCCGCCCCGGCCGCCGCGACCCCTCCGGCCGCCCTAGTAGTTGTGGCTCCCTCATCCGCCCTCATCACCGCGGCCTCTGGTGCCACCGCAGGTGGCCCCTCGGAGCCTTCGGAGACCGGCTCAACTTCCTCCTCGCCGGTCCCCCCTCGGCTCCGCCTACCGCTGCTGCACCTCTCACCGATGTGGTGACTTGAGCTCGGACTGGGACGTTTCATCCCAGCACGCACTACACCTCCGACGAGTATGCGTGTGCCGCGTCCACCTCGGTCCCGTCTCCGCTCCCCACCTCCACCCCCTCAGCCCTTCGGGATCTGTCGTGGAATTAGCACGGCAGATGTCCGGTTTAGAGGACTTAGGTGTGAGGCCATCGCGCGGGTTAGCTTGAAGAGGTTAAAGCGGACAAAGGACACAGGGAGTTTTATACTAGTTCGGCCCCTTCGATGAAGGTAAAAGCCTACGTCTAGTTTGGTGTGGTATTGCTTGTGCGTCGATGAACAGGGAGCGAATCCGCCGGCCTGTGTCTCGAGTTGTTGTTTCTTGTCCTTGAACTGTCGCCGGGTCGTCCCTTTATATAGGAGGCGACGCCCGGACCGGTTTACAGAGTCCCGAGGCTGGCTCATAAACGTGTCCGCCTCGGTCTCTATTCTTTCTATCTTACATCCCAAGTTACATGATACGATAGTTTACAGACTGTGGGCCTTATACATGGGCCCCAAACCTCTATGGGCTGTAATCTCTTGTACCTACTCTACTGGGCTTGTAATAGTACAACCATGTTAGTGTAATCCGGACCTTCCTGGCCGGTTTATACCTTCTAGTAATATCCCTGACATTAGGCCCCAGATTGATTTAAACTTGTTCATGTCAGTCTTCTAAGTCTTGCGCAAATCTCCTTTCTGCAACTTTATTTGCTTCATAAACCGGCCATGACGTCATCACCTGGAATCACCTCAATCCGTTGTGACATCATCTCCACATTTAATGCTCGCATCTGTCTGTTACCTTTTCTTAAATGCCGCACCAAAAATCGAGGCGACAGCTCAATCTTTATCCAATCTCTGGCCTCCTCGATTCCCGTGCTTACCTTTTTTACCTCTTCGGCTTATAAATACCGCTGGGGCATACCTCTTTTCCCCTTCTGCCTTCTTCTTCCTTTGTCTCCAGTGCTCAAAGCTCCGCCGCCGCTCTTCGAACTCACTGTTGTCCTCGAGCCAGGCCGCTGCATCGACCTGAACGTCACCAGAGAACCTCGCCGCCGTCCTCTACTTCTTCAGGTACACCTTCTTCCCCGTAGATCTTACTCTAGGGTTTCTTCTGTAGCTTCGCCATGAACCCTTGAAGCTTTGCTGTTCATCCCCGTAGGTCAGCCTTGCTGTAGATCCAAACTTATTTAGACTTGACCTAAATCCATGCATTTCCGCTCCGCCATCAAAACCCTAGTTCCTCTAGCTTTATCAGTTTAGATTCGGTCTGTAGAGAAACTCCGCGGTCCTTCCTGAATATAACTTGTATTTATTCCATCTTTTTCTTATGCCTTAGATCCATGTTTATCTCAGCTCTTTTTGGAAGCTGTTTCTTCATACTTCAGATTTGTAGCTTATCTCCCCGGTTTAGCCATACTTGCACGTCATATGTTTTACTGACAGTTTAGAGGTAAGCCCGCATCCCGTAATTGACGGTTTAGCTTCTTATTTTCCATCATCACGAACCGGTAGCTGTCTCACTCATATTTGCTTCCGGATTAGTAATACCATTAGTCCCTTGCTTAAACCGACAATTAGGCCCATAACTTTATAGAATGCACCGGCTTACACCTTAGCAATTGGTAAACCGGATTTTGCACTGTACTTTTCAGCACTTCCTCACCCAAACCGATGGCCAAGCAATTTGTCGCTTGCAACTGGGCTCCTTCTCGGATCACTGAGGATGACTTAATAAACACCGCTTCAATTGGTATTCTGGGTCCTAAGGAGGTTCTGCACTGGCGGGCCCCAGGAAAGGAGTGTCCTCCTACACCCCAAGAAGGAGAGATCATTGTCTTCTTTGATCACCTGGCCCGGGGTTTCAGTCCTCCCGGTTCAAAGTTCTTCCGGGATGTGTTAGCCGCTTTTCTGCTCCACCCTTAGGATGTAGGCCCAAATTCTATGTCAAACATCCGCAATTTTCAAGTCTTCTCAGAAGCATATCTTCAAGAAGAACCATCAGTGGATCTGTTCCGAGACTTTCTTCATCTGAACCGGCGGACAAAGTTTACTGACGGGCCGCATCAGGAGTTGGGTGGCGTCAGTATCCAAAAGAGAAAGGATGTGAGTTTCCCTCATGCCGCCCTTCACAGCCACCCCAAAAAATGGAACCAAACGTGGTTCTATTGCAGGGACACTTCACCTGAAGGAGAGAACCCACTGCCGGGTTACCGCGCCTATCGCCTAGCAACGGATCACCCCTTGCCGCAACGCCTCAGCGCCCCGGATCGTGCCCGATTTGCCCCTCAACTTTCTAAGCTCAGGGCCTTTGTAGCCAACGGCTTAACCGGTGTCGACTTCGTGCGCTGCTGGCTTTCTTGGAGCATCCTCCCATTAAGCCGGCGCTCAAGTCTGATGTGTGAATACTACGGCAAACCGGATGATCCTCAGCGCCACACTGACATAATACTTCCTGAAGACGAAGTTACTGAGTCCGCGAAGAAAATGCTAAACATCCCTCTGGAGGAGTGCAGCCGGACCGATTTAGCTCCGTTCTGCGAAACCAATAAACCGCCAGCGGTAAGTCCTTCCCGATTTTTTCCTGTTTGTTTTAATCTGGCCATATCAATTGTCTTCCATTTATTACTTATCTTTTGCACAGGCCAACGATCCTTTCTGGAAGAGGAAATCTCAAGATAAACTTGCCAGACAACCATGCAGGAAAACTTATGCTGTTAAGAAGAAAAAGGTTGTTGCTGCCTCCGGTTCACATCCTGAGGAAGATGATCCGGACTCTGAGGTACCAGCTAACCCTTATATCCTTTGATTTCCATTTGTCTAAATTTACGTTAATAATGCCTTTCCGCAGGATCTGGCGGAAGGAAGTAAAGCGGCGGGAGTTGAGGTAATTTCTCTCTCTTCTGATTCAGAACCGTTGCCCTCCAGAGTCCGCCGGGAGTCCCGGAAATATCCATTTTCTCATCCTTATGCTCAATTGGATCCCAACTTTCTTTTGAAGAAACAGCAGCATGAAGCATGCCGGACCACGCGCCACAGCGGCCATGTGGTTGAGTCATCCGGAATACCTCTTACACCGGCTCGCAGGCGTCGCTCCGAGGTTTTACTTTCTCCAACTCTCCTTCATCCAAAACCGATTAAACCGTCTGATCCTAACTATCAGCAGGCTCCTCTGTCCTCTTCCGGCGAGTCAACTGCTACGCAGGTCCCAGTGCTTAAGACCGTGCCTGGGTAAGTCCTTCTTTCAAACATACGGTTTACCATCATGTTTTTAACTGCATGATTCTCATTGTTCCTTTGATTTTTACCAGAATGCCGAAGCCTAGCAAGAAGGCAAAAGCAAACAAAGCGGCTGCTGAAACTACTGCCGCTGAGCCGGCCGATGACCCTGAAGCGGCCATTCTTCCGTAAGATAACCCTGAAGCTCAGTTTGATGATCCCACCCTATGGATCGTGACGATGTTGTTGCTCCGGGAGGTGACAACATGGAAACCATGGCTGAACCGGCAAGCCCTGTCCGGGTTAGCCCTCCTCGGACCAACCCAGCATCTGTTAGCCCGGCGCCTACTACTGTCCCCTTTCAGCCAACTGCTTCCTCATCCGCAGACGTTGAGATAACTGGGCTAGGCTTCACTGCTCCCACCGAGCCTGTCACCTTGGCCAGGCATACTGCCAAGGAAGAAAAATTTCAACAAGACAAAGGCAAGTGGAGCACAGACTTATCCAGCTATGCCCAGTTGAGTGCCCAGGAACTTCATTCCGGGTATTTAAACCGGCTCTTTACCAGCCGCGATTACGAAGCCGGATTGGTTAATATGATGAAGGATAAGTATGAGGTGATTTTCTTTCCTTTTACTTCTGTCTCTGCTTTGCAATTTTGTAATCCTGTCTTTAGGCCATAGTAGCCCCCAAGTGCCGGTTTAGCTTCATTGTAGGTGAACCGGGACTTCCATAATGCCTGAGAATGAGTTTACATTAGCCCCCAAGTGCCAAGGACATAACTTGTTTATGCGCTTGGGACTTGTCTGAAAAATTTCCTACTTTACTTCAATTGAACATTAGCCCCTAAGTGTCAAGCGCATAACATGAGACTTGATTGATCTGTCTTTCTAATCCGTTTGATTTCCTGGTAGGCTGACTTGACCCGGAGAGCTTCGAAGGTAACCGAGCTCTGGAATAGCTTGGCTGTTAATGAAACTGCCTCCACCAAAGCCAAGGAGGAACTTGTGCTTACCTTGACCAACATGGAGAAATTGAAAAAAGACTTTGAAGCGGAGTGGTCCACATGGGAAGTGCAGAGGAATGCTCTTGAAAAAAGAGCAAAGGATGCTGAAGCTGCTCTTAATCAGGTTCCGTAGGAGTTGACCGGTTTAAGACAGCAAATAGAACTCATGACTTCTGCTATCTTCGGTGAGTACCCATCTGTATATGTTTTTCATCCTTGCAATCTTTGTTCCGCTCCGGTTTAACTCAGCAAACGTATATAGGGAGGCGCATAACTCATCTTGGGGATGATGTCCGGAAGAAGCTCAAGGCATCTTATACCCTGGTGGAGCAGCTTTATTCCGGCGCTCAAAGGGTTATTAGTGCTATGTCCCATAACAAACCGGCACCGACTACCATCCAAGCCACTTTGGAGAAACTATCTGTCCTGCCTGTGCGTCTGGCGGAGGTGAAGAAGTCTGCTGCATGGGCTGGTTCTCTTATGGCGCTGACCCGGGCCAAAGCATGGGTCCCTGACTTTGACCCGACTGAAGCTATGAACGGCTATCCCAGCAACAAAGAGGACGGGTCAGTCTTCTCTGCCGAAGACCTCCGTGCTCTGACTAAGGACATGCGCCCGCTTGCCAGTAAGCTTGCCGATGAAGCGGATTTGACAAGGTATCATCCGGCCTATGACTTAGAAAATGAGCGGGTAGAGCGGCCGGTTTACGACACTGAAAATCTGATCCCACTAGTTCGTGGCCATACTTTCGCTCCAGATATTGATCCGTCAGATCTTATTGATGAAGAAATGTATTTTCGTGCACTCTCCAAGCTTGATTGGCACGCTCCTGGTTTCCAGCCATTGCCTGAAGCTGATGAAGACCCGGAACAAGTTGACCCTCAGCCTTCGCAGCGTGAAGAGGACTCGTAAACCGTCCGGTTTAATTTGTAGTTGCTGAATATTTTTGCCAAAATTTTAATCTATTCGGGCCTGTAGGTGCCTTGTAATAGGATAGTTGAAACATTGCCTTTCTCCCAATATGGATGGCACAGCTTGACTTGGCATCTGCCAATTTAATCCTCTGTTTTGCCATGCTTGATCCGTTTATATTATCTGTGCCTGCATGAATGAGGCTAAAGGATGTCCTGGCGGTTTACCACCAGATCCATTACACTGCTCCAATATATATATATATCAAAGGAATAACTGTTTATACCAAAGATACATCATACCTCTGACTAAGTGTACCTGACGTCCTTAATCCGGTAGGCATAATTGAAAGCGTAGGTGCTGATGAGGCTCTTGGCTCTCTTACTTGGCTTTTGCCTGATGGCTGATCCGGGATATAATGAACGCCGGTTTAACTCATGCTGGTGTTCATGACCCAGACTTTTAACTTATGTTGGTGTTCATGACCCAGACTTTTAACTTTGCAGATATATGGTCAACCTTGCAGTTGCCCAATCCCACATCAATAGACTTGTTTAAAAACAAAATTGCGAAATCATAGAAACAAAGCATTTTTGGCAAATAAGACCATGTAGTCGAGGCTTTTTGCGAGCTGCCAGGCTCCAAATTCGAGGCTTTTTGTGAGCTGACAGGCTCTAAATTGAGGCTTTTTGCGAGCTGCCAGGCTCCAGGCTTTTTGTGAGCTGCCTTTAGGCTCTAGGCTTTTTGTGAGCTGCCTTTAGGCTCTATATTTGACGTTTTCATCAATACTACCCAATGTTTCAAGACCTCTGAGGGATCTTGTCTTTAGGTGATCGACTCGATGATTGTCAATGGCTTTTTATGAGATGCCAGGCTCCATATTTGACGTTTTCATCGATACTACCCAATGTTTCAAGACCTCTGAGGGATCTTGTCTTTAGGTGATCGACTCGATGATTGTCAATGGCTTGTCCCTTGATGTATCAAGGGTGCCGGTTTAGGAGGCCGGGTACCTATGTTTGAGTTGTGCTATGCAACAAACCCTCTTTGGTCCCTTAATAAATAATTGCCCTGCATATCAAAATATACGGATCAAAGCAATTGTTTTCTTGATGAAAATGATATATATCAAGAGAAATAGACTTTAGATGGATATCACCTGAGCGAACTCCCATATGATACTCTTTTCGAAGAAGATGGCTGATTCCCCGGTTTACTGGGGGCGCCGGTTTATTTATTAATCATAATATATACATGATACATAAAGCGGAGCCAATGGCTCAAGTGTGGTAAGGTCGCAGAAGAACGATGTTCCATGGCCGCTTCGTCTCTTCCTCTGCTGTACGTGAGTCTTTATGCTCTCGAACGTCGATCAGGTAGTATGAACCGTTATGCAGGTTCTTGCTAACCACATAGGGTCCTTCCCAAGGTGGGGATAACTTGTGCATATCTGTCTGGTCTTGGATGAGCCGGAGCACCAGATCCCCCACCTGGAACGTCCTGGTCTTAACCCAGCGGCTGTGATATCGGCGTAGGTCTTGTTGATAAATTGCTGATCGTGCTGCTGCTGTGTCCCGTTCCTCATCCAGCCGGTCTAAGATGTCTTGTCTTGCTTGCTCATTATCCGCTTCAACATAAGCTGCCACCCGTGGTGAGTCGTGCCGGATGTCACTAGGGAGAACCGCTTCAGCACCATATACCATGAAGAAGGGCGTATAACCTGTAGACCTGTTGGGTGTAGTGTTGATGCTCCAGAGGACAGAAGGTAACTCCTCTACCCAGCAAACTGGTGTTCTTTGCAAAGGAACCATAAGCCGGGGCTTGATGCCTCTCAAGATCTCTTGGTTGGCCCTCTTAGCTTGGCCATTGGACTGAGGGTGAGCTACTGAAGATACATCCAGGTGAATATGTTCCCTTTGGCAAAACTCTTCCATCTCTCCTTTAGATAGGTTGGTGCCATTATCAGTAATGATGCTGTGTGGAAAGCCAAACCGGGAAATTACCTTTTTGATGAACTTAACCGCTGTTGCCGCATCACACTTACTGACAGGCTCTGCCTCAATCCACTTCGTAAACTTGTCCACTGCTGCCAACAGGTGGGTTTTCTGATCTTGGGATCGTTTAAAGGGCCCAACCATATCAAGCCCCCAAGTGCAAACGGCCAAGTAATTGGAATCATCCGTAGCTCCTGTGCCGGAACATGAGCACGCCGTGAAAATTTCTGACAAGCGTCGCATTTCCTGACTAGGTCCTCTGCATCAGCATGAGCCGTTAACCAGTAGAACCCATGACGAAAAGCTTTAGCTACCATTGACTTTGAATCGGCGTGATGACCACAATCTCCTTCGTGTATCTCTCGAAGAATATCACAGCCTTCCTCTGATGATACACATCGCTGAAAAGCCCCCGAGACGCTGCGGTGATGAAGTTCTCCATTGACGATGGTCATAGATTTGGATCGCCGGATTATCTGCCGAGCCTCAACCTCATCCCCTGGCAACTCACCTCGGCTCAGGTACATCGAGTAAGGGAGCGTCCAATCCGGAATAACGTGAAATGCTGCAACTAGCTGTGCTTCCGGATCAGGAACAGCTAAATTCTCTTCCGACGGTATCTGTACCGACGGACTATGCAATTCATCCAAGAAGGTATTTGGTGGAACCGGTTTACACTGAGAGCCCAACCGGCTTAATGCATTGGCCGCTTCGTTTTTTCGCCGGTCTATGTGGTCCACCTTATATCCTTTGAAGTACCCTGCAACCGCTTCAACTTCTCGCCGGTAAGCTGCCATGAGCTGATCTTTAGAGTCCCACTTGCCGGACACCTGTTGTGCCACTAGATCTGAGTCACCAAAGCACTTGACCTGGCTCAAGTTCATCTCCTTGGCCATCCGTAAACCATGGAGGAGAGCTTCATACTCAGCAGCATTGTTAGTGCAGGGGAACATCAATCGAAGGACATAACAGAACTTATCACCTCGTGGGGAAGTTAACACGACTCCAGCCCCCGAGCCCTCTAATTGCCTTGAACCGTCAAAGTGTATAGTCCAGTATGTATGATCCGGCTTCTCCTCCGGTGCTTGCAATTCTGTCCAATCATTGATGAAATCTACCAGTGCTTGGGATTTTATAGCAGTACGGGGTGCATACTTCAATCCGTGTGGGCTAAGCTCAATGGCCCACTTCGCCACTCTGCCAGTGGCTTCTCTGTTCTGGATTATATCCCCCAATGGAGCTGAGCTGACAACAGTGATTGGGTGGCCCTGGAAATAGTGCTTCAGCTTCCGGTTTGCCATGAACACGCCGTACACCAACTTCTGCCAGTGCGGATACCTTTGCTTTGACTCAATAAGAACCTCACTGATGTAGTAAACCGGGCGCTGAACCGGATATTCCTTGCTTGCTTCCTTGCGCTCCACCACAATTGCCACGCTAACTGCACGGGCATTGGCGGCTACGTACAAGAGCAATGGCTCTTTGTCAACAGGGGCAGCAAGAACTGGCGGTTCTGCTAATTGCCGCTTCAAGTCCTCGAATGCAGCGTTTGCAGCATCGCTCCATACAAACCGGTCTGTCTTTTTCAGCATCTGATAAAGAGGGATCGCCTTCTCTCCCAAACGGCTGATGAACCGGCTCAATGCTGCAATGCGGCCTGCTATGCGCTGGACATCATTGATACAAGCCGGTTTAGCCAAGGATGTGATCGCCTTGATCTTCTCCGGATTAGCCTCTATTCCTCTGTTAGATACTTAGAATCCAAGGAGCTTGCTTGCTGGAACACCGAAAATGCACTTCTCCGGATTAAGCATCATCTTATAAACCCGGAGGTTGTCAAAGGTTTCCTTTAAGTCCTCTGTCAGCGTCTCCTCCTTCCTTGATTTCACCACAATGTCATCAACATAAGCATGGACATTTTTTCCGATCTGTCCTTTGAAATAGTTCTGCACGCAACGCTGATAAGTTGCTTGGGCACTCTTGAGCCCAAAAGGCATGTATACATAGCAGAAGGCTCCAAAAGGAGTTATGAAAGCTGTCTTCTCCGGGTCCTTAACTGCCATCTTGATCTGATGATAACCTGAATATGCATCCAAAAAACTTAGCCGCTCACATCCTGCCGTCGCATCAATAATCTGATCAATACGGGGGAGAGCAAAAGGATCAGTTGGGCAAGCCTTGTTTAGGTCTGTGTAATCAACACACATCCTCCAAGTTCCATTTTTCTTTAACACCAGCACCGGATTAGCCAACCACTCTGGATGAAACACCTAAACTATGAATCCTGCAGCCAAAAGCCTGGCCACTTCTTCACCTATGGCCTTGCACCTCTCCTCATTGAAGCGGCGCAAATACTGTTTGACCGGTTTAAACTTCGGATCAATATTAAGACTGTGCTCAGCGAGTTCCCTCGGTATACCTGGCATGTCAGAAGGCTTCCATGCAAAGATATCCCGGTTCTCATGGATGAACTCGATGAGCGCGCTTTCCTATTTGGGGTCTAGGTTAGCGCTGATAGTGAACTGCTTGGATGAATCGCCTGGAACAAAGTCAACGTGCTTGGTCTCCTCCGCCGATTTAAACTTCAACGTCGGATCATGCTCTGTAGTTGGCTTCTTTAACGGGGACATATCCGCCGGATCAACGTTGTCTTTGTAGAATTTCAACTCCTCCGTAGCACACACTGCCTCTGCATAAGCTGCATCTCCTTCCTCGCATTCCAATGCTACCTTGCAACTTCCGTGAAACGTGATGGTTCCCTTGTGACCCGACATCTTAAGCTGCAAATAAACATAACATGGTCTAGCCATGAACTTGGCGTAAACCGGTCTCCCAAACAGAGGATGATACAGGCTCCTGATTTTTATGACCTCAAAGGTCACTGTCTCTGATCTAGAATCCTGCTCATCCCCAAAGGTGACTTCCAGATCAATTTTCCCAACTGGGTAAGCTGATTTACCTGGCACCACTCCATGGAATACTGTGTTGGACTGTCTCAACTTCTTATCTGTCAACCCCATACGCCGGAAAGTCTCATAGTATAGGATGTTGATGCTGCTGCCGCCGTCCATAAGTACCTTTGTGAACTTGTAGCCACCCACCTATAGTGCCACCACTAGGGCCAACTGGCCCGGATTATCAACCCGTGGCGGGTGATCCTCTCTACTCCACACAATGGGTTGCTCAGACCAACGTAAGAAATGTGGTACCGCCGGTTCAACTGCGTGTACTGCCCGTTTCAGCACCTTCTGATCTCGCTTGCACAAACTTGTGGTGAAAACATGATACTGCCCACTGCTCAGCTCCTTCGGATTACTCTGATATCCGGATTGCTGCTGCTGCTATCGCTGTTGATTGCCTTGGTTGTTATAACCACCCTGGCCATGCTGCTGATTATGCTGATGCTGATTGTTGCCGTTATGATTATTGTTACCGTCATGATACCCTGATCCGGATCCGTTGCGTTGGTAACCCGGACCCTGAAAATCGGAACTTCATCCGCCGCCGGGGGGTCCGTGGTTATATCTGGCCTGTTTCATGGCCTCCTGCATGATCCGGCAGTCCTTCCATTGATGCTTAGCCGGGTTTCCCTCCGTACTGTGTCTTGGGCAAGGCATGCTTAGCTGTTGATCTAGGTCGAAGGATATCCCCTCACTACGCGAGGGCGGTTTACCCTTGCGGCGCTGCCCGTTTCCCTGAACGTTGGTATTGGCCACAAAGTCGGAGCCGCCCTCCGCTTTTCGCTTTCCATTGTAACCCATTCCTACCGGATTAGCTTGCGCCGGTTTACCAGCCTTGTTCGCTTTCCCGGACTTGTCTCCATCTACATCTGGGTACTTGGTGTTATCAGAATCCCCATATTTCACCAAAGTGCTCATGAGCGTTCCCATGTCGTTGCAATCGCGCTTGAGCCGTCCTAACTTCAGTTTCAAAGACTCAAACCGGCAATTGTTTTCCAATGTCACTATCGCCGTACTAGGGTTGATGCTATTGAAAGAGTGCAGGATTTCTGATACTCGCCACACCCAACTGCTCGTGGGTTCCTGCTCTCCTTTCACACATGCTGCTAAGTCTACCACCGACATTGGCTGTTTGCACGTGTCTTTGAAATTTTTGATAAACTAGCGACGCAACTCACCCCATGATCCGATGGAGTTAGGTGGTAGGACCTTTAACCATGTCCGGGCTGTACCCTCAAGCATCATGGTAAAGTATTTGGCACACGCCGCTTCATCCACATCAAGCATCTCCATAGCCATCTCATAACTTTCCACCCACGCCTTTGGAGCCAGATCTGCCGTGTAGTTAGGTACCTTGCGCGGGCCTTTGAAGTCTTTGGGTAATTTCACGCTTCGTAAAGCGGGGATGAGACACTGTACTCCAAAGGAACTAGCCGTGACTCCCGTTTCTGCTGTGGTGGGGTGAACCGGCGTCGCTTGACGGGTGTCCTCGCGGGCGGTATGTCTAGCCCGATTTATCGCCTCTTGGGCGTGTGCTTCTGCTCCCGCCGGATTATCCTGCCTGTGACGGTGTCGTCTCTGCTCGCTGCTAGACACAGCTGGTTCATCCCAGTGCCTAGTGTAACTCCGGCTTGGGCGGGGGGTTGAATGAATCCTCTCCCTGCTATAAGAGTACGCCTGCTGCTGTGTCAGTACCGTGTCTAGCAACTCTTTAGCCCGACGTGCTTCCATCGCCATGGGGGATGTCCCCTCAATGGGTAAAGCGGCCAGTCGTGAAGCGGCGGCGATAATGTTGTCCAGCGGGTTGGAATAATGACCGGGAGGGGTGGGGACGTGCGGCGTTGGCACAACTTGTTGGTTTCGCTCTGCAGCCGACGGCTGAACCGACGCACCAGTCCCCGGAGCTCCTCCCCGGTTTCCCTCTGGGCGGTTACTGGCTCCCGCTCCTGGTGTGCCAAAGAGATTCCTCGCCTCGTAAACTGGCGGTAGACGAGTTTGCTGTCTTTTATACATTACTTCCTGTGCAGAATTCTGATCCACCCTGAGCCGGAAAGCTTGGGAGTCTAGCTCTGCTTGCCTTGTAGCCATCCTGGCCTTCTCCGCATCCAGATCCCGTTTAGCTTGCTCAATCCGGCCCTTCAGCTGAAGGATCTCCGCATCATGTTGCGCCTTGTCGGCAGGGGCCACTTCTGCTGTTGCGAGCGCCGTCAAATTCTCGACCAAGGTGGATAAGACGTCAGAAGGCGACGGGATTTGGTTGCCTGCCCCGGTTCCCGCTGCCTCTGCAGTGAACGCCCCGGTCACCGAGGGCTGCTGCATAGACTGTGATCCGGCCATGAAAACAACCACCCGATTTGGCGGATCAAAGGGGTCCGGAATACTATCGCCATCGAACACCCCTTCAGATCAGCCGTCCTGCAACAGATACAAAGATTCGGTCTCTCTGGATGAAGATTCATCGTCAGAGTAGACAACTGTCTCGCCACCGGAATCCGATCCGTCCTCGGCTTGCACTCCGTGCATGATTCCAACGAAAACATGCTTCATGGCGGGCCGAATCCGGGCCGATCTCGCAAGCTGAGCCGGCTCGACGATGTTGGGGAAGATGTCCGGCTCAGGTCCCGGTTTGCCGATCTTGCCGATGAAAACGTGGATGTCGCCTAAGGGGACCCGGTACCCGTATTCGATCGAATCGGCCTCGGGGCCCCAGCTTGCATCGTCGATGTAGATCGGCCGCGGTGACTCTTGGTCATCCGGCCAACTGGGTAACCCTTGAGTCCTTCAAAGCTGCCCTTCAAGAACTCGAAACCATCGTGCGATAGCCCCACGGTGGGCGCAAACTGTCGTGGAATTAGCACGGCAGATGTCCGGTTTAGAGGACTTAGGTGTGAGGCGATCGCGCGGGTTAGCTTGAAGAGGTTAAAGCGGACAAAGGACATAGGGAGTTTTATACTAGTTCGGCCCCTTCGATGAAGGTAAAAGCGTACGTCTAGTTTGGTATGGTATTTCTTGTGCGTCGATGAACAGGGAGCGAATCCGCCGGCCTGTGTCTCGAGCTGTTGTTTCTTGTCCTTGAACCGTCGTCGGGTCGTCCCTTTATATAGGAGGCGACGCCCGGACCGGTTTACAGAGTCCCGAGGACGGCTCATAAACGTGTCCGCCTCGGTCTCTATTCTTTCTATCTTACATCCCAAGTTACATGATACGACGGTTTACCGACCGTGGGCCTTATACATGGGCCCCAAACCTCTATGGGCTGTATTCTCTTGTACCTACTCTACTGGGCTTGTAATAGTACAACCATGTCAGTGTAATCCGGACCTTCCTGGCCGGTTTATACCTGCTAGTAATATCCCCGACAGGATCCGAACTGGCTTGCTGCGATGCATGAGGAGTTCGATGTCCTGCAGCGCAATCGTACATGGCAGCTTGTTTCGCGGCCTCCACGTTCCAATGTCATCACTGGCAAGTGGATCTTTCACCACAAGACTCGCCCTGACGATTCTCTCAAGCGCTACAAGGCGCGTTGGGTGGTGCGTGGCTTCTGCCAGCATGCCGGCGTGGACTTCACTGACACCTTCGCCCCGGTTGTCAAACCAGGGACGATTCGCGCTGTCCTCCAGCTTGCTGTCTCTCGCGCTTGGCCAGTTCACCAGCTCGATGTGTCCAATGCATTCTTGCATGGCCATCTCGATGAGCAGGTGTTTTGTCAGCAGCCTACTGGTTTCGTCGACACTGACCATCCGGACCACGTGTGCTTGCTCTCCAGTTCTCTATATGGGTTGAAGCAGGCGCCTCGGGCCTGGTTCCAGCAGATCGCGGACTTCCTCTAGCAGTAGGGGTTCCAGTCCATATGATCTGAGGCCTCTCTGTTTGTTTATCACTAGTGCGCCACCACTGCGTACCTTGTCCAATACGCCGACGACATCATCCTGAATGCATCCTTGCCAGCGCTACTTTAGCAGATCACCGCTCGACTCGGCACTGAATTTGCCCTCAAGGACTTGGGGGCTCTCCACTACTTCCTCGGCATCGAGGTTGTCCGCCGTGCCACTTGCTTCTTCCTGCATCACCAGAAGTATGCCTACGAGCTTCTAGAGCGAGCCAGCATGCTTAACTGCAAGACTACTACCACGCCTGTCGATCGAAGGCCAAGGTGTTCGGCGTCGAGGGCTCTCCGGCATCCGACTCTTCCTTCTACCGCTCCATTGTTGGTGCTCTTCAGTACCTCACACTGACGCGTCCGGATATTCAGTATGCTATCCAGTAGGTCTGCCTTCACATGCATGCTCCTTGTGACACTCATTGGGCTCTGGTGAAATGTATTCTACGGTATATATGTGGCACCATGGCTATGGGTCTCACGTTGATGGCCTCGCCTGACACCAGCCTTGTCGCCTACTCCGACGCTGACTGGGCTGGGTGTCCTGACACTCGGTGCTCCACTTCCGGCTACTACGTCTACCTCGGGCCCTCTCTGATTTCGTGGTCGTCTAAATGACAATCCACGGTCTCATGATCGAGCGCCAAGGCTGAGTATATGGCTGTGGCCAATGCCGTCACGGAGTGTTCCTGGCTACGGCAGCTACTTCAGGAGTTGCTATGTGAGGTTCCCAAGGCCACGCTTGTCTACTGTGACAACGTCTCCACACGGTCTACCTTGCTGCCAACCCTGTTCATCACCGACGGACGAAGCATATTGAGCTCGACATTCACTTCGTCAGGGAGCACGTTGCACTTGGCCGTGTTCGCGTTCTGCATGTACCCACCGATCAGCAGTTCACCGATGTTATGACAAAGGGACTACCTACCTCGACTTTCCAGGGTTTTCGGTCCAGTCTTTGTGTCACCGGCGACGCTTCGACTACGGGGGGGGAGGGGGGGTCTTGAACATGTGTACATGTACGTAGGTCTGGGTTTTCTTTGCCGCACCTGTAGTGTCTCTCTCCCTCTGTATGTACTTGTATCTTGGTAGACAAGACACCGGTCGCACCCCTTGTACCTATATTTATGTGCCTAGTGCACGATCAATGAGATATCGATGCACCAAATCATTCTCTACAATTTCAATGCAATGAAATACATATTCACGCTTTCTCACACAGAATCCCCTAGAAGGGTTAGGTACATAGGATATGGATAAAGGTCATGCGCTGGCACTATGAACCAAATGTCTAGCATGAGGCCAACTCCACCGCACGACCTCAAACGGACGTCCGCTTTTTCAGATTTTGTCTGTTTTGGGTAGAAAAATGGACACACGCGTCCGCATGAGGTCGTCTCATTGTGGATGCGGCCAACCCATCCCAAATATTCTTGGCTTTATCTGGTTTAGACATTTCATCAAACACTTTACGGACGGATTCGCCGTACTCGTCGCGTCGTGCTCTGCCTATGCCCCGTCGGTCATCACCCGCCTCGCCGCAGCCCATGCCCTCGCCGCCCGTGCCCTGCTAGTGCCGCGCTTGCCCATGCACTGTGCAGCTGCTGGCTAGCTAGCTAGCACGCCGCCGCTAGCTAGCAAGCTCGCTTGCGCATGCTCGCACACGCGCACGCTACATTTAGCTAGCTTGTTCGCGTGCGCACGCCCGCCACGCACGCCCTAGCTAGCTAGCCAGCACATGCCCCTGCCTCCCGTGCTTGCCCGCGCCTGTGCCGCGCTGCGCCCTGCCGCATTTTGCCGAGGGCTGCACTGCCTCGTCTCGCTGCTCCTCGCCTCCGTGCCGAGCACCATAGCTCGCCACGCGCCGGCTCGCCGCGCTGCAGCTCTCGCCCCCGTGCACATGCTCGCGACACCCTGCCTCCTCTCGTCGCTGCTCCGCCCACACTCTGGCTCACATAGAGGTGCTACCAGGAGCCGCCGCTGCTGTTGCTACTGTGACGAGGCACAACGGTGGACGATGGGCAGTGGTGAGGCATCGATGGCCGGGGACGAGCGTCGGCGAGGACTGCAGCTACTGCTGGTCCTGCCAGGAGCGATCGGGGAGGTGCCGACGGCGTTTGGCGTGCTCCAGAGAGAAAAAGGAAGAGAGAGAAAAAGGAAGAGAGAGAGACTGGTGGGAGGTGAGTGGGTGACAAGTGGGTCCAGGCCCGGACAAGAGGGACCGGGGAGGAGCAGAAAGTGTCCGTTCGGTGTCCGCTCGACCGCAAAGCCGAACCAAATTTGCGCTCGGGATGGGGTAAGTGGGACCAGAGATGAATGTTTTTTGCGGATAGGATTGCACGTTGGGCCGCTTCATTTGTCTATTTAGGCCTAAACGGACAGACCCGGACGATTTGGGGCCGTGCGCTGGAGTTGGCCTAAGCAAACAGCTATTGAATAGTCTCATACACTCCATAGTAGTAAACCAAGGGAGTCCTTTTTTCACATGGAAAACTGACGGAGTCATCGCAAAACACAAAGGAAGCATTGATGAAAAGAAATTTGTTTCCAAAATGTAAACCCTCGAGAGATCAAATCACACTACACTGTCTGTACTTGAGCAATCATACGCAAAAAGCGTTACATAAACACTTGAGGCATTGGCGGCCGTCTCTTCTGGGAGGCACCACAATGGAGCCCTGGCTTTGTCGTTATCTGTTTCACCTCTACATTTTGGATTGATATGATAGAAGTCTTCGTTGGCTCTGAGTGGTCTTCTTCGCATATCCGTAGTTAGCTTAGTGGTCGATGGGGTGGGGTGTTAGTGCCTGGCACATATGTATCTTGCCTTGGGTGTGTATGTTGTGTGCGTAGATGGCGTGAGTTTGTATCGTCTCTCGGATGTAATGCGATGATTGTTTATTTATAATATAAACTAGGGGAAACCCTTTTTGTCGAAAACACTTCAGGCGTTATGGGCATCTTCAATGGCAACCTACAATATTTCTCCTGTATCTGCCTCTGGATAGTGGGGACCAGTCCGCGGACACTGATGATGGAGGACGCCATCCAACCGTAGCCGCTTACATCCGGTCTTCCTCATTTTTTTCAAGCCTGCATGATCAAATAGCCACATGCAAAGGATACAAATGTTCAAATAGCCGCATACGACACTAGTTCAGATATTAAAAATTTCAAATGTCACATCCCAACATTATTGTCCCCTCTCACCGCCCACTAATCCTCAATCAGATTTTCCTTCAGCTGCTTGTGAGTTGGTCGATGTCGAATTTGTTGATGCATTTGAATACACTCCTCAAATATGGCTGAATTCTGGTCCGAAAGTTGGATAGGATCACCCATGTTCTCAAATAACAGAGGTGTGGCGGCATCGTCACCCTCATCCGCGACGATCATGTTGTGCATGATCATACAACATGTCATCACCTCCGAGAGGTTTTGGGATCCCATTGTTTTGCAGGTCCACTAACAATTGCAAAACGGGCCTGTAGAACTCCAAATGCCCTCTTGACATCCTTTTTAGCCGCTTCTTGTCTTTGGGCAAAGTGAGCCATTTTCTAGGTTTGAGATGATGCTCACAAAGGTAGCCCATGGAGGATAAACACCATCAACCAGATAGTAGCCCATGTTGTACTCATGTCCACTGACAATATATTGGCAAGGCGGAGATTTTTCCTTTAGTCAGCCCCATAAACAACGACAATCGTTGCAGCACTTTTATGTCATTGTGAAACCCGGTCATGCCAAATAAATATGCCAAATTCAAAGATCCTGTGATGGAACTGTTTCATGAATGATGGTGGGCTATTTATCATAACCCTGATATTGCCCTTGTAATGCTCTCGGGTAGTTTTTCCAATGCATGCAGTCGAGAGATCCAGGCAAACATGGCCATCCTCTTGATTATGCGATTGCTAGTAGCCTATTAGTGTCTGCCACAACTGGTTCTCTCAGGTATTGAGGCCCGAACACCTCGACCATGGGAGTTTCAAACCTCACTCGTACGGCGAACCAATGGTTTTTAACCCTTTTTCGTGACGCCATTTCAAACTGTTGCCTTGCCTGTGTGTGCGATAGAGGATCCTTCCCACACAACCCATAAATCATTGGGGATAGGTCCACCGGTCACACATGCTGGTCAAATGAGCTCGTGTGGGATCGGGCAGGCCATCACATACAATTATACGTGCCCAATCGTTTCCATTCGTAAGTGCATCCTAATGACCCACAAGTATAGGGGATCAATTGTAGTCCTTTTGATAAGTAAGAGTGTCGAACCCAACAAGCAGCAGAAGGAAATGACAAGTGGTTTCCAACAAGGTGATTTCTGCAGGCACTGAAATTGTGGTAACAAGTTGTTTGATAGCAAGATAATTTGGAACAAGTGACAAGTAGCAATAGTGTTAATAGGTGCGGTAAGGTTGCCCAATCCTTTTGTGGCAAAGGACATGCTGGAACAATTTCTTATAATAGGTAAGGCGTTCTTGAGGACACACGTGAATTTCATTTAGTCACTTTCATCATGTTGGTTTGATTCGCGCTTGCTATTTTGATAATTTGATATATGGGTGGACCGATGCTTGGGTGCTATTCTTACTTTAACAAGCCCCCCACTTACGATTAACCCCCTTCGCAAGCATCCACAACTACGAAAGAGGAATTAAGATAAAATCTAACAATAGCATTAAGTGTATGGATCCAAATCAGCCCCTTATGAAGTAGCGCATAAACTAGGGTTTAAGTTTCTGTCACTCTACCAACCCATCATCTAATAACTAATCCACAATGCATTCCCTTAGGCCCATAGTTGGTGAAGTATCATCTAGTCGATGTTCACATGACATCACCAAGGGAATCACAACATACATATCATCAAAATATCGCACGAATGTCAAATTCACATGATTACTTTTGACAAGACTTATCCCATGTCCTCAAGAACAGAAGTAACTACTACAAAGCATGTCCATGTTCAAGAGCAGAGGGGTATTAAATAGAGTAATGGATCTGAACATATTATTTTCCACCAAATAAACCAACTAGCATCAACTACAAGATGTAATCAACACTACTAGCAACCCATAGGTACCAATTCGAGGTTTTGATACGAAGATTGAATACAAGAGATGAAGTATGGTTTGATATGAGATGGTGTTGGTAAATATGTCGATGGAGATTGATCCTCCCACGATGAGAGGGTTGTTGGTGATGACGATGGCTCTGATTTTCCCCTCCCGAAGGGAAGTATCGCCGGCGGAATCGCTCCGCCGGAGAGAAAAAGTGCTCCTGCCCAAGTTTCGCCACGAGACGGCGAAACTTCGTCCCAGAAGTCCTCTATTTATTTTTTATAGGTCAAATGTGAATATATGCTAGAAGATGGTCGCTAGAAGTGGGCCAGGTGGCCCACTACCCACCAGGGCGCGCCAGGGGGGTGGCACGCCCTGGTGCCTAGTGGGCACCTGGGTGGCCTCCTCCAAAATCCATTTTCTCCAGTATTTTTCATATATTCACTACTAGAAAAAGGGCTGCTAGTGACGCACCTGTTTTCGCTACTAATGGTGCACTACAGGTGCGCCACTAGCACCACGCCATTATTTTTTTTACTAATGGCGCACCATTAGTATCAGGTATACTAATGGCGCACCTATACTAATGGTGCACCAGAGGTCCGCCATTAGTATAGCCCACGGTGCGCCATTAGTATATGGTATACTAATGGCGCACCACATAGAAGTGCGCCATTAGTAGCAATTTTTTTCAAAAAAAAAATCAGATTTTTTTTTTCAATTTTTTTTTCTTTTTTTCTTAATCTCAGGTCATTATGGCTTAATCTCAGGTCTATATGCTTAATCTCAAGTCAAATCGCACTTTGTGGTCAAACTTTCCGGAAGGTCACCCATCCTCACACTACTCCAACCCGAGCACGCTTAACTTCGCAGTTCTATCCAACCCCAGCTCACTTCACACGCACTTGTTGATATATCTATCATATCAATCCTATTAAACCTTCTTGATGTCTAGGACTTTGTTCATGTTCATGAGTATGATAAAATTTTGAAAAAATATTTCAAACTTCCCGGTCATATTACGTATCATATTTTGAAAAAAAAATCGGATTTTTTTTTCGAAACCAATTTTTTTTCTGTTACTAGTGGCGCACCTAGCAAACGGTGCGCCACTAGTAAGTTTGAATTTTTTTCCATTTTTTTCCCTCTAGATCTTAAAAGCCCCGTAACTTTTTTCCTATTAGGTTTTTGGGGATTTTGAAAATGTTTAACGGGGTTCCAGAGATATTTTGCAAATAAAGTCAGCATTCATATTTGTAAATTTTCCCAACAAGTAGACCACATATCACATGGGAAACTTATTTTCTTTTATTTTTTTGACATTTCCATCATTTTCTTTTATTTATTTTTAAACTGAAAAGGCGGTCCACCGGGGGGGGCATTCGGTGGAATTTTTGGGCCAAGTTAGTAATGGCGCACCGTGGGAGTGGTGCGCGATTACTAGTTCAACTAGTAATGGCGCACCACACACACGGTGCACCATTACTAGTTTTGAAAAATAAAATAAAATAAAATTGAAAAAAAAATTGAAAAAAAATTTACTAGTGGCACACCGTGGATGTGGTGCGTCATTACTAGTTTAACTAGTAATGGCGTACTATCCACTGGTGCGCCATTACTAGTTTTGAAAAAAAATGATTTTTTTTAAAAACAAATTTGAAAAAAAATTACTAGTGGCGCACCGTGGATGCGGTGCGCCATTACTAGTTTAACTAGTAATGGTGCACTATCCACTGGTGCACCATTACTAGTTTTGAAAAAAATGAAAAAAAATTGTTACTAATGGCGCACCGTGGATGTGGTGCGTCATTAGTATTTGGACACTAATGGCGCACCAACACATGGTGCGCCATTAGTATATAGTAGTGGCGCACCACATGTCTAGTGCGCTATTAGTAACCATATCATCTATAGCCCTTTTCCTAGTAGTGATTCCAAAATAATTCTACATAAATTTTGAGCACATTTGAAGATTTGCAAAATAGGTATCTTTGACGTAGCTTTTTCAGGTCCAGAATTCCAGCTGCCAGTATTCTCCCTATTTGTGTAAACCTTGCAAATTATGAGAGAAAAGGCATTACAATTACTCCACAAAGTGTTATAATGGATAAAAATACTAAAAATTACAATAAGAAGACATGATGCAAAATGGACGTATCAACTCCCCAAGCTTATACCCCGCTTGTCCTCAAGCGAAAACTGATATCGAGAATCATGTCCACATGTTTAGAGAGAGAGGTGTCGATAAATACATAATATGGACATAGAAGCATCATGATCATATTATAACAACAATAATTATTATCATATAACTTCCTATGCGCAAGTAAAAATTCATTACAATATCAAGGTATAAAGCATAAACTTTCTTGAAAACTAACAAACTATGTTCTCAGTCAACAATGCAATTGCAATTCATCATATTTTTAGGAAGGGTCACATGTTGGATCCTTTTAGCAAGTCCACATACCAAACCATCATTTAGTCTTGTATGATTGCTAACACTCAAAGCATATATATGGACCAAAAAGTTTCAGCCAGACACATATTAAGATAGGGGCTTATAGTTTCGCCTCCCAACTTATTCACCTCAAGGGTGCTGTCAACAATAATAACTCATGATCACTCATATCCAACCGAATATATGTGCCTAGATCTTTCCCCACCACATGATGCTTGCACAAGAGAAAAATAAAAAAAGAGTGGAGGAGAACACTATTGACTCTTGTATAAAAAGTAAATACATAAAAGTAAAAGATAGGTTCTTCGCAGAGGAAAGAAGAGGTTATCATGCACTTTTATTTTTGGATGCACAATATCTTAATGCAAAAGAACGTCACGTTATATTGCCCCTATGATAGTAACCTTTATTATGCGGTCCGACGCTTTTATTACTTTGCCATCATAGGTTTGTATCACGCTTATTTTCCCTTACAATAAATGATCAAACATATTTAGAAGAAATTTTATTGCCTTATGCTCCACGTATCCATTACGTTTGCACTCTCCAACCCCCCTTTACCTTCATGTGCAATGTTCTACTTTCCGCTACTATACTCTTAGAATTGCATGTGTAGGTAGATTGCTTGACTTGTACAACTTGCTAAAATCTGCACACAACTAAAATTAGGAAAATGATAGATTTTTATTTGGTCAAGTAGTCTAATCACCCCCTCTGTACATATTTTCGACCCTACAAGTGGTATCAGAGCTGTGGTCTCTATTAGCCTTGATTTCCATAGCTTTGGTGATCATAGCCTTGGTTTCACAACCTAGGAATGTATGGCATCTAGCATTGCAAATTATCACCATAGAGGTCCTTACTTTGATGGTACAAATTTTGCTAGTTTGAGGCATAAGATGAAAATGAATATTCTTGGTCATAACCCCGTCGTTTGGGCTGCTGTCTGTATGGCTTGCAAGGTGAATTCTGTGAGGATAGAAAATAACTGAATTGTGAAGCGTCAGCGGAAGAAATGAGGATGTTGCAATACAATGCTCAAGCTTGAGATATTCTCTTCAATGGATTGTGTTCCAAATAATTCAACAAAATCAGCCATCTTGAGAATGCGAAGGAAATTTGGGATACTTTGGTTGATATGCACAAAGGTACCGAGTACGTCAAGGAATCCAACTTGGATGTGCTTCAAAGTCAACTTGACAAGTTCAAGATGAAGGATGGTGAACGAGTCGTCGAAATGTACTCTAGGCTTGCTCTCATCACGAATGAGGTTGCCGGCTGAGGGAGTGAAGAGATGACTGACAGATTTATCATCAAGAACATCCTTAGAGCCTTGGATGGAAAATATGACACCGTATGCACATTGATCCAAATGATGCCCAATTACAAAGTTCTCAAGCCTACGGAAGTCATTGGTAGAATTGTTGCTCATGAGATGTCACTCAAGGATAAGGAAGGGCTCCACAACAAGAGTAGTCATGCGTACAAAGCTTCATGTGATGCCCCCACAACGTCAAGTGAGAAATAAGTCTTCAATGAAGAATTGATCCTAATGGTGAAGAACTTCAACAAATTCTATAAGAATCGAAGAAAAGATAGAAGCTCCAAGTGAAGATCCTATAATGACAGAAGATCTTATAGTCGTGATCACAATTGCTACAACTGTGGAAGACTCAGACACTATTCCAATGAGTGTACGCCTCCCAACAAGAAAAGAAAAGATTCACCAAAAAGGAGAAGTAAACGAGATGAATCATCTCATAGAGAGAGAAGGAGTAGAGATGATCACTATGAACAAAGACCCTCTTGGAGAAGGAAGGATACGGAAAGGAAAAACAAGTCATCCAAGAGCTACACAAGACGAAGACATCAAGCTCACATTGGTGAATGGATTTCTGGTTTCGATTCCGACACCCACTCCGAGAGAAGTTATCACTCCAACTCCGACTATAGTCAAGATGAAAATGTTTCCGGAATTGCTTTATTGTCATCCAACTCCTACAACATATTTAACTCACTGATACGCCTCCAACATATCTATAATTTTTTATTGTTCCATGCTGTTATATTATCATTCTTGGATGTTTTACAACCATTTTATAGCAATTTTATATCATTTTTTGAGACTAACCTATTGACATAGTGCCCATTGTCAGTTGTTGTTTTTTGCTAGTTTTTTACTTCGCAGAAAATCAATACCAAACGGGGTCCAAACGCAGCCAAACTTTTTGGAGACATTTTCTAGGCTAGAAGACACATGATGGGCCAAAGAAGCACCTAGGGGGGGGGTGCTCCTAGGGGAGCACAACCCACCAGAGCATGCCCAGGGCCCCAGGTGCACCCTGGTGGGTTGTGGCCAACTCGGTGGCCTCCCGCACCGCTTCTTCGCTCTATAAATACCCCAATATTCCACAAACCCTAGGGAAGTCGACGAAATTTTGTTCCAGCCGCCGCAATTTCCAGAACCACGAGATCCAATCTAGAGCCCTTTTCCGGTACACCGCCGGAGGGGAACACGATCATAGAGGGGTTCATCATCCTCATTGGTGCCTCTCCGATGATGCGTGTACTGGTACAACGAGGTTTTATACAAACAGTTTTTAACCCCTTTTCGTGACGGCATTCTGAACCGTCACCTAGTGAGTGACTGCGATAGGGGGGGGGGTCCTTCCCACATGACCCAGAAACCGTCAGGGATATGCCCTCCTGGCACACACGCTCGGAAAAATGAGGTCGTGTGCGACCGACGAGCGATCAAATACGAATATACATACAGTATTGCTCAAAAAATACAATTATGTAGGCGAAATCATTTCCGATCATAAGTACATCCCACAAAGTCAATCCCCGCTAAACGTATTCGTTCATATATACATCCCACACAGTGGCTCCAAGGAAAATGTTTCTGTTCGTAGGTACATCAGACACAATTTTCCCCGTTAAATCGTTTGTGATAGCGTTGCCATTGCACATGATATTAACAATTTTATCGTTTGCGTTATTGAATGCATCACACATGGTGTGTGGAAGAAACTATGTGGCAAATGCTATCCATCAGACACAGTTTTTATGTGGTAGACGTTTGCGCAAGTTAGCCTAACACAAACAGTTTTCAAGAGAATGTCGTGTGTGATTGTTCATTGATCCAACATGGTTTATTCCTAGAAACTGTGTGCGTTGCCTCAGGTTATCACCCACGGTGTTTTTCTCAATAATCGTTTGCAATAGAAAAACCCAATTAGTAGGCTAATTGGCCATTACCAGGCTAATTGCCCTATTATTAATAATCCATTTATTAATCTAGTTGACATTCATATTAAGCACATAATATATTTCATTTCCATATTAAGGAAGCAGGATTTCATAATTGAAATACATCAGAGTACAACATGATATAGCTTCAGCACTCAGCTACCCCATTACACAACTTCACCAGCACCAAGTTTCGCATGCAACATCTAGAACCTTTCGGAATTAGCATCATAGACGGTACATAGACAGATGCATCTCATTTGGAAAACTGCTGAAGCGGAAGGCGAATATTGAGCCTTCATTCATGTTGAAGGTCTTTGCAACTTTAAGCCAATGCCTGTGGATGATTGACCGTCCATCCTTCGTCCTCTTCTGGAACACTTCAATATTGAACCATGAGTGTTGTATGAAAACCTTCCCCGCCTCCTGACGATAGAGGTGGTTTGAGAGGTAATCATCAGTGAACTGCTTTGGAAAGGCCTGAAAACAAGGATGCACATAAATATCTTCTCCATATTGGAAATGGGGCAAAGGAATAAAAAAGGCAAGGTATAATAAGTAGTACCATCTTGTAGTGAGCTGATGTCTTCTTCATTGTGCAGACAAAGATCTTGTTGTTTTTTGTCGCTAATTTCTTTATCCTGACAATCTTTCTGAGTTTCTTGACTTGTTTGATATTCGTGGACAACTCATTTCCCCATATGCAAAAACGGTGGAACAGTGGGTCAAAACCTCTCACAATAGGACCTACATGTGCAAGACCAAATTGGTAAAACCCTAAATATTCGAATGGTTCCTGCAATTGCACAATAATGTGCTATTAGACAACGGACCATGCACGTGCTATCCTCGATTGTAAACCTCAGTGCTTCCCATTGTTTCCCTGCAACACATATAAGGTAGTTAGTCATCAGGTTAAGTAAGGATTCGCATGCTATTACTAAAATATGTTGATGAAAAATAAGCACATTGCAGATTCATCAGATTAATTCAAGCCACATGGAAAACCAATTTATCCAAACTAAGCATGATTAAGAACTAGGAAATATAGCACTTGTATATGTTTCTCATGTATTAAGTGCAGCCAAATTCAATTTATTCCTCACACGCACAACAATACAAAATTCTACCCACGACAATTGGACATTGCATTGCAAAATTGAACCAAGCAGTTAACTAAACACCACAACAAATGAACCAAACATTAACTGAGCACCACATTGTACAATATAACATACTCCTAATAGAAGATCCGACAGTTAACCGAACCAAGCATGCTTAACAATTTGGAAATATAGCAATTGTATTTGTTTCTCATGTATTTAGTACAACCAAGTTAAATTTATTCCTCACATGGTATACAATAACAAAATGCACCCACAACTATTGAACATCACATTGCAGAATTGAACCAAACAGTTAACTAAACACCACAACAAATGAACCAAACGTTAACTGAGCACTACATTGCACAATATAACATACTCCTAATAGAAGATCAAACAGTTAACCAAACCAAGCATGCTTAACTACTTGGAAATATAGCAATTGTATTTCTTTCTCATGTATTTAGTATAGCCAATTTCGATTTAGTTCTCATGTGGTATACAATAATAGAATGCACCCACAACTATTGAACATCACATTGTAGAATTGAACCAAACTGTTAACGAAACACCACAACAAATGAATCAAACGTTAACTGAGCACCACATTGCACAATGTATAACCAAACAAAGCGTGCTTGACAACTTGGAAATATAGAAATTGTATTCGTTTCTCATGTATTTTGTAAAGATAAATTTGATTTATTTCTCACAAGGAATACGGTACAAAATTGCAGCCTGAAGAATTGAACATAACATTTGCATAATTGAACCAAACAGTCAACTGAAGATGACAACTAATTAAGCAAACAGTTAATAAGTGAGCACCACATTGCATGACATGTAGAACATATACACTAGAGCAACAGATTGCATGGTAAAATTAGATAGCATAATTCACTAGAATTTGTTAAGGAAAGGCAAGAGCAGCACACGCAACGGGTAAACCGAGCATGCTTAACTGGCGTAGCTAGCAAATGGCAAGGTGCTCTGGGGTCAGCACGAATGGCAGCACGATTTGCTTCTCCGCTGCCAAATGCTCCTTGAGCTCCTGGCTATATTGCGTGCACCACGGCTTAGTGCGGCGCTTATTTGGTGGAGGGGTAGGTGATTTGGGTGGAAGGTATCGCGCCGCCGATCGGGGCATGTGGGATGTGGAAGGAGGAGGAGGATGGGGGTCGAGTGTGGATAACCTGCCTGGATAGACGAGGCCGAGCAGCATGAAGGAGGGTCGCCGGCAAGGAGGCGGCACTGTCGGATCTAGGGTTCCAGTAAAACCCTTAAGGTTCGAACTCTGGGGTGCGCACAAAGATCTCTCCTTCCTCCCTAGCTCGTCTACTCAACAACTCTAGGCCTAACTCGTCAGATCCGATGAGCAAGGGACACAAGATTTATACTGGTTTGGGCCACCGTTGTGGTGTACTACCCTAATCCAGTGTGGTGTGGTGGATTGCTTGTATGCTGAGGAAGAACTAGTACATGGATGAACTGCCTCCTGAGGAGAGGTGTTTTTGAGCTCGGGTGAGCTTGTGGAGTGTAAGAGGTCTCGATGATCCGATCCCTTCCCAAGGTGGTGGTTAGTCCTATTTATAGTGGCCCGGGTCCTCTTCCCAAATATTGAGTGGGAAGGAATCCCTCAACGGCCAAATTTGAAGGGGGACAACTAGTACAAGCTATCCTGACAAAAGGTGGTCTTTGCCTACCAAAGGCTCTGGTGGTGACGCCCGCCGTGGGCTCCACGATGACCTCCGTCCTGCTGGTCTTGGTCTTGTTGCACCGATATGGAAACCTTTTCCCGACACCTCGGGACTCTTCGTATGCACCTACTCCTTTAGCAGCAAAGGGGAAACTGGCACACTACGCCCGCTGGCGCCCGCCTGGCCTTGGTCATCACTGCTCATGTCACGAGGACCTCGCGAGGAGTCCCTCGCCTCGATATATCCAATCCTCACGTGCCGGCTGGGTGAGGCCGCCCTAGGGGATGCCTTGTGTCGTCCGCCTCGCGAGGCTTGGCCCCTCGCGAGGGTCTTGAGTTGTCGCTGAAGATGCTGGGTCATACCAGGCCGCCTGGTGAGCCACACCGTGGGCCGCAGGCAGGCAAGTCTGGGTACCCCCGGTCCCAGAACATCGACAGTAGCCCCCGGGCCCAAGGTGCGCTCGGGCTTAGCTTCACGGCGAAGCCAAGGGCCAAGCACGGAGCGCCACGGGCCCCAAAAGCATGCGGCCTTGATCGTCACGTGGCGATTGATGGGACGTGGGCGTCTCCACTTCCCCACGTAGCCTCGGCGACTGCGCAACTTGAGAGGTCCCTGCATGCATAGTAGATCATCATTACCTGCAATTGCGAAGGCCGGCAGTTGGCATTCTTCTGACTATAAATAAGGCGGCGAGCGGGGGGTCCTCGCCGCCCATCTTCTTCCCCCGTTCCTCTTGCTTCCTCTCCTTCCTTGCCCTTCGCTTGGTCGATCTGTTCATGGCGCCGACCAGGAAGTTTTCGTCCGTGGAGAAAGGGAAAACCCGGCAGGAGGGGCCTGGTTCACCACCAGCCAAGAGGGGACGAGGCCGTCATCGCAAGCGTGCAGTGACTCCCATCGGGGCTGCTAGCAGGGGTGGGCGGACCCCCAAGGCGCCCGTAGCTGCCCTTGGTAATAGCGGCGGCGGTTCTTCGAGCGGCGGGGGCTGCTGTGGCGCTGGCGGTCCTGTAAACGAAAGGAGGCGCTCTAGGGTCCTCAGGCCTCCCCAGCCGCGCTCCCACTCGGTGGAGGTGACGCTGGAGTTCGTCGTGTGGTCAGAGAGCCCAGGCGGCACCCGGCTCCAGCTCCCACGCTCCCTAGCCGGCGAACTCCTCGCAGCGAGCTCCGGTGGCTTTTCACTGCAGGCAGACGGTTGTTGCAGCAGAGCTTCGTGGGTCGCAGTGGAGGCCTCCGCCTCAGGCGCCGTGGCTCTGGCTCGTGGCTGGCAGACATTCGCCCATGCGTGTGGCTTGGGCGGACGATGCACCCTTCACTTTAGGTATGTCGATGACTCGATCCTCTTCATGAGGGTGTTCGGGGAAGACGGGCGCCGCACCAAGTGCTGCCCCGAGGACAACGACGGTGGCGTGGTGCTTAGCCTGGGCGATGGCCGCAGCTCGTCCAGCTACAACGGCTCTCCCTTTAGTGGCAGCTCCAACAGTAGCGGCTATGACCAGCCGCCACGCCTTCGTGCCTGCCTGGATGGTGGCGCTGGGTCGTCTCGTCGTCACGCTCGGGTGAAGCATGAGGAAGGCTCCGGCTGAGCTCGGGGCGTGGGTCCTCGGGGGTGGCCGCGCCCCGACGACCGTCGCCAGTCATCCTAGGTCTTCCTTCATCCCTGCATCGTCTGAACAAACAATTATGGAGCCCTGGGATGGCATATAATGAACCATGGTTTTATGATATTTAGCACCACGCGTAGTGTCTCTGTCCATTATTACGTGCTCCGTGTACTATGCGCCCCTGAGGTGAAGAGACTTATCTTGACACACCCTTGATTGCCCTTGTCTCGTGACGTTTGACCCTTCTCGAGGCTACAAAAACTCATTAGGTAGCTATTATCCTTTACGGCCCGAGGCCCTTGGTGCAGGCCAAACATGGTCGGCCGCCCCTTGTTGCGGTACCCGTGGGGCACGGACTTAAGGAGGGGGGAAGTGCCCATCACGAGCCCTCGTTCGAGTGCCTCGTGGAGGCTAAGGGGGGAGCGCTGGGGCAAGCGCCGTGCAACTACCGCTCTCCCTGAGCTAGTCCCAAAAACCAAGGGGAGGACCACAGAGAGAAATCAAAACCAAGCAATTGAGGAATGCCAGAACCTTCAGAATCCATTAAAAAATCATAATCCACTAAAAAAGGGGCAGACAGGGCAATCCAACTCGAGAAAGCAAATGAACGACCGCGTTCGGCACCTAATCTAGTCTTCTCACCAGCGCGGAGCTAAGTGCTGCCACTAGGACATGGGAGGGAGCCCGCGAAGCCCGAGGGCGGCTCTCCGGAGACTCCGGGGCATGTACGGCCCCACTCATTATTACGTGAGAGTGTCACGAGCGGAGATCTTCACAGGCCGGAGCCTTGCTTCATAGGCACCGGGCCTTGGCTTCTCGGGTGCGAGGGCCTTGTTCCTCACAGGCATGGAGCCTAGTCTTCTCAGGCACAAGGGCCTTGTTCCTCGCAGGCATAGAGCCTAGTCTTCTCAGGCGCAAGGGCCTTGTTCCTCGCAGGCACGGAGCCTAGTCTTCTCAGGCGCGAGGGCCTTGTTCCTTGCAGGCACGGAGCCTAGTCTTCTCAGGCGCAAGGGCCTTGTTCCTCGTAGGCACAGAGCCTAGTCTTCTCAGGCGCAAGGGCCTTGTTCCTCGCAGGCACGGAGCCTAGTATGCTCAGGCGCAAGGGCCTTTTTTCATGGGTAGAACCTCAGGAGGTGCTGCATATTCCATGCGTTCGGGACAGGGATGCCGTCCCCTGTTTCCAGGTGCACAGCGCCGGGTCTGGAGACATGGGTGATCTTGAATGGTCCTTCCCATATGGGTGAGAGCTTGTGCAGTCCCTCTCTGGAGAGGACTCTCCTTAAAACGAGGTCACCTACCTCAAGCGTCCTGGGGCGGATGCTGCAGCAATGGTACCACCGCAGCGCCTACTCGTATCTAGCTACTCGGAGTGAAGCGTCGCGCCGACGCTCCTTCCCCAGCACGTGGTCTGTCCCCTGCACAACGCCTTGTTGCACCTTGTCGAATGCTAAGACCCATGGCGACCAGTGCTTGACCTCGTGGGGGAGGACTGCCTCGGCTCCGTAGACGAGGAACAATGGGGTCACGCCCGTCGGCTTGGTGGCAGTGGTGCGGATGGACCACAACACAGACGGGAGCTCGCCGTTCCAACCCCTTCCGCAAGTTTCGAGCTTCTTCTTGAAGGTCTTAGTCTTGAGGCCCCTTAGGACCTCCGCGTTGGCACGCTCGGCATGGCCATTGCACCTGGGATGCGCTATAGAGGCATAACAAATCTGCGTTCCAAGGTTAGCACATTATGCCTTGAAAAGGTTACTAGTGAACTGCGAGCCGTTGTCGGTGATGATATGGTTAGGGACCCTGAACCTGTTTACGAGGCCCTTCATGAACTTGACTGCGGAGCCGGTGGGATGATTCGCACTGCTTCCACCTCAGCCTACTTGGTAAACTCGTCGACGGCGATGTAAAGGTATCGGTAGCCCCCGGGCACTCGAGGGAAAGGGCCCAGGATGTCCAGCCCCCAGACCGCGAATGGCCAGGAGAGTGGGATGGTTTGTAGGCCCTGAGCCGGTTGGTGGATCTGCTTGGCATGGAACTGGCAAGCCTCGCAAGACTTTACCAGCTTGGCGGCATTGTTAAGTGTCGTGGGCTAGTAAAAACCACTGCGGAACGCCTTGCCGACCAAGGTGCGCGATGATGAATGATGTCCGCAGTCCCCGGCGTGGATGTCAGCTAGCAGCTCGCCTCCCTGCTTCCTGGAGATACATCGCAAAGAAACGTCATTTGGTCATCTCTTGTAAAGCTCACCGTCTTGGATGCAATATGCCGTAGCCTGTCGGGCTATGCGCTCGGCATCTTTCTCCTTTTTCGGCAACACTCCTCACACTAGGTATGACTTGAATTCCTCGGTCCAGTATCCCTCCTAAGGCTCGAGCGCTATGAGCAAGCGAGCTCCTGAGGCCGGGCCGCAGGCGGAAGCTCCCGAGGTCGGCGGTTGGGGGAGTTCTTCCTGAGGCTTCGTCGGCCCTTCCCTCGGGGGTGACGACGAGGGCTTGAGGAGCCTTTCCTCGAAGACGCTGGGTGCCTGGGGCAGTCGCCTGGACGCTCTCTTGGCGATGTCGTCAGCCTCCTTGTTGGTGTCGCGAGGCATGTGCTCTAGCTCCAGGCCCAAGAACTGCTTCTCCATCTTGCGTAACTCCGCGAGGTATGCTTCCATATGTTCGTCCCTTAGCTCGTACACCTTGCTGGAGAAGTTGACGAGGAGCTGGGAGTCACCCCTGATGACGAGGCGTTTCACCCCCAGGGCTATCACCGCCCTGAGGCCGGCGATGAGGCCCTCGTATTCCGCGATGTTGTTGGAGACCTTATTGCCTGACTGAAAGCAGAGTTGCACGGTGTAGTAGAGCTTGTCTTGAGTGGGCGAGATGATCACAGCCCCTGCCCCAGCGCCTTGGTGGGCGAACATGCCATCAAAGTACATGACCCAGCCATCCGGTGCTTCGCTCCCCGGTTAGAGGGACTGGTTCGGGCTCGCTTTGGGCCGTGGGGCGTCGGTCTATTCTGCCATGAAGTCAGCGAGCGCGGCCCCCTTGATGACTCTGGTGGTGCTGAACTCTAGATGGAATGCCTGCAACTCTATTTTCCATTTCATCACCCTTCCTGCCGCGTTTGGGCTCCGGAGTACCCTTTCCAGAGGGTAAGCTGAGACGACCTTGATGGGGTGGACTTGGAAGTAGTGGTGCAGCTTACGTGAAGCAATGAGGAGCGCAAGCAAGAGCTTCTGTAGCATGGGGTAGCATGCTCGAGCATCACGTAGCACCGTGCCAACGAGGGTGAAGTCCGGCCTCTCCTGTGGTCTGAAAAGGTGCTCCAGGGGCTTGGTCATAAGTTGGGGCAGCTGCGGCCTCAGGGAGGTCGTCTTGCATGTCTCGGTCGTCTTGCGGCCCTGATGGGGCCTCGGGAGTGCCACCCTTGGGTTGCAAGGTCTTGTCTTGACGCTCCTCTCGAACGACCACCAGCGCTGCACTAACTGAATGTGGTGTTGCGGCCAGGTAAAGCACCAATGGCTCTTAAGGCTGGGGTGCAACCATCATTGGTGGGCTGGTGAGGTATCTCTTGAGGTCTTCGAACGCTGCATCAGCCTCAGGGGTCCATTCGAATGGGCCCTTCCTTTTCATCAGCTTGAAGAAGGGGAGGGCTCTCTCCCTAGCTTGGAGATGAAACGCCCCAGTGACGTTACACAGCCGGACAACTTCTGCATCTCCTTGAGTTTCTTGGGCGGACTCATTTTTTCTATGGCCCTGACATTCTCGGGGTTTGCCTCGATTCCTCGGTGCGACACAAGGAAGCCCAAGAGCTTGCCTAAAGGGACTCCGAACACGCACTTCTTCGGGTTGAGTCGCAGGTCTACCTTGCGTAGGTGTGACGCCCCAAGACTGATGCTCCAGAAGACTTCCATATGTTCCGGGCTTCGCCGTGTGTTTTATTTGCTTGCTTCATTTTATTTTTGCATTACATCATGTCATCATGCCATCATGTCATTCTTTTTTTTGCAACTCAACTAAATAAATTGTGTGGATCTTTGATCCATTTAATTCGAGGGAAGGATGAATTCTCTTTATAACATATCCTCCTAATATTTATGGAGCTATATTAAAATATTCCATTAACTTGGAATCACCTATAACACATTTGCACCGTTCGTCAATTTTATTTTATCCAACTCAACTTCTTTTCTTCCTTGAGGCCTCTTAGTAAAATTGAGTTGCAATTTTACTTTATTCATAAATGCTCCAAATCTGCCCATAAATCACATATAGTGTGTAGGGTCACCTCTTATAATTTCAACCCATTTGGAGTTTATTGGAATGGGTTTCGGAATTCAAACATGTCGAGTTAAATTCAACAAGTTTGGATTTTACTTCCTCTAGACAACCTCAGGCCATTTTGTTATATTCCTCATATTTTTACGAGTCCAAGAAAAATGGCCTCCTGCCCAAATCCTTCCTCTAACCCTTCCTTTTATCTCCTTTCTTTCATTGTGATTTTTTTTTCTGTTTTCTGAAAAGTTTTTGAAAGAGATAAGAGGGATAGAGATTCCAGCCCACTTGGGCCTTGTAGCTGCAGCAAGGCCCAACCGGCCCTCCTACTCTAACCTAGCCCGACGCCCCACCTCGCTCCCTCGTTCCTTCCTGTGCACCACCACCACGCGTGCATCGCCCGATCGCATCCCCCTCCTCCACTCAATCTCTCCTGCACCTCGTTGCTCCCGTCGCCGCCCTGGGTCCCTCTCCTCCACGCCGTCCTCCGACTGCTGTACTGCTCTGCCCGCGACATCGCCTCCTCCCCGCAACAACGTCTGGTCGCCTCGAGCCGCGCCGCGCATCGCCATCTCGTCCCTGACCCCAGCTGCCGGCGTCTGTGACCAGTGTCGCGCCTCCACGCCGTCTTCCACATCCGTCGCCATCTCATCCTCGCATCTCTAGCCTCGTCCCCGACCCCAGTTGCCGGATCCGGTCGGATCGAGCCCGCCCGCGTTCGCCACCGCCTCCTCTGCTCCACCTCCAACGCGCTCAGGCCCCACCGAGCTCGCTGCTGCTTCCGTCGGCCATGCCAGCCCGCAGCCATGGCCTCAAGTAAAGCCGCTGCTCCCTCATCCTGCCATGCCGAGGCCTCTTTTTTCTTCTCTGTTGTGGTTTTGCCCTCGAGCTCCTTGGCCTCTGTTCATGCCCCAACACCTCCGTCGTTTGCCTTCCTAGGCAGCTCCTGTTCGCCTCGGCTTCGAGATCATCATGCGTGGCAAGAGCCACACCAAGATGTTTCCTCTTGTACCTGTGATGTCTTGTGTGGACGCATTCGAGATAGGATTGGAACCTCAACTACCAAGTTCATCTACCGCGTGTCCGGAATCGCCAAGTACCACGACTACCGTTCTTCGCCAAGTACCCCTTCGAAACGACAAGTTCCCCGACGCCCCGTGTTGTAGCGACCAGACCTCAAACAGTCCGATCTCTGTGTATCAGTGTCATCCCTGGATCAGTAATGCTAACACGCACAGTACTTGAAGGATTTATAACAGAGTAGCAATCACACACTTATTACATCGATAGTTCCAAAGATGAACTTATTACAATAAAAATGGCTTAAGGCCATCTAACACGATAACAGCGGAAGGCTTGGAAGATAAGTGAGTCCATCAACTCCAACGGCATCACTGAGTATAGAACCACGACCTATAAGGCACCTTACTCGTCGTCTGAAAAGTCTGCAACATGAACGTTGCAGCCCGAAAACGGGTCAGCACATGGAATATGCTGGCAAAGTAACACATAGAGAGTAACAAAAGTAAAGCTATACTATATGGAATATGGCTGGTGGAAAGCTCTATGGTTACATTTTTTGCGAAAAGCCAATTTTTCCCTACTGCAAAGGAATAGATTTTAATTAACTATCATGGTAGTTGAAACATCGTTGAGAAGATAGACATCCTCTCAACCCCAATTAAAAAATCATCATTAAACCCAACAATATTAATTAGAGTAACATGATGAGATTCACATGATATCCAAGTACTAGATACTCAAGACGTCCATAACCGGGGACACGACTAATCATGATCAGTTTGTACACTCTGCAGAGGTTTGTGCACTTTTCCCCACAAAACTCGATCGCCTCCGTTTGGTTTCTCGCACTGCATGGTGTTTGAGAAGGGATGACCGAGACACAGTCTTTCAGAAGTACTAGCACCTTACAAACGGGTGGACCGTACCAACCTACATCCCCTACATCTGCTAGTCCACCACTGTAAGAGTTCGCACAACTTAGTCAACTATGCTAGAGCCCATAATAGCATTGTGGCTGCACACGGAAGTTTCTAGTATGAATAATCTCATGGTCCCTTTGAGCCTGGGTGGCGGTCCAAAAGAAAAACAGGCAATCGCTGGAATACCCAGGTGCCTCAGTTCACCCAGATGTGTGTTAATATTGCCACCTTAAGTTGAACCATTAATTAACAAAATCACATCTGTCATGGATACACTCACCCAATCCACGTCTACGAGCATAGCATGGCCAAACAGCAAAACGTAGAAGTAACTCCCAAAGGTTTGAATGTAATGCAGGTAATAGGTACTACCTCAATCTACTTCCCAGTCCCACAAATTAATTGATCCTACTCATGCAATGTGTGAGGGTTTAACTAATGCAATGAAAACTCGGTATTGGAAAGTATGATCAAAGTGTTACTTGCCTTGCTGATGATCCGCAAAACCTAGAGATTCAAAGTAGCAAGCGGCGCACTCCGGGTACTCTATCTTAAACAAACAAGCACACAATAAGTACATAACTAATGCACTGTTAAAACTCGAATAAGAGATCTAACCAGAAAGTTCAACTTAAGAACTCCGGTTTCCAAAAGAAACGGCAAAAGAAAAGCAACGAAAGACAAACGGCGAAAGAAAAACAACTACCGAACCAACCTGGACCAAAGTCCAAATTTAGCACAGGAAAACGCTTGAGTGACTAGGTTAAATGGAAAGAGAATTTCGAGATGGAACTCCAGGCGCTTGAATCACCTGATTCCGATAAACGAGCGAAAAGATAAACTAAAACAAAGATCGGATCAGAGATCGTGATCATAATATAAACTAGAAAAAGAAAACTAATACAGCTTAACGAACGAACGTTCGTCAGCTGAGACTAAACGACGAACTCGTTCGTTAGAACGAACGAACGGGTGGACGTTTACTAAATAACTAAACCGAGAAAAAAAAGAAAACCGATCTAATAAAACCGACTAGGGTTCTTAAAAAAACCTGCGGTCTTCTAAAAGAAAACCGGGCGGCTACCTCGTCGACGACCGGCGGGCGGCGGCAAGGCGGCGGGGCGGCTGCGGCGGCGGTGGTGGCGGCGGTGGGCAGTAGCAGCGGCGGCGGCGAGCAGCAGCGGCGGCGGCAAGGCGGCGTGCGGCTGTGGCGGCTTGCGGCGTCGCGGCGGCTTGCGAGGCGGCGGGGCGGTGTGCGGCAGAGGGGGGGGTGCTCCATTTATATAGGGGGGAGGGAGGCCTAGAAACTTGGGGAAGGGGCAAAAGGGACGGCGGCGGCGGCAACAGTCCGGCTCGGCCACGGCCGGCGCTGGCGGGGAAGGCGGCGGCGCTCTTGCGCCTGGCTCGGCTGGGCTTCGGCCCAGTCGGGTCGGGTCCCCCTCTCTCTTTTTTTTAACGCCGACGCTATGAAAAAGAGATCTAGAAAATAAAATAAAAATCTAAAATTGCCAAAATTAATTTTCACCGCCTAAATGGAATATTTAGAACAGGGTGAACATTTTCTTGGCACTAAAATACAATTTTGAAAACATGCAATTTTTCCTAATTCAAATAAAAGTCCAAAAAAAACTTGTTTGATTTTTCTATTAAATCCTCCGTATTTCTTATTTTTGGGAGAGTCATTTAAGTCCCTCTCTCATATTTTATGATAGAAATACTTGAAGATAAAATAAATAAAATCAAATGATCCTATTTTCAAAATTTGAGAAACCTCAAATATGAAAATATTGAAATCCCCAACTCTCTCCGAGGGTCCTTGAGTTGCTTAGGATTTTTCTTGGATCACCAAAAGCAAGAAAATATGATATGCGTAATGATCTAATGTATAACATTCCAAATTGAAAATTTGGGATGTTACACGTGTACAACTACCGTCGCCGAAGACCCGGGTTGCAAGACGCCAAGTTCCACTACCGTCAACTCCGTGGACGTCAAGTTCCTCGTCGTGACCCCGAACATCTTCGAAACGTGAACGGCTACTTCCCTCGAGACTCGAACCACCCCGAACCACATGCTTCGAAGGTATACCGCCGAGACGACCACCCGTGGACCGTATGCATGTGATGTGTGTATGAGATGGTTGCATGTATCCGATGTTTGCCGTGCATGAATTGTTACTTGCACATTTCCCGATTCCATGTCACCAACCCGTGGGAACCCGGTATCCGGGAGCACCCACCTATCTCTTTTCTTGACACGATCGCATCACTTTCTTTTGCAACTGTCTCTCGATGAGTTTCCGGAACCGATATGTTGCCGTGGCATCATTTTCGGTTATCGCCGCCATGGCACCCTTTCTTTCCACCATGGCGACGAGATGCTCCATATCTTGCTCATGTCAACTTTTAATAATAAAAGTATAAAACTTGCATTTGACATCCACATCATGATAACAACCTTTAAATGTTTAAATTGTTGTTTGCTTTAATAATTGCTAAATATGCACATGGGGAGTTTCCGGAATTATTGTTGTTGTTTCCGGCCTCATTTAAAATGCCTAAATATATAGTTTACTTATGCTTCACCTCTTGCCATATTTAAAAATATTTAAACTTGTTGGGTTTATAATGAGAGCGAACTAAATATTCTAACGTGGTGTTTCGTCAATATGCAACTCGTTGCATATTGAGCTCCACTTAATTTGTAGTATTGTTTGAGCACTTTGCCATGCCATGCATATTTAAACCGGACATGCATCATACTTGTTTGTGCATCATATGTCATGTTTATGCTTGTGTGTTTACCATGTTGTTTGCTTATTTCCACTACTAGGAAAAAGGCTATAGATGGAATTGATACTAATGGCGCACCGGACAAGCAGTGCGCCATTAGAATATAGTAATGGCGCACCAGCAACAGATACGCCATTAGAGTTCGAACTACTAATGGCGCACGGGGTCCAAAGTGCGCCATTAGTATCAAGAAGTTTTTTTTTTGAACTAGCGCGCCTGTCTAAACATACTAATGGCGCATCCCGACAAAGTGCGCCATTACTAGTTGTAACTAGTAATGGCGCACCGGCAGTAAAGTGCGCCATTAATGCTCTTTTTTTATGATATTTTTTATTCTTTTTTTACAAAACTACTAATGGCGCACCTGGGGGCGGTGCGCCATTAGAGTCCACATACTTATGGCGCACATAGTAGAAGTGCGCCATTAGTAATCCCCCATACTTGGGGCCGGCCGCACCCTCCTCTCTCTCCCTCTCGCCAGATCTCTCCCCCCTCTCTCCCCGACGCCTCTCTCTCCCTCACCGCCGACGCCCTCGCCCCCCTCTCCCCGACGCCTCTCTCTCCCTCACCGCTGACGCCCTCGCCCCCCTCTCCCCGACGCCTCTCTCTCCCTCACCGCCGACGCCCTCGCCCCCGACGCCCCAACCTCGACGCTTCCTAACCCTAGTTCGGCGACGACTCGGCGCACGGCGGCGGTTGGTTCGGAGCCGACAAGGGCCACTCGGGGCACGTGAAGGGAGCGCCGCCAGGATTGCTCGCGGCATCGTCGAGAAGGACCTCCTCGAGGGTATCGCAGTCCAGGTGCGCCGCTTACCACACCCACCGCCCCCCTCCCCGCTCGATCCGCCGGCCCCTCCTGCCATTCGTTTAGCTACTTCCATTTCCGCCCGGGATCACTCGCTCTGTAAATTTATAGCTTTTAACATCGTTTTCGCAGTTAGTTGTATGCTGTTTGTGAAGGAGGCATGATTAGTGTTTTCAGGTTTAGTGTCGAAGTGGCTTTGAACAGTGGTATGTATGCTTGTCTTTTGGCTTGTCAAAAGTCAAGATTATCCCATAGGTAGTCTCTTTAGGCAGATGTTATCGATATTGCTGTGTTAGCTCGTGTCCAGTTTAGCTATGTGTGTGAGATTTGGCGATTCCACCGCCCTGACACCCCCATGTCTATTCCCTAAATTCCTAGCTGCAATTGCGTGCTTCTGTTTTGCACCTTTCCTTGAAAGAGAAATCCATTGGCGTTTACTGTTTTATATGAAAGGTGTTGATCAGCTGTGCATCAAAGCTAAATATTGTTATCACTGGAGGGAGACTGGGTTATCAATCAGCATCCATGTCCGGCACTGAGCAGCAGAGAAATGAAATACAGCAGGATACAAACTATGAACATGATTTGACCCAACACCTGCTATTCCTGAATCAATTCATTGGGCCTTCCAAGCCTACTTGTTGAGTTGACTAATTAGTCCATTCCCCTCCTTTCAATAGCTCTTCCAATGTTGTAAGAAGCAAGCAATCTTATGCATAGCAACAATTTGATATTGATATCGTTTTGTTCTGGTTGGACTTGGAGTAGTTTCAGTAGTTAGACTAGTTAGACTAGTTACACTTGAAGGCAAATGACAGCAATTGCATCAAATCAAAATAGTTTAAATTTTTGTAGGCCATACTTTGATGAATGGCTTGAAACTTGTTGCTGTTAATTTTTCTGCTAAGCCATAGTTTAAATTTTTCTACTAGGCAAACTGTTGTTGCTTGGAGTAATTGACATGATGAACTTGCTGTTAATAAAAAAGCACTGTTGTGATATTATATTTAAAAAAACACTGTTGTAAAACTACTGACGTAAAATTCAGTTAAAACTACTGATGCAGTGTAAAATTCAGTTAAACTAGTCTAACTAGAGTAAAATTCAGTTAAACTAGTCTAACTAGAGAAAATGGCTTGTGGTTAGACCATGGCCTAATGAGCCTAGGATGGTGCCACAGCTAGTTTTTCTAGGTACATATTTTTAATTTATAAAGTTTAATCTCTTTGAAACATAGGAAATGTCGTCTTTCGACGACGATAGGATCCCGGAGTGCTCCTGGTGCGGTGACGACCGGGGTCTGTGCGACAGGCCTCACCTGGTAGACGGTCGTTACTTCAGTATTAAGCTCGACGAGACCTTCGATGTCGAAATGGTATGCAACGACAAGTCTTGTTTCGTAATTAATTAAGCACGATTTCTAGCTACTTCAACGTGTAAGTAATTAATTTTCTTCTTTTACATGCAACTAGTTTATCCCGTGTCATGCAAGACGCTATGTCTTGGAGAGGATGGGATTTGAAGATCATGAAACTACGGAGACAAAGCAAATTCAACTAAGGACCATGCATAATGTTGATTTAGAAGTGGATTTGTACAATTCAGATAACGTAACCACTTTTGGTTGCAAGAATTGGGAATCATTTTGCAAGATATATGGTTTTTATGAGGGTATGCTTCTCACCATGGATCTTGGTAATCCGGATTCCATCGCCGAAGATGATTTGGACATTTGGGTCCTTGTTGACGATATGATTCCAATTCTACCGAGAAGTGAGTTTATCAAACATAGTTATTTAGTAATTTATATTGTTTATTTCAAAATAGTTGACAACTTATTTCCATTGATAGGTTATTTTGATTATTCAAATAATGTGAGGATGATGCTAGACAGAACCTACTACACCCCTGGCTCAGAATTTCTTCTACAAATAAAGGAATGAGAATCAAAGAATGGCGAAAAATAACAAAAACTCGTAAGGAGGTACTTGGAAGCAATAGAGTGAGAAGGGCAAGAAATGGAGACAAGATAATCTGCGTTCTCCATAATGGCCCTTTTAAATCTAATTGATTTAGAGACAAACGCCATCTTGTTTTATGACATTTTACCTTAGAAAATTGCTACGTAGTAGAAGTTGTATGGTCGATAATGATGTGTAAGACTTATTATTTAATACCAATGTTGAGTTTTTATTATTATTATGATCGATGATGCATGATGGTAAGTTGTTCTATGAGCTATTATATACTCCCTCCGTTCCGATTTACTCGTCGTGGTTTTAGTTCAAATTTGAACTAAAACCACGACGAGTAAATCGGAACGGAGGGAGTAGATTCTAATAGTTTCGATGTGCGTACCATATATGTTGGCTCCACGAGAAATTATATTTATATATATGCATAACCTGTGCAAAAAACAGAAAATAAAAAAAATAAAAAAAACCTAATAATCATACTAATGGCGCATCACAGCAGAGTGCGCCATTAGTATGCCAAAGCACCTGGCTACACATGGCCCCTGGGAGGCATACTAATGGCGCACTTCTGTGCATACTAATGGCGCATCTGCGGTGCGCCATTAGTATACCAGATACTAATGGCGCACCAGAGGTGCGCCATTAGTAAAGTATACTAATGGCGTGCTAGTAATGGCGCACCACTAATGCGCCATTAATGGCCAAATTAGGTGCGCCATTAATAGGCCTTTTCCTAGTAGTGTTCCGGTCGCTTCTCTCGTTAGCTTTGGTTTCATTCCGGAGTTGTGAGGTTTTGTTCGGCTACTTCATGGACTCGTTCTTCTTCCTTGTGGAATCCCAGGCAAGATGACCATTCCCCGATATCAGCTCTATCTTTGCCTATGCTAGTTGTCTCGCTCTTTAGCTATGCCTCGATGCCTATTCCTGTTTTTCAGCCTCCTATTGTTGCCATGAAACACTCTAACTGCCTTCCTAGCAAACCGTTGATTGGCTAAGTACGCTTTTGCTCAGCCCCTCTTATAGCATTGTTAGTTGCAGGTGAAGTTTGATAATTGCTCCATGTTCGGACTTGTTTATTGGGATAACACAATATATGTCTTAAGTCAATTAATGCACATATATATTGGCAATGGGTGGAAGGCTTGGCCTTCTGCTTGGTGTTTTTTCCACTCATGCCACCTTAGGACCCGATAAACCGGTGTTATATTCCTTGATTTTGTGTTCCTTACACGGTTGGGGTTTATGGCCCCCCTTGATAATTCGCACTGCTTAAAGCGTTTCCACCAAGGCCCAACTTTGTTTTTACCATTTGCCTAACAACTAAAAACTTGCATAGGTAGTAATTAACCCGAGGACTTCATTTTACGAACCGGCCTAGTGCTCCTCATGAGTGTTGGTCCAAACTGGGCAGCCTGCGGGGCCAACTTGAGGCAACTAAAGGTTCTGGTTCCCGTAGCTTGACCTATCCGGTCATGGCCTGAGACGAGATACACGCGGCTACTATCAGGGTGTCGGCACACCGAGAGGTCTTGCTGGATTAGTTTTACCTTTGTCGAAATATCTTGAGCACGGGATTCCGAGGATACTCGGGTCTTCCCAATTTGGAGTTGCGACTCCGCAGATCGTGAGCTTGTGATGGGCTAAGTTGGGACACCCCAGCATGGTTTTGAACATTTGAAAGCCGTGCCCGCGGTTATGTGGCAGATGGGATTTTGTTAATATCCGGTTGTAGATAACTTGACACCATATCCTTTAAGAATACACTACCTTTGTGAGTAACCGTGATGGTCTCTTTCCGAAGGGCTTCGAGAAGTGAACACGGTGGGGTTATGCTTGACCGTGAGTAGCTAGGATCACTTCTGATCAACTTGGCGACCGTTGGCACATATTCTCTTCTTGCTCTGAACTCATAAGCTAGTTGCTTAATGCTTGCTGCAAACACTTATTACCCTTTCCACACCTAAAGGCTTTGGTAGTTTTGATACCCGGGAACGGGATTGCTGAGTCCTTGTGGCTCACAGATTACTACACACACCAGATACAGGTACAACCTGAAGGAAATATGCCCTAGATGCAATAATAAAGTTGTTATTTATATTTCCTTATATCATGATAAATGTTTATTATTCATGCTAGAATTGTATTAACCGGAAACTTAGTACATGTGTGAATACATAGACAAAACAGAGTGTCCCTAGTATGCCTCTACTAGACTAGCTCATTGATCAAAGATGGTTATGTTTCCTAACCATAGACATGAGTTGTCATTTGATCAACGGGATCACATCATTAGGAGAATGATGTGATGGACAAGACCCATCCGTTAGCATAGCACTATGATCGTTTAGTTTTACTGCTATTGCTTTCTTCATGACTTATACTTGTTCCTATGACTATGAGATTATGCAACTCCCGAATACCGTAGGAACACCTTGTGTGCTATCAAACGTCACAACGTAACTGGGTGATCATAAAGATGCTCTACAGGTGTCTCCGAAAGTATTCGTGGTGTTGGCATAGATCAAGATTAGGATTTGTCACTCCGAAGTGTCGGAGAGGTATCTCTGGGCCCTCTCGGTAACACACATCACAATAAGCCTTGCAAGCAAAAGACTAATGAGTTAGTCACGAGATGATGTGTTACGGAACGAGTAAAGAGACTTGCCGGTAACGAGATTGAACTAGGTATAGAGATACCGACGATCGAATCTCGGGCAAGTAACATACCGATGACAAAAGGAACAACGTATGTTGTTATGCGGTTTTGACCGATAAAAGATCTTCGTAGAATATGTAGGAGCCAATATGAACATCCAGGTTCCGCTATTGGTTATTGACCGGAGATGAGTATCGGTCATGTCTACATAGTTCTCGAACCCGTAGGGTCCGCACGCTTAACGTTTGATGACGATCGGTATTATGAGTTTATGAGTATTGATGTACCGAAGGTAGTTCGGAGTCCCGGATGAGATCACGGACATGACGAGGAGTCTCGGAATGTCCGAGACATAAAGATTGATATATTGGACGACTATATTCGGACACCGGAAGTATACCGGAAAAGTTTCGGATTTAACGGGATTGCCGGAGGGGGTTACCGGAACCCCCTACGAAGGGGGATGGTCCATAGTGGGCCTTATGGAAAAGAGAGAGGCAGCCCATAGGGCTGGCCGGCGCCCCACCTAGGGTTCCTAGTTGGACTAGGAGTTGGGGGGCGCCACCTCTTCTTCTTTTCCTATTCCCTCTCTTCCTTCTTTGGTGGTTCCTACTAGGAATAGGATTGCAATCCTATTCCTAGTAGGATTGCAACCCTAGCCGCACCAAACAAGGGCCGGCCGTCCTCCCCCCTTGCTCCTTTATATACGGGGGCACCCAAAGACACACAAGTTGAATTGTTCCAGCCGTGTGCGGTGCCCCCCTCCACAGAAACACACCTCGGTCATACCGTCGCGGTGCTTAGGCGAAGCCCTGCGTCGGTGAATACATCATATCCGTCACCACGCCGTCGTGCTGACGAAACTCTCCCGTGAAGCTCAACTGGATCAAGAGCTCGTGGGACGTCATCAAGCTGAACGTGTGCTGAACGCGGAGGTGCCGTACGTTCGGTGCTTGATCGGTTGAATCGTGAAGAAGTTCGACTACATCAACCGCGTCACTTGACGCTTCCGCTCCCGGTCTACGAGGGTACGTAGACACACTCTTCCCTCTCGTTGCTATGCATCTGGTAGATAGATCTTGCGTGATCGTAGGAAAATTTTAAAATACTACGTTCCCCAACACAACCGAGTATGATGCAGGAGATGGATCAGAACTTCAGTGGGAGTTCGATGAAGAGCGTGGTCGTTAATATGTTTCGTATCCCGACGATGAGTAGTGGTTCCTACTAGGGGCGATCAGGTCTTGTGTTGTGGTATCTTTCTTGTTTGTTTTTCGTCCGTAATCGGACCTTGTGTTATTTGGATGAATGTATGTTATTGTATTCATTGTGTGACGTGGCGAGTGTAAGCCAACTATCTTTTACTCTTTCATCCCTGAACTTTTACATGAGATGTGCAAAGATACCACGCTTGAGATCATTACAGAATGCGCTTATGTCTCTAAGTCATGCCTCGACACGTAGGAGATATAGTCGTATTCTGGGCATTACAAGTTGGTATTTAGAGCCTTCACCGACCTAGGAGCCCCCTGATTGATCGAACCGCTGTCGCTTGAGTCTAGGCACACACACAAAATGTTTTGAGTCCTATATATATATATATATATCGGAGAGTAGGATTACTTTTTACTCCTCATCATCTTCATCGCTCTAGTGAGGACTCCTGACGTTGTTTTATCTGCACTATTCTCAAAATTTCACCAATTGTTTTTAGGATCACGCGGGTATTGTTTGGCTTGTTCTAATATCTTTGTGACGAGAACATTGTTCTCGATGCCTCCTGTCATTTAGGGGTTGTGGCAGTGTCCCGGGGAGTTGAGCTTCGAGGTGTTGTCGTCACAAATGTATCATAGCGGTTCTAGAATACCAAAGGCGGCCGGCATAAAAAACTCTTCTATGCGGTTGGTGGTGAGATAACCCCGACGCCAGCCAGTACTGGTGGGATAGTTCGGGAGTATTGCCACCGCTAGTATAGCGGATGTGTTTCGAAGGTACAACGTAAAAAGTTTTCGAAGATGCCTGGTTATGTGTTGACGGATGGATACAGCTGGATGTAGGTTTAGAGTTGAGTGCGTGGTGCTTCCCCTGTATCCCCAGCACCAGATTGCATAACCGGAAAGCTTCGAGAATTAATAGGTGGGATTCAAGTAGCTCTTAGGTATTCTTCCAACGGGTGCATGATATGAGGTTGGGGTTCAACATCTAGTGGAGAGGCTATCATGGGCGTTGTTGCACTAGGGGGTTGCATCTTAAAGGATCCTTGGCTATGCTGATCCGGGGATGACAATTCCCTTTGTAACACGTGCCATGGGGCATTCAACACGAACATGCGGGACGAAATCTCTATTATGTATTTGTTCCATCTGTTACCTTGTTGTTTTATTCTATCATTTTGTTCTCCCAAGTGGCTTCTCGACAAGTTGATGTACCATTAAGCTTATGGAATTCATTCGTTCAACTCTCTGTTCAAATGATATTGGGAAGATTATTTTGCAACATATCTATCCTTTGTTTTGTTTTGAGTTGTGGTATTCAAGTCGCTTCGATGTCAAGTGTTGATTCCATACCTTTCCTAATCGGTGTTCTCATATTTCTATGGGAGTGCTAGTCCTTCTTGATCATCGAGTTTGTCATGTAAATTCTTTTCAACCAGCGTGCTTCGCTTCAAGTTAATCCGATCTCTTCATCATCTGCAAGATCAACTCTCAGTCTTTTCTCAATGGTGTCTATTTCATTCATCCCAAGTTGTCTTTGTTTTTCCCCACCCTCCGCCCCTTTTCTTTATGGTGCCAGAATTTTTAGTCAAGTATCCATTTTATTCATGTGAAGTTCTTCATTCTTTCCTTCAATGTCCTTATCCGGTGATTTCTCATGAAGATGCTCATGAGTTTCAAGTTTATCATTCTCCGTTCTCGTTTCTTCTCCGGTGGATTTAATTCAAGCTTCGGTCATGATCATATCTCTTCCTTTTTGTTTCACATGTTTTCCCATGTTGAAATTTCTTATCTGAAGTCTTTCTTGGTTATTCAACTCTCTCTTTATTCATATCTGGAGTATCGAAGGTATCTCAGAAGATTCGTGTTTCAATTCTTAATCCGTTCAAGCTATTTCAAGGTTTTTTATTACCTCATCCATGCCATTTAATTCAACCGGTGCAATCTCTCTTTCTAGCAATCCTTTCCAATGATGTTTCTTTTGAGTGGGCCCTAACCCACATTTTTATTCCCATGATCTTACCTGACTCTTCTAATTTTATGGAGTTATTCTCAAATTCTTTTCAAGTTTGATGGAAGAATGGATCTCTCATCGGTCAAATTTATCCTCCAAGATCGCTTCCAAATTCTTTTCATCATTGGTTCAACCTTTTAATTATTCATTCCGGAGTGCCTCAACAATTCATGGTGGTGTATCTCGTGGCCATTCTCAGGTTTTGTAGACCGAAGAAGAGTTCCTCTTGAATCCTTACCCGTTCTTCTAGAGATTCGTGGGTCTAGATTCATGTTATCCTCTAGAGTTCTTTCGTTTGTCAGAAATTGTTCTCCTTATCCATCCGGAGTATATCAGGAATTGTTTTCCATTGTGATCCTCCGAAGGCCATCATTTCAGAAGATTTCTTCATTCTCAGTTTTCAACTTCGTCCTCTAACTATTCTTTTTGATGCCTCTTCGTTCATCTTCATATTCTTGTCGGTGCATCATTTAAGTATTCATTAGTCAGCTTGTGATTCCTTCGTTCTTTTGTATATAATTTTCCTCAAGTGCCTTGTTTTTTCTAATTCTTTCCGGTGATTCGTTCTCTTTTTCTTCATTCGTTTCAATTCTTACGGTGGTTCATTTAAGATTGCTCTTCCGTTGTTATCGTATCAATTCATTTGTTCTTTTCATAATAATACCGGTGGTTCGTTGAAGATTTACCCACGTTTGTGCGAGATCTCTCTTTAATTCTTTGCAACGAGAATAAGTACTATGCCAATCCATTGGTTGTCATCAATTTAAATTGGTGAAGGATACGCATAACATAATTCTTATTCTTGTTTTGTCCAAGTGATTAATCCCTTCCTTCAGAGTTTGTTCATGAGGAGTAAATTCTTGGCTTGAAGTTGTTTGTCTTGTCTCCCGGTGTTCTAAGCTCCCTCAATTTTCTCTTCGTGAAGCTCCATGTATATCATTGCAAGGCTTAAATCTTAATCTTTTCATCCTTCACTTCTCATCCTTTTGTGACCGGAGTTCTTTATGGTGGTTCATCATGATTTAATTCATCCTCGAAGTCTTCATCAAGATTCTTGTTGGAGCTCAAATATTCTTCTTCTTGCATTACGAAGTGCAATTCTTGCTCCCTTTATCTTTTGAGGTAGTGTTATGTCATTCTTGATAATTTCCGTCATGTTTCGAGATAAACAAGTTGTCAGGAATGAGATATTTAAACCCATCATTTTCTTTGTTTAGGAGATCTTTCAACCCATAATAATTTCTTCGTTGGAGTAACTTGGATTATGACTCACCTAAAAGCTTTCCCTAAGGATTATTGCTATTGTGGTGCTTATCAATGATCCAAGTTATCTCTTTATCATCTTGGTGGAAAAATTTTCATCTCTTTTGTGATCTCAATCCATTCAACTGTTTTCGTTAGTGGCAGAATTTCACCTCAAGTTTTGAGATGTTTTCCATAAGCCCACAACGAACTTATTCTTTTGTTGTTGATCTTTCCATCAACCCCAGTCAACCCTTCTTCGTAAGGATGCTCTTTCAAATTCAATTGTGGGGGAAGTTGTCAATTTCTTCTACGTTCATTTCTTTCATTGATCTATATTCTATTCTTTCATTCCGAAGGCATTGTGATATTGCTCTCTTTGACCATTATCTCGTTTTGTCAAGATCATGTTCTTTTCCTTTCTGGTCCATTTATCAGGATTGTTATGTCCTCCATTCAAGTTCTCTCATCCTATCAAGTTTTTCCTCTCTTTTCAACTGGAGTGCTGTCTGAAGCCTTTCTTACCCCTTGTGCCATTCGTTCAATAGTTTCAGAGGCAGTGTGTTGTTGATTTCATCAAGCATCATTCCATCTTCTCGATTTCATGTTCAATTCCTTCCATTCACAGTCGGAATGCTATCCAATTTTTTTTGTTCTTATTCCTTCTCTAGCTTTATTCAACCGGGGAGGTTTAAATTCTTCCATGATCTGTGAGCTCATGTTTCATGCCTTTCAACCTACAAGGTTCTCGTAATGTTCCTTGTTCCTCTTTACTAACAGAGTGTTTTCATCTTCGTTCATCTCCGTTGTATTCTTTCTTCAACTTGTTTAACCTCTCAAGGTTCAAGGGTTCACTCGTTTGTCAAAGAAGCAACTTTGTTTTACCTATTCCTTTTCCTCTTCTATCTGGTGCCATCTCCAGGATCTCGGGTCGAGATCCTCTGTTAGTGTGGGAGAGTTGTGACGCCCCAAGACCGACGCTCCAGGAGACTTCCATATGTTCCGGGCTTCGCCGTGTGTTTCATTTGCTTGCTTCATTTTATTTTTGCATTGCATCATGTCATCATGCCATCATGTCAATCTTTTTTTGGCAACTCAACTAAATATATTGTGTGGATCTTCGATCCATTTAATTCGAGGGAAGGATGACTTCTCTTTGTAACATTTCCTCCTAATATTTATGGAGCTATATTAAAGTATTCCATTAACCTGGAATCACCTATAAAACATTTGCACCGTTCGTCAATTTTGTTTTATCCAGCTCAACTTCTTTTCTACCTTGAGGCCTCTTAGTAAAATTGAGTTGCAATTTTACTTTATCCATAAATGCTCCAAATCTGCCCATAAATCACATATAGTGTGTAGGGTTACTTCTTATTATTTCAACCCATTTGGAGTTTATTGGAATGGGTTTCGGAATTCAAACATGTCGAGTTAAATTCAACATGTTTGGATTTTACTTCCTCGAGACAACCTCAGGCCATTTTGTTATATTCCTCATATTTTTATGAGTCCAAGAAAAATGGCCTCCTGCCCAAATCCTTCCTCTAACCCTTCCTTTTATCTCCTTTCTTTCATTGTGATTTTTTTCCTATTTTCTGAAAAGTTTTTGAAAGAGATAATAGGGATAGAGATTCCAACCCACTTGGGCCTTGTAGCTGCAGCAAGGCCCAACCGCCCCTCCTACTCTAACCTAGCCCGACGCCCCACCTCGCTCCCTCGTTCCTTCCTGTGCGCCGCCACCACGCGTGCATCGCCCGATCCCATCTCCCTCCTCCGCTCGGTCTCTCCTGCACCTCTTTGCTCCCGTCGCCGCCCTGGGTCCCTCTCCTCCACGCCGTCCTCGGACTGCTGTACTGCTCCGCCCGCGACAGCGCCTCCTCCCCGCAATGGCGTCTGCTCGCCTCGAGCCGCGCCGTGCCTCGCCATCTCATCCCCAACCCCAGCTGCCGGCGTCTGTGACCAGTGTCATGCCTCCACGCCATCTTCCACATCCGCGGCCATCTCATCGTCGCATCTACGGCCTCGTCCCCGACACCAGTTGTCGGATCCGGTCGGATCGAGCTCGCCCGCGTTCGCCACCGCCACCACTGCTCCGCCCCTCCTCTGCTCCGCCTCCATCACGCCCAGGCCCTGCCGAGCTCGCTGCTACTTCCGCCGGCCATGCCAACCCGCAGCCATGGCCTCAAGACAAGCCGCTGCTCCCTCATCCTGCCATGCTGAGGCCTCTTTTGTCTTCTTTGTTGTGGTTTTCCCCCGAGCTTCTTGGCCTATGTTCATGCCCCAACACCTCCTTCGTTTGCCTTCCCAGGCAGCTCCTGTTCGCCTCGGCTTCGAGATCATCATGCGTGGCCAGAGCCACACCATGATGTTTCCTCTTGTACCTGTGATGTCTTGCGCGGACGCGTTCGAGACCGGATTGGAACCTCAAGCGCCAATTTCATCTACCGCGTGTCCGGAATTGCCAAGTACCACGACTCCCGTTGTTCGCCAAGTACCCCTTCGAAACGACAAGTTCCCCGATGCCCGTGTACAACTACCGTCCCCGAAGACCTGGGTTGCAAGATTCCAAGTTCTACTACCGTTGACTCCGTGGACGTTAAGTTCCTTGTCGTAACCCCGAACATCTTCGAAACGTGAACGGCTACTTCCCTCGAGACTCAAACCACCCCGTACCGCAAACTTCGAAGGTATACCGCCAAGACGACCACCCGTGGACCGTATGCGTGTGATGTGTGTATGAGATGGTTGCATGTATCCGATGTTTACCGTGCATGAATTGTTACTTGCACGTTTCCCGATTCCATGTCACCAACCCATGGGAACCCAGTATCCGGGAGCACCCCACCTATCTGTTTGCTTGACACGATTGCGTCACTTTCTTTTGCACCTATCTCTCGACGAGTTTCCGGAACCGATATGTTGCAGTGGCATCATTTTCGGTTATCACCGCCGTGGCACCCTTTCTTTCCACCACGGCGACGAGATGCTTCATATCTTGCTCATGTCAACTTTTAATAAAAAATGTATAAAACTTGCATTTGAAATCCGCATCACGATAAAAACCTTTAAATGTTTAAATTGTTGTCTGCTTTAATAATTGCTAAATATGCACATAGGGAGTTTCCGGAATTGTTGTTGTTGTTTCCGGCCTCATTTAAAATGCCTAAATAGATAGTTTACTTATGCTTCACCTCTTGCCATGTTTAAAAACATTTAAACTTGTTGGGCTCATAATGAGAGCAAACTAAATATTCTAACGTGGTGTTTCGTCAATATGCAACTCATTGCATATTGAGCTCCACTTAATTTGTAGTATTGTTTGAGCACTTTGCCATGCCATGCATATTAAACCGGCATGCATCATACTTGTTTATGCATCATATGACATGTTTATGCTTGTGTGTTTACCATGTTGTTTGCTTATTTCCGGTTGCTTCTCTCGTTAGCTTTGGTTTCGTTTCGGAGTTGTGAGGTTTTGTTCGGCTACTTCATGGACCCATTCTTCTTCCTTGCAGAATCCCAGACAAGATGACCATTCCCCGATATCAGCTCTATCTTTGCCTATGCTAGTTGTCTCGCTCTTTAGCTATGCCTCGATGCTTATTCTTGTTTGTCAGCCTCCTATTGTTGCCATGAAACACTCTAACCGCCTTCCTAGCAAACCGTTGATTGGCTAAGTACGCTTTTGCTCAGCCCCTCTTATAGCATTGTTAGTTGCAGGTGAAGTTTGTAGATTGCTCCACGTTCGGACCTGTTTATTGGGATAACACAATATATCTCTTAAGTAAATTAATGCACATATATATTGGCAATGGGTGGAAGGCTTGGCCTTCTGCTTGGTGTTTTGTCCACTCAACCGGTGTTATGTTCCTTGATTTTGTGTTCCTAACACGGTTGAGGTTTAGGGCTCCCCTTGATAATTCGCATTGCTTAAAGCTTTTCCAGCAAGCCCCAACTTTGGTTTTACCATTTGCCTAACAACTAAAAGCTTGCATAGGGAGTAATTGAATCGAGGACTTAATTTTACAAACAGGGCCAGTGCTCCTCATGAGTGTTGGTCCAAACTGGGCAGCATGCGGGGCCAACTTGAGGCAACTCAAGGTTCTGGTTCCCGTAGCTTGACCTATCCGGTCGTGGCCTGAGATGAGATACGCGCGGCTACTATTAGGGTGTCGGCACGCCGAGAGGTCTTGCTGGATTAGTTTTACCTTTGTCGAAATATCTTGAGCACGGGATTCCGAGGATACTCGGCTCTTCCCAATTTGGAGTTGCGACTCCGCAGATCGTGATCTTGTGATGGGCTAAGTTGGGACACCCCTGCAGGGTTTTGAACATTTGAAAGCCGTGCCCGCGGTTATGTGGCAGATGGGAATTTGTTAATATCCGGTTGTAGATAACTTGACACCATATCCTTTAAGAATACACTACCTGTGTGAGTAACCGTGATGGTCTCTTTCCGAAGGGCTTCGAGAAGTTAACACGGTGGGGTTATGCTTGACCGTGAGTAGCTAGGATCACTTCTTGATCAACTTGGCGACCGTTGGCACATATTCTCTTCTCGCTCTGAACTCGTAAGCTAGTTGCTGAGTGCATGCTGCAAACACTTATTACCCTTTCCATACCTAAAGGCTTTGGTAGTTTTGATACCCGGGAACAAGATTGGTGAGTCCTTGTGGCTCACATATTACTACACACACCAGATGCAGGTACAACCGAGTATGATGCAGGAGATGGATCAGAACTTCAGTGGGAGTTTGATGAAGAGCGTGGTCGTTACTATGTTTCGTATCCCGACGATCAGTAGTGGTTACTACTTGGGGCAATCAGGCCTTGTGTTGTGGTATCTTTCTCGTTTGGTTTTCATCCGTAGTTGGACCCTGTGTTATTTGGATGAATGTATGTTATTGTATTCGTTGTGTGACATGGCGAGTGTAAGCCAACTATCTTTTACTCTTTCAGCCCTGAACTTTTACATGAGATGTGCAAAGATACCACGCTTGAGATCATTCCAGAATGCACTTATGTCTCTAAGTCGTGCCTCGACACGTAGAAGATATAGTCACATCCTGGGCATTAGAGTAGGTTGGCGAAAGTCTCTTCCAGATCTGTGATAAGGGTTGAGACCGCCTAATACTTTACCATGATGTCATCTACATATGCCTCAGCGTTTCTCCCGAGCTGTTTTCCCAGTGTGATGTGCATTAACCGCTGAAAGGTTGCTCCTGCATTCCGTAAACCAAACGACATGCAGGTGTAGCAGTATACTCCGCACGGGGTGAGGAAGGCAGTCTTCTCGACGTCTTGCAGCGCCATCTTGATCTGGTGGTGACCTGAGAAGGTGTCCAGGAAACACAACAAGTCACACTCGGCGGTGGAGTCGACGATTTGATCGATGCGTGGCAGAGGAAACGGATCTTGCGGGCAAGCTTTGTTGAGGTTGGTGAAGTCGACACACATGCACTATTTTCCTCCCTTCTTGGGTACGACAACGGGGTTTGCCAGCCACTCCGGGTACCGGACCTCGCGGATGACACCCGCCGCCTCCAGCTTAGGAGTCTCCTGCATGATGAAGGACTGCTTCTCCGTGGATTGCCGCCTGGCCTTCTGCTTCACGGGGCGCATGCTAGGGCATACGTTTAGGTGATGCTCGATCACCTCTCTCGGGACTCCCGCCAGATCCTTGGGTTCCCACACGAACACGTCCCTGTTCGCGCGCAGGAATCCAACCAACGCCTCTTCTTGAGCTGGGGGAAGGCCGGCACCTATGGTGAAGGCGACACCTGACGGCTCATCTTCATCCACCGGCACCTGCTTCGTCTGGGCTTGGTATTGGGAGAAAAGTTGCTTCTTCTTGGCAGGGACAGACCCCTCGGTCCCTGGGGTAGCTTCCCCGGTAGGGCGCGCAGCCGCAGCGGTCCGGAAGATGCGCTTGAGGGCCGCTAGGGCTTCTTTGGTGTCCCCCGTCACAGTAAGGACTCCGCTGCTCCCTGGCATCTTCATGAGGTTATAGGCCGGATGGGTTGCGGCCATGAACTGAACCAACGCAGGGTACCCTAGGATGGCGTTGTACGGGAGACTAATTCGGGCGATGTCAAAGTCGATCAGCTCGGTGCGGTAGTTGTTTCGTGTGCCAAAGGTGACCGGGAGGCGGATCTGTCCTAGAGGGCTGGTGGAACCGCTGCTGACCTCAGAGAAGGGTCTGGTGGGGCATAGCCGCTCGAGTGATAGTTGGAGCAAGCTGAAAGCTTCCACTGAGAGCATGTTGAGGCCAGCCCCACCGTCGATGAGGGTCTTGGTAACTGCCACGTTGCAGATGGTGGGGGTGCAGAGCATCGAGAGAGCACCGGAGCCCGCGGTGGAGGCGGGGTGGTCTCCCGAGTCGAAGGCGAGGTCAGCCTTGGGCTCCGCCCATCCAGGAGGAGCCCCCTGGCGTATGGAGGCGACGCCCGTCTGGTGAAAGAGCTGCTTGATGTGTCGGCCGGAGGGTGGCGCTTGGGAGCCGCCGAGGAGGGCCGCGGCGGCGTGGGGTGCCGGTGCCCCGAAGCGTGCGACAAAGAGGTCGTGCAGCTCTTCCCAGGATGCCACAGATGATTTTGGCAAGCTGAAAAACCAGGCATGTGGCACGCCATTGAGTGCCATGGGGAGCTAGCTGGCCATGACCTTGTCATCGCCGCCGGCCGCCGAGATGGCCTCTTCGTAGGCCTGGAGGAATACAAACGGGTCTGCCGCCCCATTGTAGCGCGGTGGCAGATCTGGCCTGAACCTGGGTGGCCACTGTACCCGCCATAAGGCGGGGGTGAAGGCCCGATGGCCGGGAGCGCCGCTGCGCGCGGCCACCAAGATCGTCGGAGGAGGGACGCCCGCCATGAGAACTTGGTGAGCGAAGAGCGGGACGGACGGGCAGGAAAGTTTTGCACACCCCTACCTGGCGCGCCGAATGTCAGATCTAGGGTTCCGACAAAAGCCTTAAGGTTCAAACTCTAGGGTGCGCACGAAGATCTCTCCTTCCGCCCTAGCTCCTCTACTCAACAACCCTAGGCCTAGCTCGTCAGATCCGATGAACAAGGGACACAATATTTATACTGTTTCAGGCCATCGTTGTGGTGTAATACCCTAATCCAGTGTGGTATGGTGGATTGCCTTGTAGGCTGAGGAAGAACTAGTACATGGATGAACTGCCTCCCGAGGAGAGGTGTTCTTGAGCTCGGGTGAGCTTGTGGAGTGTAAGAGGTCTCGATGATCCGATCCCTTCCCAAGGTGGTGGCTAGTCCTATTTGTAGTGGCCCGGGTCCTCTTCCCAAATATTGAGCGGGAAGGAATCCCACAACAGCCAAATTTGAAGGTGGACAGCTAGTACAAGCTATCGTGACAAAAGGTGGTCTTCTCCTGCCAAAAGGGGGACAGCTAGTACAAGCTATCACTGTAGGCTCCACGATGACCTCCGTCCTGCCGTCCTGCTGGTCTTGGTCTCGTTGCACCGATATGGAAACCTTTGCCTGACGCCTCGGGACTCTTCGTGTGCACCTTCTCCTTTAGCACCAGAGGGGAAACTGGCACTCTGCGCCCACTGGCCCCCGCTTGGCCTTGGTCGTCAGTGCTCACGTCACGAGGACCTCGCGAGGAGTCCCTCGCCTCGATATCTCCGATCTTCATGAGACAGCTTAGTGAGGCCGCCCCAGGGGATGCCTTGTGTCGTCCGCCTCGCGAGGGTCTTGAGTTGTCGCTGAAGATGCTGGGCCGTACTAGGCCGCCTGGTGAGCGACACCCTGGGCCGCAGGCAGGCAAGTCTGGGTACCCCCGGTCCCAGAACACCGACAGACGCTACAAGCAAGGAGAGAACGTTTCAACTTGGAAACGAAGGAGGAAACATGAGAAATGTGGCTTTTGGTAAGGGGGACGGGGCGGGGAGGTAGATATTTCTGTGGAAGCCGAAAATTTTGAGGAAAAACTAGCGCCCAAAGTGTCATCAAACGCAGTCCCTTATTCAGAAATGTGTACGATATGTGAACATCACAAACGATTTAGATAGCTTAACTCGTGTGTAATGAGTTTGAACGTCGAAAATTTTGGTTCAAATTTCCCTGGTTACAGTGGTCATCCACGTCATTGCATAATTTGGCTGCACAAAGGAGACTACAGCACACCCACATTTCTTAATCAAGCAAGTTCAGCAATTAAACAGAGCTAGCTGACCTAAACATTACTCTAACAAACTAAAGACCAGCGCTCTTAGTTAAACAAAACAAAGAGTACCACTACGGCTAGTGCTCGTCGATCTCCACCGCCTCCTTCATGGCATACATCGCACCATACTCGGCAAGCATCTGACCATCCGTGTCTGCCATCTCTTTGGAAAAGGCTGCCATGAGCTGGGCGTGGGCGGCCATGATCTGGGTTTGGACGGGCTCCGTCCTGGCAAGGTATGCGGCAGAGGAACGGACGGCTGCTCAAACGCTCTCGGTGATTGCCAACTCTTCGACCGTGGGTTGCCAACCATTGTCGGCTAAGCTTCGTTAGATTTGTGCGGTGACCGCCACGAGCTGGGCATGGGCGGCCTAGACATGGTCGCGGGCGGCCTCCATCAAGGCTAAGGATGAGGCTGTAGAACGGACAGCTGTTGTGCCGCTCTCGCCAGTTGCTATCCCCGAGGCAGATATTGTTGCCGCCACATGAGAAGCAACAACGGTTGTTTGGGCTGCCTTAGCCACCCGGTCACAGATTGCGGCCGCGCCCATGCACCTTATTAGCGCGCGCATGGCGGCTACGGCCGCGCTCTTGCCGGAGTGGGCCGCCAAAGTTGTCCTCATGACGTGGGTCCATGTCCCCATATTTCACTGGCGACGATTGAACAGTGAAATGATATTTGGGGAGCGAGCTAGTGTGCTTGACACGCCGGCTGTAGACTATAGCCGACACACCTTCTCGCGTAAGCCAGAGGCGTACTGTACGTCGACAGTGCTCCATGATATTTTGTACTTCATCTCACACTGTTGGTGATAATAAACTGTGTGGGATCTACTTGATTTTGCATCTTAATTTGAATTACATAATGGGGTCACAACGGCAATGGACAGTGTTTGAATTGCTAGAACTTTTATCTGCAGTGAACATGCAACTATATGTGTGTCGTGAAAGAATTGGAATTATTCAGGGTTCGTTTGGGCATTTTATACATTAAATTGGTTTACTAGCCATTTCAGGTGCACAATTCAAAATTAATCTACATGCACGTGTTTCGGTGCACCAACAGGGTTTTTTAAATCATATATGTGTCCATGGGTTTATGCTTATGTCCCATGCTAGAAATGGGAATGAATTTCAAACACCACGGCACCGTGTCTCTCCGGCAAAGGTTGAGGTACTTGCTTTTGTAATTCTAGTAAATCCAAAACCCGTCTGAAATTCATGAACCTTGGCATGCTATAATGGAATGGCATCAACATGCTGGGGTAAAAAATAATGTCCCATTTGGGGCACGTTATGGTATAAGCTTCTCACAAACTAGAGTTTCTCCGAAGAAGCCTCACGGTTCAGTTAGGGAAACGTGTCAACTTTGTGGACAAAACGATATTCGTTGCCTCTTCTCCCTCTCAATTTTTTCCCTCGTGTCAACATAAAACAACAAGAGTGGCGTGTTAAATTTTGGATTTTTTCGGGGATTGTTTGGACATTATTATACGTTAACTGATTTTTCTGGGCATTTATGTGCATAATTCAAAATTGAACTACATGCACATACTCCAGTCCATAAAAACGGGTCGAAAAATCAAATGTTTGTCCTTGGTTACATGCTTAAGCCCCATGCAAGAAATGAGAATGAATGTCAAACACCTTGCCACCGTCGCTCTGCCGCTAACATTGAGATACATGGTTTTTAAATTCTAGTAAATCAAAAACACGTCTGAAATTCATGAAACTTGGCATGCTATCGTGGAGCGGCATCGACATGCCGTGGTATTTTTTTGTCCCATTTGGGGTAGGTTTGGGTACAAGCTTCTCACAAACCAGAGCTTCTCACAACAAATGTGATGGTTTCGTTAGGGAACGTTTCACCTTTCTGGACAAAACGATATCTGTTGCCTCTTCTTGATTACAATTTTTTTGTAGTGCCAAGATAGAACAACAGGAGTGTTGTGTTAATTTTTGGAATTTTTCAGGGTTCGTTTGGACATTTTTATACCTTGATTGAGTTTTCAATGCATTATGTGCATAATTCAAATTTGAACTATAGGCACATGCTCTAATGCATATAAATTGGTTGAAAATTCAAATCGGTGTCCTTGGTTGCATGCTTAGGTCCCATGCAAGAAATGAGAATGAATGTCAAACACCCTGCCACCGTCACTCAGCCGCAAACATTGAGATACCTGGTTTTTAAATTATAGTAAATACAAAACTTGTCTGAAATTCATGAAACTTGGCATGTTATCATGGAGCAGCACCAACATGTCATGGTAAAAAATTTTCCATTTGTGGCATGTTTGGGTATAAGCTTCTCACAAGATAGAATTTCTGACAAGAAGTGTGATGGTTTCGGTAGGGAACGTTTCACCTTTTTCGACGAAACGATATCGGTTGCCTCTTCTTGATTTCAATTTTTTTCTAGTGTCAACATAGAACAACAAGAGTGTTGTGTTAATATTTCGAATTTTTCGGGGTTTGTTTGGATATTTTTATACATTAATTGAGTTTTTGATGCATTTATGTGCATAATTCAAATTTGAACTACACGCACATGCTCTAATGCATATAAATTGGTTGAAAATTCAAATCTGTGTCCTTCTTTTCATACTTAGGTCCGATGCAAGAAATGTGAATGAATGTCAAACACCCTGCCACCGTCACTTGGCCGCAAAGATTGAGATACCTGGTTCTTAAATTCTAGTAAATCTAAAACTCATCTAAAATTCATGAAACTTGGCATGCTATCATGGAGCGACATCAACATGCCGTGGTAAATTTTTTGGCCCATTTGGGGCAGGTTTGGGTATAAGCTTCTCACAAATCAGAGCTTGTCACAACAAGTGTGATGGTTTCGGTAGGGAACGTTTCACCTTTCTAGACGAAACAATATCCGTTGCCTCTTCTTTATTTCAATTTTTTCTCTAGTGTCAACATAGAACAACATGAGTGTTGTTTTCAATTTTGGAATTTTTCGGGGTTCGTTTGGACATTTTTATACATTAATTGAGTTTTCAATGCATTTATGTGCATAATTCAATTTTGAACTACAGGCATATGCTCCAGTGCATATAAATTGGTTGAAAAATCAAATATGTGTCCTTGGGTGCATGCTTAGGTCCCATGCAAGAAATGGGAATGAATTTCAAACACCAGGGCACTGTTTATTACCGGCAAAATGTTGAAATACTTTTTGTTAAAATTCTAGTAAATCCAAAACTCGTCTGAAATTCATGAAACTTGGCATGCTATCATGGAATGGCAGCCGCCATGCTGTCATGGTATTTTTCATGTCAATTTTGAGAGAAGGCGCACTCTAATAACAACCAACAAAGGCATTTTGAAAAAATAGCTGCCACTTTAATATCTCAAACATTTGTATAATTCAAATCGTGTGTGTTCTGTTAACCATTCACGTGACACCACGTGTGTTGGTTTTAATGGCTATAGTAGGTGCCGTGCGGATAGCTGCTTGACTGAACGGGAAGCGTGCGAGGGCAGTCCGATGCGCATGCTGACCTAGAGGTGTGCAAGCTGTCCTCCAATGCGCAGGAACATTGGGAAGTGAGCCCTTTGACTTCCATGGCCGCCGACCTTCCTCTCCATTAATTGCGCCCGAGTCGCTGTTTAATACGGGCGGCCTTACTATTCGCCTGCAATTCCCCTCCCTCTCGCAGACCTCCACCAACGCCATGGCCCAGAATGATCATCTGCCACTAGTCTTCAAGTTTGGTGAAGTCGACTCCGAGCCGGAGGATATAGAAAATAAGGAGGAATGGGGCCTCATGGACATGGCCCTGAACGAGCTGGCCACGGCGGTTGCTGCCCCCGCTCCTGTCCCAGACCCCATCCGTGCGCTCGCGCCAGCGACCATCCCCGTAGCATTGACGGGCTGGTCGCCGAGCACTATCGCAGAGCTGGAAGCCACGTGCGTCAGCGAGGTCACCGTGGACCCACATAAGATCATGTACATGCCAGCGCGAGCGCCCGTGCCCGTGCGCGCCCCTCCACCCAGCGCGGCAGCGGTCCCCGTGTGTTTGGCTGCACCTGCCGCGCCCGTGCCCGTGCACGCGTCCCCTCAGCAGCATGGGATGCCGCCATCGACCGCTACCTCTCCGCGCTGCCAGTTGCTGCCCTCCCGCGCCTCGCCCGTCGATCGCGCGACGACATGATGTTTGATTTACAAGTGAAGAACATTATGTGCTGCCTTGAAGACTTCAACAACGGCGTCCCAGAGGATGACAATGACAACGATGGCACAACACGCCACCTCCGCCTCCATCGGAAATAGTTTTCTGCGTGTTTAATATTGTATGTCGATCATATGGATATAAATTCGCAGTGTGACCGAATGAAAGATATGGTTTGAACAAACTTGCGTTTTTCTCTCTTAACGTACAGACTTATCAAAAGATTTTCTTTTGAAAAAAGCATCAGTGGTTTTTAAATATTAAACACTAATCGCAAACGTTTTAGTTAGAACACCCGTATGGAAACCGACAGCTTCCCCAGGAAGCAAAGGGAAAATGTGGCGAGCAGGATTTGTGCAGCTCTTGATCTCAAACGTTTTAGATAGAACACCCGTATGCAAATCCAGACTTTGGCGCTAAGCCAAGAGAAAATGTGCCGAGTAGGATTTGTGCATCCCTTCAACGCAAATGGTTGTTTTGGATCACCCTTGTGCAACCACGTACAAAAAATTTGGTAAGATTTGCATCTGTCATATTGGGTATGTTGCCATTTGTCATACTGGAAAGATTGACATTTATTGATCTAATAACATTGCCATTTGTTAACCTTGTAACACTACGATTTGTCAAAATATGCAGCTAAAAATTGGTACTACTTCCGGCAACTTCTCCTCTGCCGAGCGTGCTCAGTAAAAGGTAGAGGAGGAGGAGCCTACCGACGAGCTGGACAACTGCAATACGGTGCCTGCCACTACTGCACCTTCAGCGACGCTCACCTCGAATGCCCTCTGCCGCTCCAGACGACCCCTCTCGAAGCGGTGGTTCTCCTCGTAGATCTCCTGATTCCTCGCCTCTGAGGCGGCGTGTGCCGCGGCCACGGCGGCAGTAAGGCTCTTTGCATGCTTGACAAGGCACTTCTCCTCCTCCCATAGGAACTCGGTGTAGAGCGCAAGGTCTCTAACGCACGTGCGGGCCTCCACCTCCGCCTCCTTCCTTCGGGCGGCGGTGGCGGAGTGGGTGATGACCCCGGCGGCCGATGGTGGGCTGGCGGCCACGGCGGCCCAAGATGGGGTGGCGGCCATGACCACCACCTCCCCCCTTCGGGTCGCGGTGGCGGAGCGGGTGATGGCCACTCTTGCCGGCAGTGGGGTGGTGGCCATGACAGCCACCTCCCGCCTTCGGGTCGCGGCGGGGGAGCGGGCGATGGCTCTGGCTTTCGACGGTGGTGTGGCATCAACAGCGGCGGCGGAGCGTGTGGTGGGTGTTCCACGCACACCCAACAGGGACACCACGCGTACTACACTACGCTGAGGATTGCGTCACCGCCATAGTGTAGCCTCCTAGCTGGAGCTGTCCTCTGATGACGGCGGAGTAGCTGAGCGAGGATGACGGACCGGTGCCATTGGCGATTGTGGGAGAAGCAGACGAGATACGCTACAGGGAGGGAGGGGAAAAATGCAATGCGGGACTCGCCGGCCATGAGGGTTTATATAGCAGGCCGACAAGCATTGGTATTTTGGGGGATTTCATCGAGTCAGGCGAGAAGCTTGCATGGGAACCCGTGCAGTTGCACAGGAGCGGGTTCACCGATGATTCATTTGCGCCACTTCGAGCCACCGTTTGGCCAAAAGAATGCCCCCGCACGTTGCGCAAGCTTGCGCTATAAGCCGTCTGCGGCCCCGGGGTGACAAGACGTGCGAGAGGAGGACGAAAGGCCACATACAAATACGATTAGTAAAAAAACATTTGTGATTTAGTTACGTACTATACCCCCATCCTGGTTTATAAGTAGGATTGAACTAATAAAATACGAATGCATGTCACCAAAGATTATATAGTTGGATTTGTATTTGAACAGAGTTTCCAATTAAATAATTTTTATAACATGGATTAACATTTTTTGGGTTAAATTTAAGGGCAAAGTATGGCACATAATATTAAGGGGACTATAGACCAAGATGGAGGTAGTAGCACACATCCGCTCTCTAGGCAGTGAGGCAACTGTCGGCCGGCTTGTAGGCGACCATTTCCTGCGTGTTCAACTACTCTATGTGTGTGGTTCCTTGCGGTTGAGGCGGCCGTGGCGGGCTCTTCTTGCATCCCACCGCGCGCGCTCTGCTCTCGCTTCCCTCCGAGTGCTCTGCCCTCGTCCATCCATGCGCGCTGTCAGTGTTTGGGACCGGCGCACGATCATGCATGTTCATGTGCATGCGGTTGCGCCGGGCACGGCGCGACGATGCAGTTACCCGCTGCAAAAATTGCCATGCGGACGCGCCGAGAATCCAGGCCGCCCGGCCCCCATTTATTCCTGTGGCCATTTACCTTCATCTCTCGCATCACACGACACAATAAGCACACCCATGACGACATATACAGAGAGGACATCCAGAGGTTCCAATGGCACTCTTCGTGGCTCCAATGGCGCTCCCAGCGGCCGACGACGACAATGATGGGTAGTTCACCATGGATCACGTAGTGGACACCCACCTGAGGGGGAAGGTCCTCTCGGTGGTGTACACGAACGACCCGGTCTCGGTGAAGAGCTCCATCAAAACTATGGAGCAGTTCCTTCCCGAGGACAAGTACCAAGTGGTTGGCTTCGACCATGAGTACACCATCGGTCGTGCTGGGCATGATCAAAAGGTTGTCGTCGCCCAGTTGTGCGTGCTACATGATGTCCTCGTGTACCACTACCAATTGGCCACCAGGCCATGTTGTTGGGGAACGTAGCAGAATTCCAAAAATTTCTACGCTTCACCAAGATCAATCTAAGGAGTCATCTAGCAACGAGGGAGAAAGGAGTGCATCTACATACCCTTGTAGATCGCGAGCGGAAGCGTGCAAGAGAACATGGATGATGGAGTCGTACTCGTCGTGATCCAAATCACCGATGGTCCCAGCGCCGAATGGACGGCACCTCCGCGTTCAACACGTATGGTACAACGACGTATCCTCCTTCTTGATCCAACAAGGGGGAAGGAGAGGTTGATGGTGATCCAGCAGCACGACAGCGTGGTGGTGGATGCAACGGTATTTCTGCAGGGCTTCGCCAAGCGTTGCGGTAGGAGGGAGAGGTGTAACAGGAGGGAGAGGGAGGCGCCAGGGGCAAGGGTGCGGCTGCCCTCCCTCCCCCCACTTTATATAGGGGGCCTAGGGGGTGCACCGGCCCTAGAGATGGGATCTCTAGGGGCGGCGGCCTAGGGGGGGACTTGCCCCCAATGTCACAAGGGGTAACCCCCACCCGTAGGATTCCCAACCCTAGGCGCAGGGGAAGGGCCCAAGGGGGGCGCACCAGCCCACTATGGGCTGGTTCCCTTCCCCTTTCAGCCCATGGGGCCCTCCGGGATAGGTGGCCCCACCCGGTGGACCCCTGGGAACCTTCCGCTGGTCCCGGTACACTACCTGTGACCCCCAAAACTCTCCCGATGGCCGAAACTAGACTTCCTATATATAATTCTTTACCTCCGGACTATTCCGGAACTCCTCGTGATGTCCGGGAGCTCATCCAGGACTCCGAACAACATTCGGGTTACCGTGTGCATATATCTCTACAACCCTAGCGTCACCGAACCTTAAGTGTGTAGACCCTACGGGTTCGGGAGACACGTAGACATGACCGAGGCGACTCTCCGGTCAATAACCAACAGCGGGGACTTGATACCCATGTTGGTTCCTACATGCTCCTCGATGACCTCATCGGATGAACCACGATGTCAAGCATTCAATCAATCCCGTGTACAATTCCCTTTGTCTATCGGTATAGTACTTGCCCGAGATTCGATCGTCGGTATACCGATACCTTGTTCAATCTCATCACGGCAAGTCTCTTTACTCATTTCGTAATACATCATCCCATGACCAACTCCTTAGTCACATTGAGCTCATTATGATGATGTCTTACCGAGTGTGCCCAGAGATACCTCTTCGTCATACGGAGTGACAAATCCCAGTCTCGGTTCGTGCCAACCCAACAGATACTTTCGGAGATACCCGTTGCGTACCTTTATAGCCACCCAGTTATGTTGTGACGTTTGGCACACCAAAGTATCCCTACGGTATCCGGGAGTTGCACAACCTCATGGTCTAAGGAAAAGATACTTGACATTGGAAAAGCTTTAGCATTACGAACTACACTATCTTGTGCTAGGCTTAGGATTGGGTCTTGTCCATCACATAATTCTCCTAATGATGTGATCCCGTTATCAATGACATCCAATGTCCATGGTCAGGAAACCGTAACCATCTGTTGATCAACGAGCTAGTAACTAGAGGTTTACCAGGGACATGTTGTGGTCTATGTATTCACACATGTATCACTGTTTCCGTATAATACAATTCAAGCATGAATAACAGACAATTATCATGAACAAGGAAATATAATAATAACCATTTTATTATTGCCTCTAGGGCATATTTCCAACAGTCTCCCACTTGCACTAGAGTCAATAATCTAGTCACATCGTGATGAATCGAACACCCATAGAGTTCTGGTGTTGATCATGTTTTGCTCGTGGAAGAGGTTTAGTCAACGGATCTGCGACATTCAGATCTGTATGCACTTTACCAATATCTATGTCTCCATCTTGAACATAATTCCGAATGGAGTTGAAACGGCGCTTGATGTGCTTGGTCTTCTTGTGAAACCTGGGCTCCTTGGCAATGGCAATAGCTCCAGTGTTGTCACAGAAGAGAGTCATCGGGTCCGACGCGCTTGGAATGACTCCTAGGTCGGTGATGAACTCCTTCATCCAGACTCCTTCCTGCGCTGCTTCGTAAGCAGCTATGTACTCCATTTCACATGTAGAATGCGCCACGACGCTTTGCTTGCAACTACACCAGCTGACTGCCCCACCATTCAAAATATACACGTATCCGATTTGTGACTTGGAGTCATCCAGATCTGTGTTGAAGCTAGCATCGACTTAACCCTTTACGACGAGCTCTTCGTCACCTCCATAAACGAGAAACATATCCTTAGTCCTTTTCAGGTACTTCAGGATATTCTTGACCGCTGTCCAGTGTTCCATACCGGGATCACTTTGGTACCTCCCCACCAAACTTATGTCAAGGTTCACATCAGGTCTGGTACAGAGCATGGCATACATAATAGAACCTATGGCTGAGGCATAGGGGATGACACTCATTTTTTCTCTATCTTCTGCCATGATCGGGGATTGAGCCGTGCTCAATCTCATACCTTGCAATACTGGCAAGAACCCTTTCTTGGACTGATCCATATTGAGCTTCTTCAATATCTTATCAAGGTATCTGCTTTGTGAAAGACCAATGAGGCATCTTGATCTATCTCTATAGATCTTGATGCCTAATATGTAAGCAGCTTCTCCAAGGTCGTTCATTGAAGAACTCTTATTCAAGTAGGCCTTTATGCTCTCCAATAATTCTACCTCATTTCCCATCAGCAATATATCATCCACATATAATATGAGAAATGCTACAGAACTCCCACTCACTTTCTTGTAAATACAGGCTTCTCCCCAAGTCTGTATAAACCCAAACGCTTTGTTCACATCATTAAAGTGAATATTCCAACTCCGAGATGCTTGCACCAGCCCATAGATTGAGCGCTGGAGCTTGCATACCTTGTTAGCATTCTCAGGATCGACAAAACCTTCCGGCTGCATCATATACAGTTCTTCCTTGAGGAAGCCATTAAGAATGCCGTTTTGACGTACATTTGACATATCTCATAATCATAGAATGCGGCAATTTCTAACATGATTCCGACGGACTTCAGCATCGCTACGGGAGAGAAAGTCTCATAGTAGTCAATCCCTTAAACTTATCGATAACCTTTAGCGACAAGTCGAGCCTTATAGATGGTCACATTACCATCCGCCTCAGTCTTCTTCTTAAATATCCATTTATTTTCTATGGCGTGCCGATCATCGGGCAAGTCCACCAAAGTCCATACTATGTTTTCATACATGGATCCTATCTCAGATTTCATGGCTTCAAGGCATTTGTTGGAATCCTGGCGCGCCATCACTTCTTCATAGTTCGAAGGTTCACCATTGTCTAACAACATGATTTCCATGACAAGGTTGACGTACCACTCTGGTGCGGAATGTGTCCTTGTGGACCTTCGAAGTTCAGTAGTAACTTGATCTGAAGCTTGATGATCATCATCATTAATTTCCTCCCTAGTCGGTGCAGGCACCTCAGGAACAACTTCCTGCACTGCGCTACTTTCCGGTTCGGAAGGGGTGACTGTCACCTCATCAAGTTCCACTTTCCTCCCACTCACTTCTTTCGAGAGAAACTCTTTCGCCAGAAAGGATCCATTCTTGGCAACAAAGACCTTCCCTTCGGATCTGTGGTAGAAGGTGTACCCAATAGTTTCCTTTGGGTATCCTATGAAGACGCATTTTTCTGATTTGGGTTCGAGCTTTTCAGGTTGAAGTTTCTTGACATAAGCATCGCAACCCCAAACTTTCAGAAATGACAGCTTAGGTTTCTTGCCAAACCAAAGTTCATACGGTGTCGTCTCAACGGATTTAGACGGAGCCCTATTTAAAGTGAATGCGGCAGTCTCTAAAGCATAACCCCAAAATGTTAGCGGTAAGTCGGTAAGAGACATCATAGATCGCACCATGTCCAACAGAGTGCGATTACGACATTCGAACACACCATTACGCTGAGGTGTTCCGTGTGTTGTCAATTGCGAAACAATTCCACAGTTCCTTAAGTGAGTGCCAAATTTGTGACTTAAATATTCTCCATCACGATCTGATCGTAAGAACTTTATTTCTCTATCACGTTGATTCTCAACCTCATTCTGAAATTCCTTGAACTTTTCAAAGGTCTCAGACTTGTGTTTCATCAAGTAGACATACCCATATCTACTTAAGTCATCCGTGAGGGTGAGAACATAACGATAGCCTCCACGAGCTTCAACACTCATTGGACCGCACACATCGGTATGTATGATTTCCAATAAGTTGGTCGCTCGCTCCATTGTTCCGGAGAACGGAGTCTTGGTCATCTTGCCTAAGAGGCATGGTTCGCACGTATCAAATGATTCATAATCAAGAGTGTCGGGGAAAATGATCCGCCCACGAACACCTATGGGACAGGGTCCCTTTCGGTACGGCGGGGGCGGAGATCGCGTGAAGAGCAGATCGAGGCGTGCGCACACGAGCAGTTTACCCAGGTTCGGGCCGCACGGATGCGTAAAACCCTACTCCTGCTTTGGTTTGTATTGAGTTCTTGGCTCGGGAGCGCTAAGAGCTACAGTACCCTCAAGCTGCTAGCGAGACCGAGCGTGAATGAGTCTGTCCCCCTCTACATTGCGCATGGGCCTCCTTTTATACGCTCAAGGGGTCACCGACAGGTGGCAACGCAGATGAGGGCAAAAATGGAAAAAGTGTGATTGGTACAGCTACCTATACAGTGTTCCATACCTAACCCTGACGGCAGGGGACAAGGGCATTAAATGCCCATCGCCGTCGCCCAAACAGTGCAAAAAGGGGCCGTCAGGGGCGCCACCATTCGCCACGATGGCAACCTTGTCAGTGCCGCTTGCCACCGCGTACCCTTGGCTACATAGCCTCCCGCCACGTACGCCCGGAAGAGTCCTAGAGCGACATGTGGGTGGATGCGCTGGAGTGCGGGTACTGAGTGGAAGCTTGCCGCGGCAAGCGCCTTGCCGCGGTCGCTATCTTGTCGCTTCCGGGAGCTTGTCGCTCACCGGGCCTTGCCGAGACGCGTGGCGCGTCGCGGCAAGTTTCTTGAGATGCCTTGGTTGGCCTTCCCGGCAAGCTCCTCTTGCTAGGGTCTTGCGCCTTGAGTGGTCTTGTGCCTTGAGTGGCCTTCCCGGCAAGCTCCTCTTGCCGGGGCCTTGTCTCCTTGGCTTGGGTACTTTGTTCTTGAATGGCTCCAAAGGAACCACAGAGGACCTTGGCGATCACCTGGCAAGCCTTGCCGCGGGACGCTGCGACTGCCCGTGCACAAGTTCGGGGTACTATGGGTACCCCTACTTTAGTACACCGACAGGAGCCCCTGGGCCTGGGCCATACACGGTGCCGAGCGCTGTTGGGCCAGGCCCAAAACAGTGCACGGGCACGCGCGGCCTGGTTCACGCCGTATCTTACTCCGTATCCACCGCGCCCTCCCCTAACGGCACGCGTTGATTGCGGCATCGTGGGAGAGATCGTGGGTGGTTTCTTTAATCAGAAATGCAGAACGTCCGCCCCCTCCCTCCTTATAAGCAGGGGAAACAAGGGCAGTTCGTCCATTCGCCTGTTACTTCTTCAATCTTGAGAACCTCCGCCGCTCCCCTTCTTCCCAAAAGCCGAAAGAGAGCAGCATTCCGCCTCCCCCATTGCCACCAGCACCACCAGCGCCGTCGACCTCCCTCACCGCTTCCGCCATGGCTCCGAAAGGCGAGAAGGGGAAGGCCGCGAAGTCAGCCGAGGCGCAGCGGCTCGCGAGGCTGTGAAAGGAGCGGGCTGTCTTCCCCCCCAAGCTTGCCGCGAGGAAGCTGAGGGAGAACTACTACCTCTTCTGGTCGCGGGAGACGCGGGCGCATCCACGCACCAAGGTACTCCCAGCCGTTGCTTGTAAAATGGCTCCAAACGGATATGCGTTCTTCGCCTTGTTCTTCTACTGCGGGCTCTGCCCGCCTTTCTTTGAATTCTTCTGTGACCTCATGAACACCTACGGGTTCCACCTCCTTGACTTCACCCCCAATGCCGTTCTGACCATGGCAGTTTTCGCACACCTCTGCGAAAATTTTGTCGAAGTCTTCCCAAATGTAGCTCTTTTCCGCCACTTCTTTACGCCCCGAGTAGAGAGAGGAGAGCCTTTATCCGACGGAGTCTCCTGGATCTCGAGGACCGGCAAGAAGGAAGCTTATCTGGAGGGAGAGCTCCATAGCAAATGGGAGGAATGGAGAGCCAATTGGTGTTGGATTGTCGAGGAGAACCCGCAGCCATTTACCGCCCGGCGCCAAGCCCCAGTAGTACGCGGCAACGACTGGAGCGACTTGGCCCTGGAAGACAGTAGACTGAAGATTGCCACTGCCCAGATCTGACGCCTCAGGCTTGCCGGGCTTACCGTAGGCGCAGTTGGCGCAGATTTCCTTCGCCGCCGCATCGCCCTCTTGCAGGAGAGGAAGAGGCCCGCCTGGGAGTTCGAGAATGCGGCGGATATCATGAGGCTACGCCCGGGCCTCAAGTACAACTTCACTGTCCTGGAGCTCAACGCGATGCTCCAGGAGCTGTTCAAGTATGACCCCGATCATTCCGAGGTGTTCAGGTTGCCGAGGGGCGTCGTTCCGCTGTGCAACAACTCCGCGCTCAGCTGTATTCGCACGTTGATGCCGCTGTGCGACTCGCATGGGATCGACCCAACTTGGCAAGAGCCTGCAGAAGATGCTGTGCAGGCATTCTTCGACAATTTAGAAGAGGTGCCGATCCGCTCCGACGAGAAGAAGGGCCTCACCCGCGACACCACTGATAAGGAGATGGCGTACATCGCCACCAGGCTGGAAGAAGCGACGGCAGCCGCGGCCGCGGGCGAGTTCGGTTTCACCCCGGAAGAGGCAGAGGCAGCAAAGGCGGCAAGCCTTGCTGAGCGAGATGAGTTTGTCGGCGAGGGAGAGCCTGCCGGGCAAGTCGACGAGCCGAGCGAGCCCGCCGAGCAGGGCGACGAGTCGAGCGAGCCCGCCGAGGATACGAGCGGCTCGCTGGAGATCGGCTCCTCTTCCTCCTCATCTTCAGGCAGCCCGCCACCAATAGAGCCTCCAGCTCCACCAAGAAGGCGTCTCAGCAAGGCCGGGGACGTAACAGAGCGGTAGACGGGTCAACAGCTGCCGCGCCGCCCGACACGCTCCACCGCGGCAAGCAAGGCCGCCGCGGGAGCACCTCGCGCTTCTGCGGCAACTGGAGCGGGATCTTCTCGGGCCACTGCTTCTGCTCCTGCCGCTCCCCACGCCTCGGCGGCAGCCGGAGCGGGATCGTCTCAGACCACCGCCCCTGCTCCCGCCAATCGGCCAAGGGAGCCTACTCCTCCGCTTCCTCGCGCCGGGACGCGTGAGCCAGACTTCGACTTCTCTGCGCTCAGCTCCGACGAGGAAGAAGAAGAGTAAGATTTTGTTGTTCTTGTATTTCTTCGATTTTCTGCTGTTTTGTCTTGTATCTCTTTTGCCTGACTCTGAACTTGTTCCTTTTCAGAACTCTGGCCCAGAGCGCGGCAAAGAGAGCCAAGGTCCCGGCGAGGAGCGAGGAGGTGATCATCGTCGAGGACAAGCCCACCGAGGCCACCTTGCCGGACCCGGCAACCAATCTTCAGAGCAGCCCCTAGCGCAGCCCCCATCGTAAGTGTATGGTTTACTTTCCGCTGTTAGGCGCGCGTGGGTGTTTTTGCTGATATCTTGATTGTTGATTTGTGTAGGAGCAGAGCAGTCACACCAGGAGCGTCCGGAGACCGTCCCCGACGTGCCATCTGCTTCGGCTACGCCGTCAAGGGGAAGTTCTCCGACGAGGGTCTCTCCGGCGAGGGAGAGTCCTCCGCCAAGGGCGAGTCCTCCGGCAAGGGAGAGCTCTCCGGCAAAGGAGAGCACTAGCGGGCCCCCGCCGGCGGAGACTATGACTGCGCCGCCAAGGGAGAGTTCCCCGGCAAGGAACCTCACTCAGGAGCCGGCCCGCGCAGGTAATCCCTTTACTTCAAACTTCCCTTGGGCTTTTCTTCTTTTGATTCTTCTTTTTTGGATATTTGCTTGACTCTTTCTCCCCTTTTCGGCCGTCAGATCCATCTGCTGTGGAGCCGATGGAGACGGAGGTTGCTGATGAAGAGAACGCGCGCGGCAACACCGGCGACGCCGCTGCCACCGAGGAAGTGGCCGGTGCTGACGATCCCGCCGGCGACGAGGCCGCCAAGGCTGCAGCCGCAGCAGCTGGCGAGGGGTCCAGCGATCGCATTGACGGCCCTGAGGCCGCAGGAGCGCCACGTGCTACACCAACTGCCGAGCCCTCCGCCGCTGCCGCAGCCCCCGGCTCCGAAGAGCCCGAGCCAGGCGCCTACTTGAAGGCCGGCGACGGCGTTTTCATCAAACTCCCCTGGGCCTCAGGCTCCAGGGCGCCGATCGAGGGAGAAGTCTTCGACGGAGAGGTGCTCGCCTCCGCCGGGCTGACGCTTGTTGACGCGCCAAGCAGCAGCAGCGAATCTGAGGAGGAGCGGCTGCTGCGGAAGCTATTGTCGCTCTACCGCGCCTGGCAGGCCAAGCTGGAGTCCCGCGAGGCGCTTGCCGCGAGGGCGGGAGCTGATATGGAGAAGCCCGCGGAGGAGCTCCGGGGTCTTCACCAAGCAGCTCTCCGGTCCCTGGCAGAGGAGCGGGAGCAACTTGCTGAGGAGCAGACGGCCTTCTTCCTCGAGAAGGCCGAAGTCGAAGAGCAACAGCGGCTTGCCGTCGAGAAGCTGTCCACACGAGAAGGCGAGCTGGTGCAGCGGAAGGTCAACCTCGACAGCCACGAGGAAGAGCTTGCCGCGCGCGAGCAATCACTTGGCGGGGCCCTCCAGGAAGCAAAGGACGCTGCCGCAGCTGTCGAGACCGCCAAGAAGGAGTTGGAGACGAAGGTGGCGCAGCTCGAGGCCGATCTCAAGGCGAGAAGTGAAGAGATCGCCGCGCTCAAGCTTGAGCGGGAGAAGGACGCCCACAGCCACTCAGAGCTGCAGGTCCGCCTCGCCAAGAAGGGCAAGGAGCTCGCCGCCGCCAAGGACTCCAACGCTGATCTGGAATTGAAGCTTACCACCTTGACCAAGACGCTAGATGGCGCCAGGGAGCGGGAGGTGGCCTTGAAGGAGGAGGTCAGGGCCGAGAAGGCGCTGCTGGCGAGTGCTGCTATCACCCAGAACATCTTTAGGGAGAATGTGGAGCATTGGACGGAGGGTCTTGTCAATGCTGCCGCAGATATTGACGGGGAGGTGGCGCAGCTGGGGGCGGAGTATCTCGGGTATTCCTCCGACGAGAATCTCCACCCCAGCGCCAAGCTCACCCTATTCTTCAAAGGCGTGGCGATGGCCCTCCAGCAGCTCCGGGAGAGGATCCCAAAGCAACTGGCGGACGAGTTGCGCAAGCTCTGCGCGGGAGCCCTTCAAAAGGTGCTGATGAAGGTGGCCTTCCGCAACCCGGGCCTCAACCTCACCAACGTCCTCAGGTCCCTGCCGCCGGACGCTGATCAGGAGGCGCTCAAGGCCCTTGTCGCACCAATTGTGGACAAGGTGAGCGGGATCAAGAGGGTTGAGGGCGACCGTGCAGATTAGGCTGCCCGTTTTCTTCTTTCCTTGTCGCTCCTGATAATGTCATGAGAACGATCTGTTAGAGCTGCGACAAGCTACTTTGTAATATAACTCTATTTTGGGTAGTATGAATGCTAAGTTATTTCCTTTACTTAATTCTTTCCTTTGTATGTTCTGCCCTACGCTTTTAGGGAACTTGCCGGCGCAGGCACCTTAGCCGCGAGCGCTGAGTGCGGAACGTCAGCAGCCTGCTGGCGGTGCCGCTACCGACAAGAAACCTTGTCGCAACTAGTTGCAGCACACTTAAGTTGTTGAGCGAACTCGAAACAAAGTAAGGGCGCGACACTTGTCGCAACACACTTAAGTCGTTGAGCGTACTCGAAACAAGGTGAGGGCGCAACTAGCTACGAGTTGGTTCCTCCACGCACAAGTTTCCCATACAAATTGCGGTCGTTCAAGGAAGATAACTTGAAAATTTAAAAATTTGATTGCTCAAACTTTGGCAACTTAGCTTTTGTGTTGTTTGCTTCCCGGCAAGGCGAAACTTTCTTGAACGACGCCTGGTCCACACCACTATCTTCTCCTCCCCCCCGGCAAACTTGTGCGCGAGGGAATCCTCCTTTCCTTGAGAAAAAAAGAAAGTAGAGAAAATACAGATACGGAGCCTTAAGGCTCGTTATTGCTTACAGGGGGTAGGTGCTGCACAAAGTGTCAGATAATACATGCAAAAAATAGACAGCGTAATATTGACAAGATGTGCGGAGCACATGAGCTTTACTGATGCACGGGGTCTGTGCCCGGCTTTGTACAAAGGATTACATGCGACAGCGGCAAGACTTGTACAAAAGGTGGCTGCCGGAGCGGGTCGCGGCAACTGCGCCTTACGGGTAAAACTTACGAAGATGCTCAATGTTCCAGGAGTTGCTCACCGGAAAGCCATCTTCGGTCTCAAGGCGGTCGGCGCCAGGCCTAGTGACTCGTTTCACCCGGTAAGGGCCTTCCCGCTTCGGCGTCAACTTGTTGGAATTCTTGGCGGACTGAACGCGCCGAAGAACAAGGTCGCCTTCCTCGAGACTTCTGGCGTTCACTTTGTGGCTATCGTAGTGGCGCAAAGCTTGCTGGTAGCGAGCAACTCGTACAGAAGCCTGAAGGCGGTCTTCCTCAAGGAGCAGCGCGTCGTATTGTCGCAGCTGCTCTTGCTCGAGCTCATCATAAGCGAGCACTCAAGGTGACCCGTATACGAGTTCCATGGGGAGAACTGCCTCTGCTCCATAGACTAGAGCGAAAGGTGTCTGTCCAGTGGCTCGATTTGGCGTCGTCCTGATCGACCAAAGAACCACCGGCAGGTCCTCGATCCAGTTTCTTCCGCACTTGTGCAGCCTGTCGAAAGTTTTGGTCTTGAGGCCACGTAACACTTCAGCGTTTGCCCTCTCCGCTTGACCGTTGCTTCTCGGGTGAGCAACAGAAGCGAAGCAGACCTTGGCGCCAAAATCTTGGACGTACTGCATGAAGGTGCGGCTCGTGAATTGCGTACCGTTGTCGGTGATGATCCTGTTAGGGATCCCGAAACGACAAACAATCGACCTGAAGAACTTGATTGCTGACTGTGCGGTCACCTTTCTCACTGGTTCCACTTCCGGCCACTTTGTGAACTTGTCGATTGCAACGTACAAGTACTCAAAGCCCCCGGCTGCGCGGGGAAAAGGGCCGAGGATGTCGAGCCCCTAGACTGAAAATGGCCAGGATAAAGGGATTGTCTGGAGATCTTGAGCTGGTTGGTGTATCTGCTTGGAATGGAACTGGCACGCTTCACACTTGGTTACTTGTGCAGTTGCATCCTGGAGGGCTTCCGGCCAAAAGAAACCTTACCGGAATGCTTTGCCGGTAAGTGCTCTTGCGCCAATGTGGTGACCACATATGCCTCCATGTATCTCCGCCAACAGCTTTTGTCCATCTTCCCGGTGAATACACTTCAATTTCACACCGTTGAATCTTCTTCTGTACAGCGTGTTGTCAACAAACTGGTACATACTTGACTGCCGGGCTACTCTTTCCGCTTCTTCTTGCTCTTCGGGAAGTTCTCCTGTCTGAAGGAAACGGACAATCTACTGTGCCCATGCTGGAGCTCGTGGCTCGACAACAAGGACTAAAGGCACATCTACTGCTGCGGGAACATCCGCTTCTACGGCGAGAACCTGCGGCTCCGGCGGAGCTTGATGTTCCCGGCAAGCTTGCCGGAGCAAAACTTGTCGGGAGCGTTTGCTTCAACGGAACAAACCCTAGGGCTTGCCGGAGCAGACTGCTCCTCAGCACTCTTGGTGTTGATCTTAGGGACCTTCTTGGCGGCGGCTTCGGGAAGCTCTGCCGGAAAATAGTCATCGGAAATCAACTTCCTCTTCTTGCTTTGTCCAGTTGATGGTGTTATAGATGGTAGAGTCAGCTTGAGCACAAAGATCCCTGGTTCCACAGGTAACTTAAGTGCAGCGCACTTCGACAGGCCATCGGCGATGTCGTTCTGAGCTCTTGGAACATGCTCCATCTGAAGGCCGTCGAAGTGCTCATCTAGCTTTCTCACCTCATCAACGTAGGCTTCCATCAATGGACTCTGATAATTCTTGTTCACTTGGCGGACGACAAGCTGCGAGTCACCCCTGACAATGAGCTTCTTGATCCCAAGGTCTACCGCGATCCTGAGACCGGCAAGCAAACCTTCATACTCTGCAGTATTGTTTGTCGCTTGCTCCTTGGGAAAGTGCATCTGGACTACATACTTGAGGTGCTCTCCGGTGGGTGCGACAAGTAGCACGCCAGCACCGGCGCCTTGCAGCGAGAAGGCACCATCAAAGTACATCAGCCACTCTTTGCTTGCTTCCTTGACGGGGATGCTCGTTTCTGGAATCTCTTCATCTGGTGTTGGCGTCCACTCCGCTATGAATTCTGCCAATGCTCTGCTCTGGATAGTTGAAGTGCTTTCAAACTTGAGGCCAAAGCTTGACAGTTCCAGTGCCCACTCGACAATCCTGCCTGTTGCTTTTGGATTCTGCAGTATCCTCTTCAGCGGAAAGCGAGTGACAACTGTGATCTCATGTGCTTGGAAGTAATGACGCAGCTTTCTCGAGGCCATGAGAAGGCCGAAAAGCAATTTCTGCACACCAGAGTACCTTGACCTAGCCCCCTGCAGAACGGAGCTGACAAAGTAAACTGGGCGCTGCACCATTTTCTTCCGTATCTCCTCTTGCGCCTGCGCAGATCCATCTTTGTCGGGGCCAGAGCTTGTCGGGGAAGCCCCCTGCTTGTCGCTGGATGCGTTTGCCGCGGTTTCTGGTGCATCATCTGCCTCCCTCTCCGCTACTAACGCAGCACTAACCACTTGATTGGTCGCCGCTAGATACAGCAGCAACTTCTCTTGTGGCTTAGGTGCGACAAGTATTGGAGTAGAGGACAGGTATCTCTTCAAGTCCTGCAGCGCAGCCTCCGCTTTCGGAGTCCATTTCATTGGACCTGCCTTTTTCAAAATTTTGAAAAACGGTAGGGCGCGCTCAGCAGACTTAGAGATAAACTTGCTGAGAGCAGCCACGCAACCGGCGAGTCTTCGTACATCCTTGACGCGCTTTGGTGCTTCAATCTGCTCAATGGCCTTGATCTTGTTGGGATTGGCTTCAATTCCTCTCTGAGACACGAAGAACCCGAGAAGCTTGCCGGAAGGGACTCCAAACACACACTTCTCGGGGTTGAGCTTGAGCTGGATCTGGCGCAGATTTGCAAAGGTCTCGTCTAAATCTTGAATCAGGGTTGCCCTGTCTTTGCTCTTGACCACTATGTCATCCATGTATGCTTCTACATTTCTGTGTATTTGTGGCTCAAAAGCTGTATGGACTACCCTTGCAAATGTTGAACCAGCATTCTTCAAACCGAAAGGCATCCGTATGAAACAGTATGTGCCACACGGAGTGATGAATGCGGTATTCTCCTCATCCTCTTCTACCATGAAGATTTGATGGTATCCTGAGTATGCGTCAAGAAATGAAAGCAGGTCACATCCGGCCGTGGAGTCAACAATCTGGTCAATGCGTGGCAAGGGAAATGGGTCTTTGGGACAAGCTTTATTCACATCGGTGAAGTCGCTACAAAGCCTCCATTTCCCGTTTGCCTTACGCATGACTACAGGATTGGCCAACCACGTAGGATGGAGCACTCCTCTGACAAGGCCTGCTGCTTCCAACTTCTTGATCTCTTCTGCTATGAATTATTGGCGCTCCACTGCTTGTTTCCTCACTTTTTGCTTGACGGGACGCGCGTGAGGACAAACGGCCAGCTTGTGCTCAATTACTTTCCTGGGAACACCGAGGATGTCAGACGGTTGCCATGCAAACACGTCGACGTTCGCCCGCGGGAAAGCAACGAGCGCGCTTTCCTATTTAGGGTCAAGCGTGGCACTGATGGTGAAAGTACCACCAGTGCCGTCCTCCTTGGCGGACACCTTCTTGGGCTCTGGCGGAGCTGCCATCGTCTTCTTACACTTGCCGGTGGAGCTCGATGGTGCGTCCTCGACGGTAGCGCAGCACTCCGAAGAGGTGTGTTTGCCGGAGTGGGCATCAGAGCTCTTGCCGGACTTGGTCTTCTTCCCCTCGGGAGCTTCAGCGGCAAGTGACTTGTGATCTGTTGCGGCTGCTGCTTCCCCGTAGATCTTGTTGGCGCAGATAAGAGCATCCTTCTTGTTGCCAGGGACAGAGATGACGCTTATCGGGCCTGGCATCTTCAGCATGTTGTATGCATAGTGAGAGGCTGCCATGAACTTGGCGAGTGCTGGACGGCCAAGTATCCCATTGTAAGGCAATGGAAAATCGGCAACGTCAAAAGTGACCCTCTCAGTCCTGAAGTTCAGCTTGCCGCCAAATGTTACTGGCAGCGTGATCTTCCCCTTCAGCTTGCTCCTCCCCGGGTTGATTCCTTGGAATGTGTCGGTTTCTTCGAGCTCGTTGTCGGGGATCTGGAGTTTCTGGATCACAGCGGAGGAGATCAGGTTCAAGCCGGCCCCACCGTCAACTAGCATCTTAGTGACCTTGAGGTTGCGGATAGTTGGTGAAACCAACATCGGCAAGCACCCGACCGCAGTTGTGCGGTCAGGGTGGTCCTCAATATCAAAGATGATAGGCGTGCTGGACCATTTCTGAAGCTTGCGCGATTCGACAGGTGGTTCTGCCGCATTAACTTCCCGCACCCACTATTTGAGTTGGCGATGTGAAGTATGCAGAGAAGCACCGCCGTCAATGCACAAGACTTCTGTGGCTTTCTGGAACTCCTGCTCACTGGTCTCAACATCATCCATGTCTTCATCGTCGTCGTCGTCGTCGTCCTTGTCGCGGCCGCGGGGAGGTCTGTCTCCTTGCCGCTGCTTGGCCTTGCCGCGGCGTCCTCCCCTGCCAGAACGCTTCGTGCCAGACCCTCCACCACCTCCTTGGGCTTTCTCCTTGTCGCGCCGCTCGTACTCAGCCTTCTGCTGCTCGACAAGATGCTCGACCCTCTTGCAGTTCTGGAGGTCATGGCCCTTGGTATGGTGGATCTTGCAGTACTGCTTGTCGGTGCCGTCCTACTTGTCGGCGGCTGCCATAGCCTGGCAGTTGGTGCATGCGGCAGTGTCCTTGCCGGAGTTACCAACTTTGGCCTTGTCGACGCCACCTCCGTTGCCGGACTGCTCAACGACTAGCACATCTTTGTTTTTCTTCTTCCTGTTGTTCCGCCGCCGGTTCTTCTTTGCCGGGGCGGCATCTTCACTGTCAGATCCTCCTGCTCTAGTATCCTCTCCGGGGAGTTTCCTCCCCTCCTCAGCACGTGCGCACTTGTCGGCCAGGGCGTACAGCTCGCTGACGTCCCTGATCTTTCACATCACCATCTCCTCCCTCATCCTGCGGTTGCGCACGTTCTGATGGAACGCGCTGATGACCGCGGCAGGGTGGACGTTTGGGATGTTGTGCTATACACAGCTGAATCTCTGGATATACTTGCGCAGGGGTTCTCCTTCCTTCTGGGCGAGCAGGTGAAGGTCACTCTCTTGGCCATGAGGCTTGTGGCCGCCCGTAAAGGCGCCGACAAACTGATGGCACAGGTCAGCCCAGGAATATATGGAGTTGTCCGGCAAGTGCATGAGCCAGGACCTGACGTTGGGCTTGAGTACCAGCGGGAAGTAGTTGGCAAGGATCTTGTCGTCTCGCCCCCAGCAGCTTGCACCGCAATAGTGTAGATGCTGAGGAACTCCGACGGATGCGTCTTGCCGTCGTACTTCTCTGGTACGTCTGGCTTGAAATTTTTCATGCTGGGCCACTGGACTTGCCGCAACTCACGAGTGAACGCAGGACAGCCTGCCGCGTACGGCAAGTCGCCTGGTTCCCCTGGCGCATGCACGTCAACAGCGGGCCCAACACGCTGGTCTGATTGACGCCGCGCTTCTCTTCGGCGCTCGATGCGAGTACGAGAGTCTTCTTGTTATCGTTCGTGGAGAACTTGGCGCTGATCGCGACGAGCTCGCGGATCTGACGACGTGGTGGAGTCGTCGTCGATGTTGATTCGGCGAGTTGGCGATCTTGGCCTTCGAGGCGGAGAGTGCATGGTGGTTGCACCCCCACGGGTCTTGTCGCCATCGGCCCGCGCCTGGCTGACTTGCCGCTGCTGCGACGTGCTTGGCCGTTGTGGAGTATCGCCGTTGGCGAAGGCGATGAGACTCTGAATGGTGGCCCTCCAGTCGTCGGCCTTGTCTGCCGCTGGAGGGAAGTCTAGGAGCAGTTGAGCTCGTGCCAGAGCTTCTGCTGGAGTGGTGGGTAACGGTGGCGAGCGGTGCGAGGAGCGGGATATGCTCGAGCTTCTAACTATGTTAGAAGGAGCAGTTTCCCGTCTAGGCGACCGTGCCTTGCTCGTGCCGGCATGTTAGCGTGCATGCTGGTCTTGAGCGTCTCGAGATCCACCAGCTTGGCCTTGGCCCAGCAGACGTATGGTACCGTGAGTACCATGACGCTGCCGGTCCCACGCCTCCTGAGAAGGGCGCGGTGCATGCACGAACGCTGAGGTCTTGGAGTGCGCCCGGTCGTTGCGGGAGTCGACCGCGCCGCCGATGCGCAGCACAGCCTTGTCCTTGGACCCGGCAGCACCATGAGCTCCCTCGTCGGCGCCCGTTCTTCCGGCGTTGTCTACCCCACCAGCCGTTTCTTCGGCGATGGCGGGATCGACGCGGACGGAGCAGCTGCCTCCGAAGCCTTCTTCTTCGGCGGCATGTCGATGAAGTTGATGAAGATCTAGCTCGTGTGGACGCCGGATCGGGTTCACACAACCTCGACGCCCCCTACCTGGCGCGCCAAAGATGTCGGGGAAACTGATCCGCCCATGAACACCTATGGGACAGGGTCCCTTTCGGTACGGCGGGGGCGGAGATCGCGCGAAGAGCAGATCGAGGCGTGCGCACACGAGCAGTTTACCCAGGTTCGGGCCGGCCGCACGGATGCGTAAAACCCTACTCCTGCTTTGGTTTGTATTGAGTTCTTGGCTCGGGAGCGCTGAGAGCTACAGTACCCTCAAGCTGCTAGCGAGACCGAGCGTGAATGAGTCCGTCCCCCTCTACGTTGCGCATGGGCCTCCTTTTATATGCTCAAGGGGTCACCGACAGGTGGCAACGTAGATGAGGGCAAAAATGGAAAAAAGTGTGGTTGGTACAGCTACCTGTACAGTGTTCCATACCTAACCCTGACAACAGGGGACAAGGGCATTAAATGCCCATCGCCGTCGCCCAAACAGTGCTAAAAGGGGCCGTCAGGGGCGCCACCGTTCGCCACGATGGCAACCTTGTCAGCGCCTCTTGCCACCGCGTACCCCTGGCTGCACAGCCTCCCGCCACGTACGCCTGGAAGAGTCCCAGAGCGACACGTGGGTGGATGCGCTGGAGCGCGGGTACTGAGTGGAAGCTTGCCGCGGTCGCTATCTTGTCGCTTCCGGGAGCTTGTCGCTCACCGGGCCTTGCCGGGACGCGTGGCGCGTCGCGGCAAGTTTCTTGAGATGCCTTGGTTGGCCTTCCCGGCAAGCTCCTCTTGCCAGGGTCTTGCGCCTTGAGTGGTCTTGTGCCTTGAGTGGCCTTCCCGGCAAGCTCCTCTTGCCGGGGCCTTGTCTCCTTGGCTTGGGTACTTTGTTCTTGAATGGCTCCAAAGGAACCACGGAGGACCTTGGCGATCACCTGGCAAGCCTTGCCGCGGGACACCGCGACTGCCCGTGCACAAGTTCAGGGTACTAAGGGTACCCCTACTTTAGTACACTGACAAAGAGATTCTAGAAATCCATCTGCAAGGAGCTTCTTCATGCGTTAGACACCAATATGACCAAGTCAGCAATGCCACAAGAACGTGGGACTATCATTATCAACTTTACATCTTTTAGCATTCACACTATGAATATGTGTAACATCACGTTCGAGATTGATCAAGAATAAACCATTGACCAGCGGGGCATGACCATAAAACATATCTCTCATATAAATAGAACAACCATTATTCTCAGATTTAAATGAGTAGCCATCTCGCATTAAACGAGATCCAGATACAATGTTCATGCTCAAAGCTGGTACTAAATAACAATTATTAAGGTTTAAAATTAATCCCAAGGGTAGATGTAGAGGTAGCATGCCAACGGCGATCACATCGACCTTGGAACCATTCCCGACGCGCATCGTCACCTCGTCCTTCGCTAGTCTCCGCTTATTCCGCAGTTTCTGCTTTGAGTTACAAATGTGAGCAACTGCACCGGTATCAAATACCCAGGAACTACTACGAGCGCTGGTAAGGTACACATTAATAACATGTATATCATATATACCGTTGACGTTGCCGGCCTTCTTATCTGCTAAGTATTTGGGGCAGTTCCGCTTCTAGTGACCCGTTCCCTTGCAATAAAAGTACTCAGTCTTAGGCTTGGGTCCATTCTTTGGCTTCTTCCTGGCAACTGGCTTACCGGGCGCGGCAACTCCTTTGCCGTCCTTCTTGAAGTTCTTCTTACCCTTGCCTTTCTTGAACTTAGTGGTTTATTCACCATCAACACTTGATGCTCTTTCTTGATCTCCACCTCCGCTGATTTCGGCATTGAATACACTTCAGGAATGGACTTCTCCATCCCTTGCACATTGAAGTTTATCACGAAGCTCTTGTAGCTAAGTGGGAGCGACTAAAGGATTCTGTCAATGACCGCTTCGTCTGGGAGATTCATTCACAACTGAGACAAGCGATTGTGCAACCCGGACAATTTGAGTATGTGCTCGCTGACAGAACTATTCTCCTCCATCTTACAACTGTAGAATGTGTCGGAGACGTCATATCTCTCGACTCGGGCATGAGCTTGGAAAACCATTTTCAGCTCTTGGAACATCTGATATGCTCCGTGGTGCTCAAAACGCTTTTGGAGCCCCGATTCTAAGCTGTAGAGCATGCCGCACTAAACCAGGGAGTAATCATAACAACGCGACTGCCAAGCGTTCATAACGTCTTGGTTTGCCGGGGCGGGAGCGTCACCTAGCGGTGCTTCTAGGACATATGTTTTCTTGGCAGCTATGATGATGATCCTCAGGTTACGGACCCAATCCGTATAGTTGCTACCATCGTCTTTCAGCTTGGATTTCCCTAGGAACGCGTCGAAGTTGAGGGTAACATGAGCGTGGGCCATTTGATCTACAAGACATATTGTAAAGATTTTAGACTAAGTTCATGACAATTAAGTTCGTCTAAACAAGTTTAATGAACTCCCACTCACATTGACATCTCTCCAGTCATCTAAGTGATACATGATCCGAATCGACTAGGCCGTGTCCGATCATCACGTGAGATGGACTAGTCATCAACGGTGAACATCTTCATGTTGATCGTATCTTCTATACGACTCATGTTCGACCTTTTGGTCTTCCGTGTTCCGAGGCCATGTCTGTACATGCTAGGCTCGTCAAGTGAACCCGTGTATTGCGTGTGTAAATCTGGTTTACACACGTTGTATGCGAACATTAGAGCCTATCACACCCGATCTTCATGTGGTGCTTCGGAACAACGATCCTTAGCAACAGTGCACAGTTAGGGGGAACACAATTCTTGAAAAAAATTAGTGAGAGATCATCTTATTTACTACCGTCGTTCTAAGCAAATAAGATGCATAAACATGATAAACATCACATGCAATCAAATAGTGACATGATATGGCCAATATCATATTGCTCCTTTGATCTTCATCATCGGGGCTCCATGATCATCATCGTCACCGGTATGACACCATGATCTCCATCATCATGATCTCCATCATCATGTCTTCATGAAGTCATCTCGCCAAAAAATACTTATACTACTATGGCTAACGTTTAGCAATAAACTAAATTAATTACATGGCGTTATTCAGTGACACGCAGGTGATACAATAAATAAGACAACTCCTATGGCTCCTGCCGGTTGTCATACTCATCGACATGCAAGTCGTGATTCCTATTACAAGAACATGATCAATCTCATACATCACATATATCATTCATCACATCTTTTGGCCATATCACATCACATAGCACATGCTACAAGAACAAGTTAGACGTCCTCTAATTGTTGTTGCAAGTTTTACGTGGCTGCTATAGGTTTCTAGCAAGAACGTTTCTTACCTACGCCAAAACCACAACGTGATATGCCAATTTCTATTTACCCTTCATAAGGACCCTTTTCATCGAATCGGATCCGACTAAAGTGGGAGATACTGTCACCCACTAGCCACCTTACGCAACTAGTGCATGTCAATCGGTGGAACCTGTCTCACGTAAGCGTACGTGTAAGGTTGGTCCGGGCCGCTTCATCCCATGATGCCGCCGGATCAAGATTAGACTAGTAGCGGTAAGAGAATTGAACAAATCTACGCCCACAACTGCTTTGTGTTCTACTCATGCAAGATACTATGCAAACACCTAGCTTAGATGCCACTGTTGGGGAACGTAGCAGAATTCAAAAAATTTCTACGCTTCACCAAGATCAACCTAAGGAGTCATCTAGCAACGAGGGAGAAAGGAGTGCATCTACTTACCCTTGTAGATCGCGAGCGGAAGCGTTCAAGAGAACGTGGATGATGGAGTCGTACACGTCGTGATCCAAATCATCGATGATCCCAGCGCCGAACGGACGGCACCTTCGCGTTCAACACATGTACGGTATAGCGACGTATCCTCCTTCTTGATCCAGCAAGGGGGAAGGAGAGGTTGATGGTGATCTAGCAGCACGACGGCGTGGTGGTGGATGCAACGGTATTTCTGCAGGGCTTCGCCAAGAGCTGCGGTAGGAGGGAGAGGTGTAACGAAAGGGAGAGGGAGGCGCCAGGGGCAAGGGTGCGGCTGCCCTCCCTCCCCCCACTTTATATAGGGGGCCTAGGGGGTGCGCCGGGCCTAGAGATGGGATCTCTAGGGGGGCGGCGGCCTAGGGGTGGGACTTGCCCCCCAAGTCACAAGGGGCGCCCCCACCCCTAGGATTCCCAACCCTAGGCGCATGGGGAGGGCCCAAGGGGGGCGCACCAGCCCACTATGGGACCCTTCCGGTGGACCCCCGGGACCCTTCCGGTGGTCCCGGTACACTACCGGTGACCCCCGAAACTCTCCCGATGGCCGAAACTGGACTTCTTATATATAATTCTTTACCTCTGGAAAATTCCGGAACTCCTCGTGACGTCCGGGATCTCATCCGGGACTCCGAACAACATTAGGGTTACCGTGTGCATATATCTCTACAACCCTGCGACCTGCGCCGCCGCGCGCCTCACTTCCTCTGCGGAGGCCGGGCCGGGCCGGCCCTCTGTTTCCTCTGCCACAGTCAGCCAAGCCACTTCGCTCCTGCTGTCATAAGCTGGCACCTGCCGGCTTACAATCAGATGCCGCCCGTATGATTTGAGATGAGGCCCTTAAACCACCCTTTCCGGCTGTGTTCTGAGCCGCCGGTCGCCTCGACATGCTTTAACTGCATCTACTCTTCGTTGCGGCCTCCCCTCGCCACTGCCCCGGTCTGCCCAAGTTGTTTGCTTGCTGGGTTGAGCCGCTCGATGGTTTTGTCATGTTGTAGTGCCTCCGCCGGGTCACGCCGCTGCGGGCCGTCTCAGCTGCCGCACGCAGTGGCCGGACGCCACTTACCGCCTCTGCTGATTGATGACCCACAAATGTATGGGATCTATCGTATTCCTTTCGATAAGTAAGAGTGTCGAACCCAATGAGGAGCAGAAGGAAATGATAGGCTATTTTCAGTAAGGTATTTTCTGCAAGCACTAAAATTATAGGTAACAGATAGTTTTATGATAAGGTAATTGGTAGCAAGTGACAAACGGTAAAAGTAAATAAGGTGCAGCAAGGTGGCCCAATCCTTTTTGTAGCAAAGGACAAGCCTGGATAAACTCTTATATAAAGTAAAGCGCCCCCGAGGACATAGTCAAGCTAGTTTTCATCACGATCAACTAATTCGCGTTCGGTACTTTGATAATTTGGTATGTGGGTGGACCGGTGCTTGGGTGCTGCCCTTACTTGGACAAGCCTCCCACTTATGATTAATCTCTAATGCAAGCATCCGCAACTAGAAAATAAGTATTAAGGTAAACCTTACCATAGCCTGAAACATAAGGATCCAAATCAGCCCCTTACGAAGTAACGCATAAACTAGGGTTTAAGCTTGTGTCACTCTAGCAACCCATCATCTACTTATTACTTCCCAATGCCTTCCTCTAGGCCCAAATAATGGAGAAGTGTCATGTAGTCGATGTTCACATGACACCACTAGAGGAGAGATAACATACATCTCATCAAAATATCGAACGAAGACCAAATTGACATGACTACTAATAGCAAGACTTCTCCCATGTCCTCAAGAACCAAAGTAACTACTCACAAGACATAATATTGTTCATGATCAGAGGGGTATTAATATGCATAATGGATCTGAACATATGATCTTCCAGCAAATAAACCAACTAGCATCAACTACAAGGAGTAATCAACACTACTAGCAACCCACAGGTACCGATTTGAGGTTTGGGTACAAAGATTGGATACAATGATGAACTAGGGTTTGAGAGGAGATGGTGCTGGTGAAGATGTTGATGAAGATAGCCCTCCCCAATATGGGAGAGTTGTTGGTGATGACGGCGGTGACGATTTCCCCCTCCCGGAGGGAAGTATCCCGGCAGAACAGCTTTGTCGGAGCCCTAGATTGGTTTCCGCCTCGGTTCCGCCTCGAGACGGCGTCGTCTGGTCCCCAAAGCCTCCTTATGATTTTTTTCAGGTCAAAACACCTCATATAGGAGAAGATGGGCCTCGGGGCCCTGCCACTGGCCCTCGAGGTAGGGGGCGCGCCCTGGGAAGGGGGGCGCGCCCCCACCCTCGAGGACAGCCGGTGGCCCCTCTCGTGGGTTCCTTTCGCCATATATTTTTTATATTTTCTAAAACGATGTTTTGTTGAGTTTCAGGGCTTTTGGAGTTGTGCAGAATAGGTTTCCAGAGTTTGCTCCTTTTCCAGCCCAGAATTCCAGCTGCCAGCATTCTCCCTCTTTATGTAAACCTTGTAAAATAAGAGAGACAAGGCATAAGTATTGTGACAAAACATGTAAGAACAGCCCATAATGCAATAAATATCAACATATAAGCATGATGCAAAATGGACGTATCAACTCTCCCAAGCTTAGACCTCGCTTGTCCTCAAGCGAAAGCCGATATCGGAAAATATGTCCACATGTTTAGAGATAGAGATGTCGATACGAACAAAATACAGACATGCGGGCATCATGATCATTCTCATAACAGCAACTTAAGTAAATGTAGTCATATGATTCTTATGCTAAAGTAACATTTCATCCACAATATCAAGTATGCATCATAAACTTCATTGGAAACTAACAAACTTTGGTCTCGGTCATTGAAGCAATTGCAATTTATCGTAACATCAGAAAGAGTCAATAGAGCTTTTCAGCAAGCCTACATACTCAACTATCATATAGTCTTTCACAATTGCTCACACTAATGCAATACCTGTGTTTTTATGGAGTTTTAATCGGACACAGAGAAATATAGGGGCTTATGGTGTTACCTCCCAACCTTTTACCTCAAGGGTAATGTCAACAGTAATAGATCATGAAAACTTACATCCAAGTGGGTATATATGTTTGGATCTTTCCAACACAATGTGCTTGCCAAAGGATAAAATGTAAAAGGGAAAGGTGGGTTTCACCTTGACACTTATAAGACAAGAATAAAAGATAGGCCCTTCGCAAAGGGAAGCAGAGGTTGTCATGTGTTTTTATGGTTGGATGCACAAAGTCTTAGCATAGAAGAACTTCGCTTTATATTGCCACTTGTGATAAGGACCTTTATTATGCAGTCCGTCGCTTTTATTGCTTCCATATAACAAGATCGTATAAAGCTAATTTCTCCCACACTAATAAATCATACATATTTTAGCGGATTTGCAACATGACAACTTACTTGGAAGGATCTTTCTCAATCCATAGGCAGGTATGGTGGACTCTCATGGCAAAACTAGGTTTAAGGATATATGGAAACACAAGTAGTATCTCTACTTAGTGCGAGGAGTTTTGGCTAGCATGGGGGGGAGGCAAGCTCAACATGTTTGATGATCCATGGCAATATAATTTATTTCGGATATAAGAAGACATAACCCATTATGTTGTCTTCCTTGTCCAACATCAACTCTTTAGCATGTCGTACTTTAATGAGTGCTCACAATCATAAAAGATGTCCAAGATAGTATATTTGTATGTGAAGCCCCTCTTTACTTCTTATTAATTGCAACGATGACCAAAACTATGTTTGTCATCTCCCAACAACTTCTATTTATCATACTCTTGTATGTGAAGTCATTACTTCCCATAAGATCGATATGATCTCTTTGATACTCTTTTTGTTTTCTTTCTTTTTATCATGACCCAAGTGAGGAAATCAAGCCCTTGACTCAACACTAATCTTTATTATATAGCTCACAGACTCGATTAGAAAAGATAAAGCTCACAAAGCAAAAGCTCACAACTAGATCATGCTAACTTTATTCTAATAGATCAAGATACTACCAAAAGGATCGAACTAAGTAAAACGGTAAAGATATGAATGATGGTGATTCGATACCGGGGTCACTCCCCCAAGCTTGGCAGTTGCCAAGGGGAGTGCCCATACTCATATGATTATGTCTCCTTCTTCGGGGGTGGTGATGATGGAGTTGTTGATGATGTGGGCTTGTTGTTCACCTTCCAAGGCATGGGATCACCATCCTAGAAGGATGATCGAGTCTCCGGGATTCTAAAGTCTGCAGCCAAACTCATGCTCTTGAATCTATATTCATACTCAGAGTTTTGGTTCTGAAGGTCATAGATCTGGGCTTGGAGGTGATCGATCTTCTCTTGAAGATTGGAGATGGCTTCCCCAAAGATCCTTGAGTCCATATTGAGGTTGTTGGCAAGCTCCGAGATCATCATGTGGTTGGCGTTGAGTCCTCGTTCCACCATACCTCGGCACTTGAAAACTTGCTGCTCCATTGCTTCGAGCCTTGTCTCAACGCTTCCGGTCCTCCTTGGCCCCTCAACATCACGGATGTGCAGCACCCCCTCATGCAACTCCATGGTTTTGGGGGTGGTGCAGCACCTCCGCAAGGTAGGGGTTGATGACCTTCTCGAAGAACTTGTCCTTGGGGGTGTTGGAGGATGCCATGATGATCTAAATCTGTCAAAAACAGCAGCTCGAAACGAAAACAGAGGAATTTTGCGTGATACAGAGGTCAAAACCCTCGGGAGTATATATAATGATTTTTTCCCAAAAAAGGAGTAACCCACAAGAAAACGGAGTCCAGGGGACACACGGGGTGTTCTCGAGGTAGGGGGGCGTGCCCTCCACCCTCGAGGATGCCTCGTGTCTCTTCCGGACTGCAGTTTATTTTTCTATTTTTCTAAATATTCCAAAACGGAGAAAAATTGCCTTTAGAACTATTTTGGAGTCGGTTTACTTACCGTATCACATACTTCTTCCTTTTCGGAAGCTGAATTGTTTTGGAAAGTGTCCCTTATGTATTCCTCCGGGGTTATGGTTTCAATAATATTGGTTTCAACATTTATAGGATTACCTGAGATATAATGTTTGATTCTTTGACCATTCACCACCTTCGGATTTGTGCCTTCGAAGTTGTTGATTTTTATGGCACCGGAACGATAGACCTCCTCGATAATATAAGGTCCTTCCCACTTGGAGAGAAGTTTTCCTGCAAAAAATCTTAAACGAGAATTGAATAGCAAGACATAATCCCCTGCGTTAAACTCACGCTTTTGTATTCTTTTGTCATGCCATCTTTTAACCTTTTCTTTGAATAACTTGGCATTCTCATAGGCCTGGGTTCTCCACTCATCAAGGCAACTAATCTCAAATAACCTCTTCTCACCGGCAAGTTTGAAATCATAATTGAGCTCTTTAATAGCCCAATATGCCTTATGTTCTAGCTCGAGAGGTAAATGACAAGCTTTTCCATATACCATCTTATATGGAGACATACCCATAGGATTTTTGTACGCAGTTCTATAAGCCCATAATGCATCATCTAGTTTCTTAGACCAATTCTTCCTAGACCTATTAACTATCTTTTGCAAGATTAATTTCAACTCCCTATTACTTAGTTCAACTTGACCACTAGTCTGTGGGTGATAGGGTGATGCAATTCTATGGTTGACATCATACTTAGCAAGCATCTTACGGAAAGCACCATGAATAAAGTGTGAACCACCATCAGTCATTAGGTATCTAGGGACTCCAAACCTCGGGAAAATAACTTCTTTAAGCATCTTAATGGAGGTGTTATGATCAAGACTACTAGTTGGAATAGCTTCTACCCACTTAGTAACGTAATCAATAGCAACTAAAATATGTGTGTACCCATTAGAGGCAGGAAAAGGTCCCATATAATCAAAGCCCCAAACATCAAATGGTTCAATAACAAGTGAATAATTCATAGGCATTTCTTGACGTCTACTAATATTACCTATTCTTTGACATTCATCACATGATAAGACAAACTTACGGGCATCCTTGAAGAGAGTAGGCCAATAAAAACCGGATTGCAATACCTTGTGTGCAGTTCTATCTCCCGCATGGTGTCCTCCATAAGCTTTGGAGTGGCATTTGCGTAGGATTTGTTCCTGTTCATGCTCAGGTACACAACGTCTAATAATACCATCTACTCCTTTATAAAGATGGGGTCATCCCAGAAGTAATGTCTCAAATCATAGAAGAACTTTTTCTTTTGTTGGTATGTGAAGCTAGGAGGTATAAACATAGCAACAATATAATTAGCATAATCAGCATACCATGGAGCAGTACGAGAAGTACTTATGACAGCTAGTTGTTCATCAGGAAAGCTATCATCAATAGGTTGTGGGTCATCAAGTATATTCTCTAACCTAGACAAGTTATCTGCTACGGGGTTCTCGGCTCCTTTTCTATCAATAATATGCAAGTAAAATTCTTGCAGCAAGAGAACCCATCTAATAAGTCCAGGTTTAGCATCTTTCTTTTCCATAAGGTATTTGATAGCAGCATGATCGGTGTGAATAGTTACTTCAGAATCAACGATATAGGGCCTAAACTTATCACAAGCAAACACAACTGCTAAAAATTCTTTCTCAGTAGTAGCATAATTTCTTTGGGCACTCTCAAGAGTATTGCTAGCATACCGGATAACATTCAATTTCTTATCAACTCTTTGCCCTAGAACAGCTCCTACAGCATAATCACTAGCATCGCACATAATCTCAAAGGGTAAATTCCAGTCAGGAGGCTGGACAATAGGTGCAGAGATGAATGCTTTCTTAAGTATTTCAAATGCTTCTACACAATCATCATCAAAGACAAAAGGAATATCTTTTTGTAAAAGATTAGTCAGAGGCCTGGAGATTTTGGAGAAGTCCTTAATGAACCTCCTATAAAACCTGACATGACCAAGGTAACTTCGTATACCTTTGATGTCCTTTGGGAATGGCATCTTTTCAATAACATCAACTTTAGCTTTGTCAACTTCAATACCTCTTTTAGTAATTTGATGTCCCAAGACAATGCCTTCATTAACCATAAATTGGCACTTCTCCCAATTCAAGACAAGGTTAGTGTCTTCACATCTCTGCAAAACTCGATCAAGATTGCTTAAGCAATCATCAAAAGTAGTTCCGTAAACGGAGAAATCATCCATGAACACCTCAACAATCCTTTCACAAAAGTCAGAGAATATAGCCATCATGCATCTTTGAAAGGTAGCAGGTGCATTACATAAACCAAAAGGCATACGTCTATAAGCAAAGGTAACAAAAGGACAAGTAAAAGTGGTCTTTTCTTGACCCCCTTTAGACATAGGTATTTGAGAGAAACCAGAATAACCATCTAGAAAGCAGAATTGAGTATGTTTGGATAACCTTTCTAGAATTTTATCAATAAATGGCAAGGGGTAATGATCTTTCTTAGTAGCTTTATTTAACTTACAGAAATCAATTACCATCCTATAACCTGTAACTATTCTTTGCGGGATCAATTCATCTTTATTATTAGGGACAACAGTCATACCTCCTTTCTTAGGAACACAATGGACAGGACTTACCCACTGACTATCAGCAACTGGATAGAACCTGCCTCTAGAAGCTTTAGTATTTCCTTTCGTACCACTTCTTTCATCTTAGGGTTTAACCGTCGCTGATGATCAATAACTGGTTTAGCATTTTCTTCCAATTTTATCTTGTGTTGGCATATAGTGGGACTAATGCCCTTAAGATCATCCAAAGTATATCCAATAGCAGCACGATGCTTCTTCAGAGTTTTCAATAATTTTTCTTCTTCCTGCTCTAAAATGTTAGCACAAATAATAAGAGGATATATCTTCTTTTCATCAAGATAAACATATTTAAGATTATCAGGCAAATGTTTAAGTTCGAACACGGGATCACCCTTGGGTGGAGGAGGATCTCCTAGGATTTCAATAGGCAAGTTGTTTTTCAATACGGGTCCCTGTTTAAAGAATATTTTATCTATTTCCCTTCTCTCATTGATATGCATACCATTTTCGTGGTCTAGCAAGTATTGCTCTAAAGGATCATTAGGTGGCACTACAATAGAAGCAAGACCAATAATTTCATCCTTACTAGGTGGTGCCTTTTGAAGGGGTTGTCTACGGAATTTAGCAAAGTTAAAATCATGAGACATATCCCCTAATCCAACAGTGACAATGTCTTTCACGCAGTCTGTCTTGGCATTAACCGTATTCAAGAAGGGTCTACCCAATATAATGGGACATAATGCATCTTGTGGGGAACTAAGAACAAGAAAATCAGCAGGGTATTTAACCTTCCCACACAAGACTTCAATATCTCTAACAATCCCAACTGGTGAAATAGTATCTCTATTAGCAAGCTTAACAGTAACATCAATCCCTTCTAACTCAACAGGTGTAATATCGTGCATAATTTCGTTATACAAATCAAGAGGGATAATACTCACACTAGCACCCACGTCACATAAACCATGATAGCAATGATCTCCTATCTTAACAGAGATGACATGCAAGCCTACAATATGTTTATGTTTATTCCTAGCATTGGGTTTGGCTATTCTAGCAGACTCTTCTTGGAGATAAATGACATGTCAATCTAAATCTTCTGCCAAGAGATCTTTAACCATAACAACACTAGGTTCAACTTTAATTTTCTCAGAGGGTGTAGGTGTTCTAGTATTACTCATACGAACTACATTTGAAGCTTGAGCATGATCCTTTATCCTAACAGGGAAAGGTGGTTTCTCAATATAAGCGGTAGGTATAACAGGATCAACATTATAAGTGATAGTCTTTTCTTCAACTTTAATAGGTTCAACTACTTTTACTTCAATAGGGGGGTGGTATTTAAACCACTTCTCCTTAGGGAGATCAACATGAGTAGCAAAATATTACAGAAAGAAGCTACTATCTCAGAGTCAAGTCCATATTTAGTGCTAAACTCACGGAAAACATCGGTATCCATAAAAGCTTTTACACAATCGAACTTAGAGGTCATACCTGACTCCTTAATTTCGTCGAGATCCCAATCTTCAGAGTTGTGTTTAATTCTTTCCAATAAATCCCATTTTAAGTCAATAGTCTTCATCATATATGAGCCAGAACAAGAAGTATCGAGCATGGAGCGATTATTAAGAGAAAGCCGAGCATAATTTTTTTTGAATAATCATTTCTCTTGAGAGCTCATGATTGGGCATGAAAATAACATTGACTTAAGTCTCCCCCAAGCTTGAGCGATGCTTTCTCCTTCACGAGGCCAGAAATTATAAATATAATTGCGATCACGAAGAACCTGGTGCATAGGGTAGAACTTCTGATGAAATTCCAACTTCAGACGATTATAGTTCCATGATCCCATATCATCGCATAGCATAAACCATGTCAATGCATCTCCCTTGAAAGATAAAGGGAAGACCTTCTTCTTGATAACATCCTCGGGCATACCTGCAAGCTTAAACAATCCACAAACTTCATCCACATAGATTAGATGTAAATCGGGGTGAAGTGTTCCGTCTCCTGTATAGGAATTTTCAGGCAGTTTCTCTATCATACCCGAAGGAATCTCAAAGCAAACATTTTCAATAGGTGTAGTAGGTTGAGGAGCAACTCTTTGCTCTTCTCCTCGGGGTGAAGATACCCTGAACAAGCCCCTCAAAGGATTTTGAGCCATAGTAACAAGTGAAAATAAATTTCAGCACACTATATAAATTTTTCCTTACCAAATTCCACTTACCAAAGGCGCTTCACTCCCCGGCAAGGGCGCAAGAAAAGAGTCTTGATGACCCACAAGTGTAGGGGATCTATCGTAGTCCTTTCGATAAGTAAGAGTGTCGAACCCAACGAGGAGCAGAAGGAAATGATAGGCAGTTTTCAGTAAGGTATTTTCTGCAAGCACTGAAATTATAGGTAACAGATAGTTTAGTGATAAGGTAACTGGTAGCAAGTGACAAACGGTAAAAGTAAATAAGGTGCAGCAAGGTGGCCCAATCCTTTTTGTAGCAAAGGACAAGCCTGGAAAAACTCTTATATGAAGTAAAGCGCTCCCGAGGACACATGTGAATTATCGTCAAGCTAGTTTTCATCACGATCATCTGATTCGCGTTCGGTACTTTGATAATTTGGTATGTGGGTGGACCGGTGCTTGGGTGCTTCCCTTACTTGGACAAGCCACCCACTTATGATTAACCTCTAATGCAAGAATCTGCAACTACAAAAGAAGTATTAGGGTAAACCTAACCATAGCCTGAAACATAAGGATCCAAATCAGCCCCTTACGAAGTAACGCATAAACTAGGGTTTAAGCTTCTGTCACTCTAGCAACCCATCATCTACTTATTACCTACCAATGCCTTCCGCCAGGCCCAAATGATGGTGAAGTGTCATGTAGTCGACGTTCACATGACACCACTAGAGGAGAGACAACATACATCTCATCAAAATATCGAACAAAGACCAAATTCACATGACTACTAATAGCAAGACTTCTCCCATGTCCTCGGGAAACAAAGTAACTACTCACAAGATATAATATTGTTCATGATCAGAGGGGTATTAATATGCATAATGGATCTGAACAGATGATCTTCCACCAAATAAACCAACTAGCATCAACTATAAGGATTAATCAACACTACTAGCAACCCACACGTACCAATCTGAGGTTTGGGTACAAAGATTGGACACAAGAGATGAATTAGGGTTCGAGAGGAGATGGTGCTGGTGAAGATGTTGATGAAGATAGCCCTCCCCAAGATGGGAGAGTTGTTGGTGATGACGGCGGTGACAATTTCCCCCTCCAAGAGGGAAGTATCCCCGGCAGAACAGCTCTGCCGGAGCCCTAGATTGGTTTCTGCCTTGGTTCCGCCTCGAGACGGCGGCGTCTGGTCCCCAAAGCCTCCTTATGATTTTTTCAGGTCAAAATACCTCATATAGGAGAAGATGGGCCTCGGGGCCCTGCCGGCTGGCCCTCGTGGTAGGGGGGCGCGCCCCCCACTCTCAAGGATAGTCGGTGGCCCCTCTAATGGGTTTCTTTTGCCAGATATTTTTTATATTTTTCCTTGGAGTTGTGCAGAATAGGTTTCCAGAGTTTGCTCCTTTTCCAGCCCAGAATTCAAGCTGTCGGCATTCTCCCTTTTTTTGAAAACATTGTAAAATAAGAGAGAAAAGGCATAAGTATTGTGACAGAAAATGTAAGAACAACCCATAATGCAATAAATATCAACATATAAGCATGATGCAAAATGGATGTATCACTGTTGTACTAAGCCGCCCGCGCTACTCTCGCTGAGTTGGCTTTCGGTTCACCGTGTCAGCACCGCCCCTGCTATTGGCCTCTGCATCAAAAACGCTACTGCTCATCATCGTCGACCCACCGGATCCTTATCGACCTGCTTGGAGCCTCGTCCATCTGCCACTGTTGGCAAGGCTGCCTGCCATTTAGCCGCCCCTGGTTTTGAGCCGCCTTGGGCTCATCCCGCCGCTACCAGACTCTGTCTCTGAAGCCCATACGCACGAGCTGGTTTTTTGAGCGTTCCTACTGCAGCTGTTTGCTATGACAGGAACGATAGAAGCAGAGAAGTGTATGGCATCAATCTAGCAATTAGAACATGAAGATAAAAGAACACGATACTGCACGCCGGTTGCACAGCCAACTAAAATATCAGGTGCTATTCGCCCTATCTGTTTTCAGTACATAATAAATTGTTTGAAAACAATTACTCTGGCCTGTGGTGTTTTTCTCGCTGGACCACTATTCATTACAAAGGTGTCGCAAAGGGGCTTGCGTAAAAATTATTTTTGCATTAGTGCTTATCGATGCCATGCTACTCAACGGATATGTGTGCAAGTCGCCACCCCTGCTACATCAACTTGACGTGATTGATTCGCCCGTCTGCACTGGTTTAGAACGCCGCGTCCGGCTCATTTGTCTGCTCCCGTGGCCGACTCGACCATGATTGATTTCAGCTTCACATATCAGGTGAAATCCATCTGGTGTATTTTTATATTTTATATTGCTTCCTCAGAAGAACACCTTTCGATATTTGGGGTCAATGCTGCAGGAGGATGGGGGTATTGATGAAGATGTGAACCATCGAATCAAAGCCGGATGGATGAAGTGGCCCCAAGCTTTTGGTATTCTCTGTGACAAGAGAGTGCCACAAAAGCTAAAAGGCAAGTTCTACAAGACGGCGGTTCGACCCACAATGTTGTATGGCGCTGAGTGTTGGCCGACTAAAAGGTGACATGTTCAACAGTTAGGTGTGGCGGAGATGCGTATGTTGAGATGGATGTGTGGCCACACGAGGAAGGATCGAGTCCGGAATGATGATATACGAGATAGAGTTGGGGTAGCACCTATTGAAGAGAAGCTTGTCCAACATCGTCTGAGATGGTTTGGGCATATTCAGCGCAGGCCTCCAGAAGCCCCAGTGCATAGCGGACGGCTAAAGCGTGCGGAGAATGTCAAGAGAGGTCGGGCTAGACCAAATTTGACATGGGAGGAGTCCGTTAAGAGAGACCTGAAGGATTGGAGTATCACCAGAGAACTAGCTATGGACAGGGGTGCATGGAAGCTTGCTATCCATGTGCCGGAGCCATGAGTTGGTCACGAGATCTTATGGGTTTCACCTCTAGCCTACCCCAACTTGTTTGGGACTAAAGGCTTTGTTGTTGTTGTTTGTTGTTGTTTTCTTTAAAAGAGCAATTACCCTGGCTTGCAAGTTTTCTCCAATGTAGGACTGTTGAATGACCCATACCGGTTTATATCACGGTTGAATATGAAGAATCTCAAGCCAACTCCTCGAGTCATCTTAATACTCGGGGGCTATAATGACTTGACTCGGCAGGATTGGTCGGTTTCAGTGAATTCAAGAACTCCGGGTCATTGGAGGGAAAAATAACCCGGCCCCGGAAGCTATTGCCCTATTGGTGACAATTTAAAGGCCGTCTGAAAATTTCTAGCTTAAAATGAAGGATTCTGGTTTAAAATCCGGCTCAAGGAGAAAACCGTTTCTCATAGCTTTGAAGCTCTCAATATCCGGTTTAAAGTTCCGGCTAAAAAAGAATTAATCTCTCGCAAAGTTCGAGTTCTCAGAAAAATTAAAGGTTGCCAAAGAGAGCTTGCTACCATGATGCGCGGTTCAAACATGGGTATCCTGCCTTGTTGGCTTTCATATTATTGATCACTTGGGGGCTTCCTGCTCATTGAGCATAGCTATGATTACCCTCTTGATCCAGCTTATATGCCATGATTACAAAACACTTGGGGGCTCGCTACCCAGGTTAAAAGGACCAAAGAAAGTATATTGCAAAGCACAACTCAAACATAGGTACCCTGCTTTGATATCATTTGGGGGCGACCTGCTTAATGAGCAGAGCCTTGATTACCCTCTTGATCCAGCTTGTATGCCTTTAATAAAATATTTCTTGGGGGCTCTTTGTTCAATGGACAAGAGTTTTTAAGACCCTTGTAATAGGCTTAAAAGCCATGCTTGGAAGCCAGGTGTATTCACCTAAAAACCTGGGTTATCCTGCCTTTTTAAGTCTGCTACTCCGCCTAGATTGACTGGAATGACCCACCGTACTTTGACAAGTCAATCTTATACAGACCCTGAATTTGTGGAAGTTAAAACAACGATTGGTCATGTGAGGCCTGGCTTATAAGGTTGAGTGAAGTTTTAACCCAGCGGTTGTGCGGCCCTTTGAAAGCACTTGAAATTTTGGCCTGGCGGCATATAAAAGCCTTGTATTTTTCAGTTTTTTTCTTCATCTTTGATTTATATCACCCCTTTTCTTTATGACTCAGGCCATGTAGCCTTAATATCTATGGATCATATTTGAGCATATTCGGAGTTTATTAATTAGGTCAGGCTTTGGACGTTAACTCGCCAATATATATTTGGATTGCGCCATTGGAATCATGCGCTTATAAATCATTCTTATATTATTCACATCTTTAATAGCCAACATGGCTGGATTTTTATTATGGTTATCAATAACCAGTATTATGATTAAGGTTTTCAAAGTCGCTTCAGCGCAATGGCTATCATTTATCAATGGATATGATTTATTCTACAATGGAAGGAATAGTCCCGAGTCGCTGCAGGCTTACGACCCGACACTTGGGGGCTACATTATTCAAATTAAGATTACATCAAATATACAAGTCCCATGTCACTGCCAGGATGCACCATGGCACTTGGGGGCTAATGCAAGGTCATTTTTTACTTGCTTTATTGAAGACCCGACTCATCACATTGTAAAGAGCCGGCCCTTGGGGGCTACCAATTGCTCCTGTCAAAAATTCAAGGTACACAAGCCTTAATCCATTATATTGAAGGGACCACTGCTCAGTTGGTAGAGTACAAAGCTCTTAACCTTATGGACGTGGGTTCGAGCCCCATGGTGGGGGTTACATCATATGATGTTATTTTTAATGAAGTATATATAAAGTCCCAGCTCAGTATCATCTTACTAAGTCGCCCCTTGGGGGCTACACGTTGCTATTCAAGTCTACATGATCATATCTACAAAGTCCTTGCTCATTATTTCATAATGACCCGACCCTTGGGGGCTACACTGATTGAAGTTTTTATGAGCATAAGGCAATTACAAGTCCCAGGTTACTGCAAGCATGACAACCTGACATTTGGGGGCTACATATGTGGAATATTCAGTTCTGACTAATGATTGAGATGAATAATCTAGATTTCTTCAAGGTTTCGACATTTACATTGAAGCAAGTCTTAAGCTGTTACTACGCTCCCTTCTTAAGACCTGGGGGCTACAGGTGATATGCATATGAGGAAGGTACTAACAACAATTATGACCCGGTGCTGTCAATATTTACAAGCCAGCAGTTTTGGCAATGATAAACCAGCAAGTTTTACATCTTAAAGCCGGCTGAAGATCAGATGAGTATTTCAAAGACCAATATTTTTGTTAAGCATTGGGAGCTGAGTCAAATGAATTATTGTTCACAATGTTTCTCTGTGAGAAACCAACGTCAGCAAGTTGATTATAAAGCTGGCCAATTTACCTGGATTTTCTAGAAGAAAGAAATGACAAGGAATTAAGGATGATCATATGTCGGCTTACAAGATTTTTTTAACCCGGTGGACAATCTGTCAAATTTGTTCTTGTGTTTTGTTTACACGGTTAGTTTAACATGGATAAATCCAAATTAAACTGGGGGCTAATGTCGGGGATATACCCCGCTGTATGACCCGACTGGAAGTATGACCCGGCTAGGATTTGGTATTTCATTGGTAAACCACCCGAGCCTGGTGACTCGTTGGTGACCCGACGCATTATAAGCCGACAGATAGTTGGTAAGCCGGCGGATAGTTATATGCTGACAGACAGTTGGTAAGCCGACAGACATTGGGTAAGCCGGCACACAGTGGTAAGCCGGGCATGGTTATAAGCTAGATCGTAAGCCAGATGGTAAGCGAGATCATAAGCCAGATGGTAAGCCAGATTGTAAGCCAGATTGAAAGGCAGATGGTAAGCCAGATTGTAAGCCCAAGACGATAAGAAACCCATGGTGAGAAGCCCTTGAGGAGAAGCCCATGGTGAGACGTCAGAATAGGTTAAGTCCTAATCCGGGTTGGACTCTACATGTAAGCCGCCCCTTCAACTTATATAAGGAGGGGCGGCACTCCCCAAGAGGGACAAGGAAGAAGAAATAATCTCTAGGGCTAGACACGATGAGGGGAGCCAGCTTATGCGGCGATTCTTTGATGAGCATAATGAGATCTAGCCAAAAACATAATGTAGGGTTATTACCGGATGATATATCCCGGGGGCCGAAGCTGTCTAAACCCTTGTATTGTGTTGCGTCCCTCGATTCCGTTCAACCCCTCTCAAGCTACTACATAGATGCGTTGGATTCACGACAAATGAAGGAAATATGCCCTAGAGGCAATAATAAAGGTATTATTTATTTCCTTATATCATGATAAATGTTTATTATTCATGCTAGAATTGTATTAACCAGAAACTTAGTAAATTTGTGAATACATAGAAAAAACAGAGTGTCCCTAGTATGCCTCTACTAGACTAGCTCATTGATCAAAGATGGTTATGTTTCCTAGCCATAGACACGAGTTGTCATTTTATCAACGGGATCACATCATTAGGAGAATGATGTGATGGAGAAGACCCATCCGTTAGCTTAGTACTATGATCGTTTAGTTTTACTGCTATTGCTTTCTTCATGACTTATACATGTTCCTATGACTATGAGATTATGCAACTCCCGAATACCGGAGGAACACCTTGTATGCTATAAAAAGCACAACGTAACTGGGTGATTATAAAGATGCTCTACAGGTGTCTCCGAAAGTGTTATTGGTGTTGGCATAGATCAAGAATAGGATTTGTCACTCCGAGTGTCGGAGAGGTATCTCTGGGCCCTCTCGGTAATGCACATCACTATAAGCCTTGCAAGCAATGTAACTAATGAGTTAGTAATGGCTTCTCGCCCCTCATTGGTTACCGCAAGTGGAAGGTTGAGATGTAGCGTAGCGGCAAATTTCCCTTGGCAAAGATACCAAGGATCAAATCCCGTGAGACTCCGAGGGTCGACAAGTAGGTGTCAACGGCGCCAGAAACTTAGCGGTTGACGGGACCTGCACACAGATACAGATAACTTTGCTCCCAACGAGTACAGAGAGGTTGTCAATCCCTCCGGCCTTGTTGTTTTCAAAGGATCAAACACAAGAGATAATAATGATAGCTATGACTGCAACTAGGAAATAAAAACAGGAAGTAAATAGAAGGTGTGATCAGTGGTGGTAATATGGAACGGGGTCCCATGATGTTCACTAGTGATGTCTCTTTCCCAAAAGACGATAAAACAGCAAAGCGAGGTAAACAAATTATAGCTGGGCAATTGACAGGATTATGTGCGCAAACCAATGCTAACTATGCTGCAAAGAAAGGTAGAGGCTCAAAAGCATGGGCGGTACGCCAAGGCAAGTAGACCGAAATCCATCTGCATCTACTACTAATCATCCACCTTGAGATATCTATCCAGAACATCTCGCTGGTATTAAGTTGCGAATCCCACCCAAAGTGTAAACTCAAAGCAACAGACAACTGCATTAAAAGAACTTTGCGTAAAGTAAACAATCCTTGCACCCGTAAGTACAAGCACCGTTGTTTTCTCCCTTGTGGCAACAGCACATCCCCTAGACTCATGTTTCTGTCACTCAAGCTAGTCATCAGGGGGCATGAACCCACAATCAAGCATAATGCTCCCTCTTGGAGTTACTACCTACTACTTGGCCAAAGCAATAAACAGCAACGGAGAACATGCAAGAATTACTCAAGAACAAAGATATAAAAGAGGTGAATCAAATATATTACTCAAACACAATCTGAACATAGTCTCATAATCCATCAGATCCCAGCAAACTCAGCAAAGCAACAGCAGAAAGATTACATATGTGCCTCGATCATGTAGGGCAGCTCACGAGGTCTAAACCATGAAGAGCAAAGAGGGGAGGAGAACATCACATAGCTACTGATCATGGACCCATGGTCCAAGGTGGACTACTCACGACTCATTCGGGAAGCGTCCATGGTGGTGGAGAAGCTCCCGGTGGTGGTTCTCCCCTCCGGCAGGGAGCCGGGAAGAGTTCTCCTGATGCTCCCGATCTTGGAAACGCTGCGGCGGCGGAACAGAGGCGAGATCGCAAAAAAGGGTTCTGTCCTTGAGGGTTTCGGGACGAGAGGGATATATATGCGAAGGGGGGCAGCCAGAGGCGGAGCACGGGCCCCAGGCGCCCCCCTGGCGCGGCCAGGGGTGGGGCCGCGCCAGGTGGCCGCCTGGGCCTCCCCTGGCTCCCCTCTGGCCCATCTTTGGTTCTTCGCGAAGCTTCCTATACGCTGATTTTTCCTATATTTTTCCTGGAATTTTTGGAGCACTTTTAATATGGGGGAAACCTGAAATAGAAAAACAGCAGAAAACATGAACTGGCACTGTGGTGCACTGAGTTAATAGGTTAGTCCAAATATGATCAAAAGTGCATGGAAGTGCATCAATATCATAGCAATATCACACAAAAGAAGCATGGAGCAAGCAGAAATTATAGATACGTTTTGGACTTATCAGTTAGTTATGGGATGATGCATTACGGAACGAGTAAAGAGACTTGGCGGTAACGAGATTGAACTAGGTATTAAGATACCGATGATCGAATCTCGGGCAAGTAACATACCGATGACAAAGGGAACAATGTATGTTGTTATGCGGTTTAACCGAGAAAGATCTTCGTAGAATTTGTAGGAGCCAATATGAGCATCCAGGTTCTGCTATTGCTTATTGACTAGAGATGAGTCTCGGTCATGTCTACATAGTTCTCGAACCCGTAGGTTCCGCACGCTTAACGTTCGATGACGATCGGTATTATGAGTTTATGAGTTTTGATGTACCTAAGGTAGTTCGGGGTCTCGGATGAAATCACGGACATGAAGAGAAGTCTCGGAATGTCCGAGACATAAAGATTAATATATTGGACGACTATATTCGAACACCAGAAGTGTTCCTGGTGTTATCGGGTAAAATCGGAGTGCCGGAGGGGGTTACCGGACCCCCCCCCCCCCGAGGGAGTATGGGCCATAGAGGGCCAATGAGGGAAAGAGAGGGGCAACCCATAGGGCTGGTCGCACCCCCTAGGGTTCCTAGTTGAACTAGGAAAAGGGGGGAGGCGCCCCCTCTCCTTTCCCTCTCCTCTCCCCTTCCTTTCCTACTCCTAGTAGGAATAGGAAAGCGGGGTTCCTATTCCTACTAGGAGTAGGAATCAAACTCCCTTGGCGCACCCCTTGGCCGGCCACACCACCCCCCTTGCTCCTTTATATACGGGGCAGAGGGGCACCCAAAGACACATAAGAAACATTTTTTATAGCCGTGTGCGGTGCCCCCCTCCATAGAAAAACACCTCGGTCATACAGTTGCAGTGCTTAGGTGAAGCCCTGCACCGGTAGCTTCATCACCTCCATCAACACGCCGTCGTGCTGACGAAACTCTCCCGTGAAGCTTAACTGGATCAAGAGCTTGTGGGATGTCATCAAGCTGAACATGTGCTGAACGCGGTGGTGCCGTACGTTCGGTGCTTGATTGGTTGGATCACGAAGACGTTCGACTACATCAATCGTGTCACTAGACGCTTCCGCTTTCGGTCTACGAGGGTACGTAGAGACACTCTCCCCTCTCATTGCTATGCATCTAGTAGATAGATCTTGCGTGATCGTATGATTTTTTTTGAAATACTACGTTCCCCAACAGTGGTATCAGAGCCAGGTCTATACGTAGATGATATGCACGAGTAGAACACAATGAGTTGTGGGCGATAATACTCATACTGCTTACCAGCATGTCATACTTTGATTCGGCGGTATTGTGAGATGAAGCTGCCCGGACCGACATTATGCGTACGCTTACGCGAGACTGGTTTCAATGTTACGAGCACTCGTTGCTTAAAGGTGACTGGCGGGTGTCTGTCTCTCTCACTTTACTTGAATCGAGTATGGCTATACCCGGTCCTTGTGAAGGTTAAAACAGCACATACTTGATGAAAAATCGTTGTGGTTTTTCTATGCGTAGGTAAGAACGGTTCTTGCTAAGCCCGCAGCAGCCACGTAAAACTTGCAACAACAAAGTAGAGGACGTCTAACTTGTTTTTGCAGGGCATGTTGTGATGTGATATGGTTAAGACGTGATGAGTTATACATTATTGTATGAGATGATCATGTTTTGTAAAGTTATCGGCAACTGGCAAGAGCCATATGGTTGTCACTTTATTGTATGAAATACAATCGCCATGTAATTGCTTTACTTTGTCACTAAGAGGTAGCGATAGTCATGGAAGCAATAGTTGGCGAGACGACAACGATGCTACGATGGAGATCAAGGTGTCGCGCCGGTGATGATGGTGATCATGACGGTGCCTTGGAGATGGAGATCAAAAGCACAAGATGATGATGGCCATATCATGTCACATATTTTGATTGCATGTGATGTTTATATTATTATGCTTCTTATTTTGCTTAGTACGTCAGTAGCATTATAATATGATCCCTTACAAATTTCAAGGTACAAGTGTTCTCCCTGAGTATGCACCGTTGCGAAAGTTTTCGTGCCGAGACACCACGTGATGATCGGGTGTGATAAGCTCTACGTTCAAATACAATGGGTGTAAGATAGTTTTGCACATGCAGAATACTCGGGTTAAACTTGACGATCCTAGCATGTATATACATAGCCTCGGAACACTGGAGACTGAAAGGTCGAGCGTGAATCATATAGTAGATATGATCAACATAAGATGTTCTCCATTGAAAACTACTCCATCTCACGTGATGATCGGACATGGTTTAGTTGATTTGGATCACGTGATCATTTAGATTACTAGAGGGATGTCTATCTATGTGGGAGTTCTTTAGTAATATGATTAATTGAACTTTAATTTATCATGAACTTAGTCCTGGTAGTATTAGCATATCTATGTTGTATCAATAGCTCGCGATGTAGCTCCCCATTTATTTTTGTATGTTCCTAGAGAAATATAAGTTGAAAGATGTTAGTAGCAATGATACGGACTAGGTCCATGATCTGAGGATTATCCTCATTGCTGCACAAAAGTATTATGTCCTTGATGCACCGCTAGGTGACAAATCTATTGCAGGAGCAGATACAGACGTTATGAACGTTTGACAAACTCGGTATGATGACTACTTGATAGTTTAGTGCGCCATGCTTTACGGCTTATAACTAGGACTTCAAAAATGTTTTGAACGCCATGGAGCACATGAGATGTTCCAAGAGTTCAAATTAGTATTTCATACTCATGCCCATGTCGAGAGGTATAAGACCTCTGACAGTACTTTGCCTACAAGATGGAGGAGAATAGCTCAACCAGTGAGAATGTGCTCAGATGGTCTGGGTACTACAATTGCTTGAATCAAGTGGGAGTTAATCTTCTAGATAAGATAGTAATTGACAAAGTTCTCTAGTCACTATCACCAAGTTAGTAGAACTTCGTGATGAACTCTAATATGCAAGGGATGACGAAAGTAATTCCCGAGCTCTTCGTGATCGGCGAAGGTAGAAATCAAGAAAGAGCATCAAGTGTTGATGGTTAACAAGACCACTTGTTTCAAGTAAAGGGCAAAGGGATAGAAGGGGAACTTCAAGAAGAATGACAAGCCAGTTGTAACTCCCGTGAAGATACCCAAAGCTAAACTCAAGCCTGAAACTAAGTGCTTCTACTGCAAAGGAAATGGTCACTGGAAGTGGAACTACCCTAGATACTTAGCGGATAAGAAGGATGGCAAAGTGAACAAAGGTATATTTTATATACAGATTATTGATGTGTACTTTACTAGTGTTCATAGCAACCCCTGGGTATTTGATACAGGTTCAGTTACTAAAATTAGTAACTCAAAACGAAAGTTGCAGAATGAAGACTAGTTAAAGGTGAAGTGACGATGTGGGTTGGAAGTGGTTCGAAGATTGATATGATCATCATCGCACACTCCCTATACTTTCAGGATTAGTGTAGAGCCTTAATAACTGTTATTTGGCATTCACGTTGAGCATGAATATGATTTGATCATGTTTGTTGCAATACGGTTATTCATTTAAAATCATAGAATAATTGTTATTCTGTTTACATGAATAAAACTTTTGATGGTCATACACCCAATGAAAATAGTTTGTTGGATCTCGATCATAGTAATACACATATTCATAATATTGAAACCAAAAGATGCAAAGTTGATAATGATAGTGCAACTTATTTGTGGCACTGCCGTTTAGATCATATTGATGTAAAGCGCGTGAAGAAACTCCATGCTGATGGGCTTTTGGAATCACTTGATTATGAATCACTTGGTGCTTGCGAACCATGCCTCATGGGTAAGATGACTAAAACTCTGTTCTCCAGAACAATGGAGAGAGAAACTGATTTGTTGGAAATCATACATACTGATGTATGTGGACCAATGAGTGTTGAGGCTCGCGGCGGGTATCGTTATTTTCTGACCTTCACTGTTGATTTGAGGAAATATGGGTATATCTACTTGATGAAGCACAAGTCTGAAACATTTGAAAAGTTCAAAGAATTTGAGAGTGAAGTAGAGAATCATCATAACAAGAAAATAAAGTTTCTACGATCTGATCGTGGAGGCGAATATCTGAGTTACGAGTTGGGTCTTCATTTGAAAATGTGGAATAGTTTCACAACTCACGCCACCCGGAACACCACAGCGTAATGGTGTGTCTGAACGTTGTAATTGTACATTATTAGATATGGTGCGGTCTATGATTTCTCTTACCCATTAACCACTATCGTTTTGGGGTTATGCTTTAGAGACAGCTGCATTCACGTTAAATAGGGCACCATCTAAATCCATTGAGATGGCGCCTTATGAACTGTTGTTTGGCAAGAAACCAAAGTTGTCGTTTCTTGAAGTTTGGGGATGCGATGCTTATAAAGCTTCAACCTGATAAGCTCGAACCCAAGTCGGAGAAATGTGTCTTCAGAGGATACCCAAAGAAGACTATTGGGTACACCTTCTATCACAGATCCGAAGGCAAGATATTCGTTGCTAAGAATGGATCCTTTCTAGAGAAGGAGCTTCTCTCGAAAGAAGTGAGTGGGAGGAAAGTGGAACTTGATGAGGTAATTGTACCTTCTCCCGAATTGGAAAGTAGTACATCACAGAAACTAGTTCCAGTGATTCCTACACCAATTAGTGAGGAAGGTAATGATGATGGTCATAAATCTTCGGATCAATTTACTGCTGAACTTCTTAGATCAACCAGAGTACGTTCTGCGCCAGAGTGGTACGGTAACCCGGTTCTGGAAGTCATGTTACTAGACCAAGATGAACCTAAGAACTATGAGGAAGCGATGATGAGCCCAAATTCCGCAAAATGACTTGAGGCCATGAAATCTGAGATGGGATCCATGTATGAGAACAAAGTGTGGACTTTGGTTGACATGCCTGATGATCGGCAAGCCATCAAAAATAAACGGATCTTCAAGAGGAAGACCGACGCTGACAGTAATGTTACTGTTTACAAAGCTCGACTTATTGCGAAAGTTTATTTACAAGTTCAAGGTGTTGACTATGATGAGATTTTCTCACTCGTAGTGATGCTTTAGTCTGTTCGAATCATGTTAGCAATTGCCACATTTTATGAAATCTGGCAAATGGATAACAAAACTGCATTCCTTAATAGATTTATTAAAGAAGAGTTGTATATGATGCAATCAGAAGGTTTTGTCAATCCTAAAGGTGCTAACAAAATGTGCAAGCTCCAACAATCCATCTATGGACTGGTGCAAGCATCTCGGAGTTGGAATATATGCTTTGATAAGTTGATCAAAGCATATAGTTTTATACACACTCGCGGTGAAGCCTGAATTTACAAGAAAGTGAGTGGGAGCACTACAACCTTTCTGATAAGTATATGTGACTGACATATTGTCGATCAGAAATGATTTTGAATTTTCTAGAAAGCATAAAGGAGTGTTTGAAAGGAGTTTTCAAAGACCTCGGTGAAGCTGCTTACATATTGAGCATCAAGATCTATAGAGATAGATCAAGACGCTTGATAAGTTTTTACAATGAGTACATACCTTGACAAGTTTTGAAATATTTCAAAATGGAATGGTCAAAGAAAAGTTCTTGCTGGTATTGCAAGGTGTGAAGTTGAGTAAAGACTCAAAACCCGACCACGGCAGAAAAGAGAAAGAGAATGAAAAGTCATTCCCTATGCCTCAGTCATAGGTTCTATAAAGTATGCTATGCTGTGTACGAGACCTATTGTGTACCTCACCCTGAGTTTGGCAAGGGAGTACAATTTTGATCTAGGATTAGATCACTGGACAGCAGTCAAAATTATCTTTAGAGGACTAAGGAAATATTTCTCAGCTATGGAGGTGGTAAAGAGTTCATCGTAAAGAGTTACATCGATGGAAGCTTTGACACCGATCTAGATGACTCTAAGTCTCGATCTGGATACATATTGAAAGTGGGATCATTTAGCTAGAGTAGCTCCATGCAGAGCATTGTGGACATAGAAATTTGCAAAATACATATGGTTCTGAATGTGACATACCCATTGACTAAACTTCTCTCACAAGCAAACCATGATCGCACCTTAGTACTCTTTGGGTGTTAATCACATGGCGATGTGAACTAGATTATTGGCTCTAGTAAACCTTTTGGGTATTGGTCACATGGCGATGTGAACTATGAAGTGTTAAATCGCATGAGGATGTGAACTATTGGTGTTAAATCACATGGTGATGTGAACCAGATTATTGACTCTAGTGCAAGTGGGAGACGGGAGGAAATATGCCATATAGGCAATAATAAAGTTATTATTTATTTCCTTATATCCTGATAAATGTTTATTGTTCATGCTAGAATTGTATTAACTGGAAACTTAGTACATGTGTGAATGCATAGACAAAACAGAGTGTCCCTAGTATGCCTCTACTAGACTAGCTCATTGATCAAAGATGGTTATGTTTCCTAGCCATAGACATGAGTTGTCATTTGATCAACATGATCACATCATTAGGAGAATGATGTGATGGACAAGACCCATCCGTTAGCTTAGCACTATGATCGTTTAGTTTTACTGCTGTTGCTTTCTTCATGACTTATACATGTTCCTATGACTATGAGATTATGCAACTCCTGAATACCGGAGGAACACCTTGTATGCTATCAAACGTCACAACGTAACTGGGTGATTGTAAAGATGCTCTACAGGTGTCTCCGAAAGTGTTCGTGGTGTTGGCGTAGATCAATAATAGGATTTGTCACTCCGTGTGTCGGAGAGGTATCTCTGGGCCCTCTCGGTAATGCACATCACTATAAGCCTTGCAAGCAATGTAACTAATGAGTTAGTTATGCGGTTTGACCGATAAAGATCTTCGTAGAATATGTAGGAGCCAACATGAGCATCCAGGTTCCGCTATTGGTTATTGACCAGAGATGTGTCTCCGTCATGTCTACATAGTTCTCGAACCCGTAGGGTCCGCAGGCTTAACGTTCAATGACGGTCGGTATTATGAGTTTATGAGTTTTGATGTACCGAAGATAGTTTGGAGTCCCGGATGAGATCACAGACATGGAGAGGAGTCTCATAATGTCCGATACATAAAGATTAATATATTGGACGACTATATTCGGACACCGGAAGTTTCCGGGTGTTATCGGGTAAAACCGGAGTGCCGGAGGGGGTTACCGACCCCTCCCCCCCGTGGGAGTATGGGCCATAGTGGGCCAATGAGGGAAAGAGAGGGGCAGCCCATAGGGCTGGCCGCACCCCCTAGGGTTCCTAGATGGACTAGGAAAAGGGGGGAGGCGCCCCCTCTCCTTTCCTTCTCCTCTCCCCCTTCCTTTCCTACTCCTAGTAGGAATAGGAAAGGGGGGGGTTCCTATTCCTACTAGGAGTAGGAATCCTACTCCCTTGGCGCGCCGCTTGGCCAGCCGCACCTCCCCCCTTGCTCCTTTATATACGGGGGCAGGGGGGCACCCAAAGACACACAAGAAATATTTTTCTAGCTGTGTGCGGTGCCCCCTCCACATAAACACCACGGTCATACCGTTGCAGTGCTTAGGCGAAGCCCTACGCCGGTAGCTTCATCATCTCCGTCACCACGCCGTCGTGCTGACGAGACTCTCCCGTGAAGCTCAACTGGATCAAGAGCTCGTGGGGCGTCATCAAGCTGAACGTGTGCTGAACGCGGAGGTGCCAGACGTTTGGTGCTTGATCGGTTGGATCGCGAACACGTTCGACTACATCAACTGCGTCACTAGATGCTTCCACTTTTGGTCTACGAGGGTACGTAGACACCCTCTCCGCTCTCGTTTCTATGCATCTAGTAGATAGATCTTGCATGACCGTAGGATTTTTTTTGAAATACTACGTTCCCCAACAACTAAGTCCTCACACTAGGACATTTGCCATGACAATCCCACGACAACATCCATCCTGCTATCCCAAGCTGCCGACTAGGAACCTATTTCAAGACTGACAAAGAAGAAGAAAGAACTCCAACACAAGTAAACATCGCTCTCACCTCATGTCATCAAAAACCTGCACCTGCAACTGTTGTTGTTGTATCTGTGAGGCACGAGGACTCAGCAATCCCATAACCATGGGTATCAAGACTAGCAAAGCTTAATGGGTATGGAAGGATAAGTGGTGAGGTTGCAGCAGCGGCTAAGCCTTGCATGGTGGCTAACTTACAAGTACAAGATTAAGATGAGCATCTTCGCAAACGGTCGCAAACTAGTAATGATCAATAAGTGATCCTATCTACACACGTCCAAACATAACCCCACCGTGTTCTCTTCTCGAAATGAAAAGAGACGGTCACGGTTACTTATGCGGTTGGTGTATTTTATTTCGGATCATCTGTCAAGTTTTCTACAACCGGACATTAACGAATTCCAATCTGTCACATAACCGCGGGCATGGCTTTCGAAAGATCATAACCCTGCAGGGCTGTCCCTACTTAGCCCATCATAATCTCTCACGATCAGCAGAGGTAAAACCTCTTATCTAAGGAAAGGCCCGAGCGTCCTCGGAATCCCGGTGCACAAGTTCTTCGAAGAAAGGAAAACTTTGCCAAGGAGATCTCCCGATGAGTCAGACCCGTGTCCAGAGCCGCGCGCTCTCTATCTATGGACTCATCCGTCTATGCAAAGTGGATGATAGCCAGACTACTCCAGTTGCCCCGAGGTGGCACCACCGACTTCTAGGTTTGTGGGCCAACACGCAAGTTGAGCACTGGCCCGGGGGGTTGATTAAATAATCCTCGGGTTTATAACTCCCTCGACAAGTTTTAGTTATTAGGCAAAAGGTAAAACCAAAGTTGGATCTCCTCGGGAAAGCTTTACTTTAAGCGATGAAGCAAGGGGGGCTCATAAACCCAAGCCGTGTAAGCAATGCAAAATCAAGGAACATAACACCGGTTTATCGGTTCTTAAGGCAGCATAAGTGGAACAAAACACCGAGCAATAGGCCAAGCCTTCCACCCATTGCAAAATATATAGGTGCATTAATTATAGTAATAGATACTGTGATATTCCAACAATCCAAGTTCCGACATGGAGCAATCTTCATCTTCACCTGCAACTAGCAACGCTATAAGAGGGGCTGAGCAAGTGGTAACATAGCCATACAACGGTTTGCTGTGATAGTGTCAAAGGTTAGAGGTTACATGGCAACAATGAGAGGCTGACAGACAAATAGATACGCATCGCGACATATAGCGATAGCATCGAGACAACTAGCATAGCAATGATAGTAATGAGATCCAAGGTGACGGTCATCTTGCCTGTGATCCCGCTAGGAACAAGATCGATTCCATGGAGAGGAAGAAGCCACGAAGACGAACCAAGCGTAGTCGAACGAATCCTCACGATCGCAACGAAATAGGAACTAACGAGAAGAAGCAAACAACATGGTAAACACACCACACGTAAACAAGACAAGATGCTCAACCAATTATTATGCATGAAAAGGCTACATGATGCAAATCGTGGCAAGAGATGATGCATACAAGAACATCACACAAAGCAAGTTTAAATGAGGCCGGAAGCAACATATAACAATTTTGGTAAGTCCTCATATGAAAATTACAAAATTGGTCCAGATCTGAACAAACCTTAAGTTCAAGTTGTTAAACAGAAGTTTAACATGCACCATGATGATCTACATGAATTTCTAGTCAAGTTACATATAAAGTTCATCTAATTCGGAGCTACGGCCTAGAAGATACGAGCAAAACAAGTCAAGCATGTCATTGATGCAAAATGCATTCAAACATCAAGCACATCACTCAAAACATGGATACAACATGACATGATGCATCTACATGCAAAACCAAGCAAGTTTCATAAAGAGCACGCTCCTAACGGAGCCACGGTTTAACACATACACACGAAACAAGATTAAAGGACAAGCTATTCAAAACAGCAACTAGGCATCTTGCGAGCATCAAACAAACAAGTTACAAGAACAATATTGACACAAGAATAGCATGAACTTGAAGTACAGATAGCATGCTTCCAATATCAACAAGGATCAGGTTCATAGGCATCAAGAGTAATCCAACATGATGAAGGCAACAAGCAAACTTTATATTACAGATTATGACTTAGTGGAAAACAGAGCATATACATGACCATAGTTAATATGTTGACATGTTGGAGGCAAGAAATAATTAAGCTACAACACAAGAACATGGCAAGCAAAAGCATGGCATGCTAGAACATAACATGGAGCTCAAGGAATACAACATGGCATATACATGGGAGCAAGAGGTTCATGGCATTCATCAAAACAAGAAGCAAACATGAAATAGCAGATTATCGGACTTCGTGAAAATCTGGGAATGCAAACAACAACATTATGATGCTGACTTTGGAGGCACATAACAGCAAGCATATCATGTGTAATAAGCAAGAAAAGGTCATGAACGTGTAGTAGGCATGTCATACGCCAAATAACTCCATTGGCACAACTCCATAGGATGCATAGATTAATAACAATAAGCTTTGCCAAATTAAACATGTTGTTGACAGGCTGACAGATTTATCATAATGACAACTTGAGGGCAAGAAAGAGACATTCTACAACAACTTATAATTGCAAACAAGGGCATGGATGGATAGAGAATAACATGAGATTTAAGACATGGTCACCAGACATTCCAAAACATGCATGTATTTTACTGTAGCATCAAGCAAACATGGCATCATAATATAACAGTTCCAGACTTGGCAGTTTTCAACAAGTCCCAGAAAACAGCAACAACGATTAGGCCACTTTGCAAGATTGTTGCACTCACCACAAGGCATATCATGAAAAGCGGAGTGCACCACAGCAAAGATGACATTATTGTGCTCCTAAAACATGTTGACATGATGCTCAAACAAAAATCACATAAAAAGATATGAAAAAGACAAATCAGCAACTTATAACCGTTTTCAACACTTAGCACTTTTGAAACAAGGATTAACGCATCAAGATGAACAGTAACATGCATGCATATGCACCTATCATGTAGAGCATTCAGAGACGAACATTTTGACGTATTGTATGCTCCAAACGGATAACCGTGCACAAAGTTACATGCATCACAATATGCACACATGATGTTGAAATCTCAGGACTTAGTAGAAAAAATAGACCTCGAGAAACTGGACGAGGACGTGCGGCACGGAGAGATCCAGGGGCGCGGGGAGGCCATTTTGATCGGGGGACTGGTGGATCTCATCCCACTCCCCAGATCCGACGCCGACGAGAGCTCCGGCGAGCTCGCCGGCGAGGAGGACGCGGAGGAGGTCGGGGGACGACGCCGGGGGGGGGGGTCGAGGACGACCGGATCCGATGCAGGACGGAGCCGGCGGTGATCTCCGGCGAGTGGATGCGACAAAGGAGCCGTGCTCCATTGAGTAGCCATGGCAGCGGCGGACGCAGGAGCGGCGAGGGCGAGGGCGCGGTAGGCAGCGGTGAACCCAGGAGCGGCGACGGGAGGGCGCGGTAGGCGGCGGCATCCTAGAGGGGTCGAGGTGAGGGGAGCGCAAGGCGGTAGGCGGTGTTGGCATGGTTGCGCATGGTGGCGGCGTGGTGGCCGCTCGGTCGGCGGTGGCAATGACGGATGGAGGCGGCAGCGCGCGAGCGGGAGAAGGTAGCAGCGGGACTTGGCCGGTGGCGGAGGAGACGAAGTGCGGGGGCACGGGCTGGTGGCGGCGGGTGCTCGGGCCGGGCGGGCCTGGCTCGGGCCCTGCGGGCCCGCGTGGCGGTGGGAGGTAGCGCGGTGACGTGGCGGCTCTGGAGTGGCTAATAGGGGGCAGCGGACATGTCCGGCGCGGGAGGATTTTTGTCCGGCAGTGGGAGGAGGAAGGAGCTAGGGTTTTTGCCCGAAATTTCGGAGGGGGAGACTGTTTTATAGGTAGAGGGAGCTTGGTGAGGGCTATTGAGGTGCGATTTTAGGCTGCGTGATCATGATCCAACGGCAAAGAACATGAGGGTGGTTTAGATGGGCTAGTGGGCTGCAGTGGAGGGGTGTTGGGCTGAAAGAGAAAGGGCTTCCGACGAGTTAATGCGGTTAACCGTTGGGGCATCAAATGAACTCCGAATGCGACAAAATTTGACAGGAGGTCTGTCTACACTATGATAAGATCACACGCCAAATTTCAACCCATTCCGAGAACGTTTTCTGTCCACTTACGAAACAAGGTTTTGGAGGTGCCGCGGGCGCATGCAAGTGTGTCTAGAGTTGGAACGGGCAACGGAGAGACCCGACAACTACGAACGGATGCAAGTGTTGAAAACGTGCTGATGGAATGCACATGATGACATGGCAAAGTGCAACACACAAGCATATGACATGGCAACAACGGCGAATAACTAGAAGACACCTAGCGCATCAGTCTTGGGGTGTCACAACACTCCCCTACTAACAAGAGATCTCGTCCCGAGATCTTAGGAACGAGACGGAAGAGGAGTAGGAAGAACACATATGCTCCTTGGAAAAGTGAGTGAAAACAAGGAACCTTGAGAGGTTGAACAAATTGAAAGAAAGAACACCACGGAGATGAACGGGAGTGAGAAGCTCCGTTATAAAAGAGGAATCGAAGAAGAAATACAACAACCTTTTAGGTTCAAAGACATGAAACAAGAGCTCAAGGAACAAGAATGATTTCAAAACTACTTCGGCTAAAAGAGATAGAAAAGGACTAAGAACAAGAAAATTTAGATGGCACTCTGGTTAAATATGAATGGAATAGAACAAGAACTTGAGAAGATGGAACGATACATGACGAGATGAACAAGACGTTGCCTCCGGAAGAATTAAAAGAGTGGAATGAAACAAACGGAGAAGAAGATGACAACTTACACCACGAATGAATTTTAAAACATCCTTAGAAGGAAGGATTGAACGGAGTTGTTGAGAAAATCAACAATAACAGAATAAGCTTTATGTGGACTTATTGAAAACATCTCACACTTGAGGTGAATTATGCCACAACCAAAAGATTGAATAGATGAGATGAAGGAAGAAATGCAAAACTGCAGTTCAAAAGAATATAGAGAATTATTTGCATCTCGAGACACAAAAGAATAATGCTTGCACTTGTCCACGAGAATCTTGAGGAACACATGAAGAATGAATTAAATCATGAAGAACCACCATGAAGAAACTCCGGTGGCAACAGAATGACGAGATAGAAATGAAGGATGAATTCAATATGATTAAAGCCTTGCGATGATTTAGATGGAGGTTCTGACGAGATGTCCGAGACAACTTTAAACTCCGGAAGAAAAGATGAAAACACTAGGGATTAGAATTTTATTCATCATGAACAAACTCTGAAGAACGGAATTAGTAACTTAAGGAATAAGAATTATGTTATGCTTAATCTCCATCAATTAAATTGATGAGAAGCAATGGATTTGCATATCACTTATTCGCGTTGCAAATGATTAAAGAGCACTGGTACGTGTTGGTGCTATACAAACGGTTTTTAACCCTTTTCCGTGACGGCATTTGGAACTGTCGCCAAGTGAGTGTGGGCGATAAGGGGGTCCTTCCCACACGTACCAGAAATCGTCGGGGATAGGCCCTCCTGGGACCCAGGCTGCGGCCGTGTGCGATCAGGTGAGGCATCGAAACCCAATCATTTCCGTAGGTATGTACATCCCACACGGTAATTCGAGAAAATCATTTCCGTAGGTATGTACATCCCACACGGTGAATCCCAGAAAAACATTTCCGTAGGTATGTATATCACACACAGTCAATCCAACGAATACATTTCAATTCTTATGTACATCCCACACAGTCAATCCAGAGAAACCGTTTCCGTTCGGATGTACATCCCACGCAGTTTTATGTGTAGGCTCGTGTGTGAAAGGTGTAGCTATCACACACGGTCTACCTTGGTTAACTATTTGCTTTTATCAACTATATCACACACGATTTTATGAAGAAAACTATTTGGCATTGGGCTATCCATCGCAAGCGCTTTTACTGCTAGAATTGTTTGCAAAGGTCCCTGACACATTTAGCAGGTTTATTAGTTTACAATTAATAATCCAGTATTACACAAATTCACATTTCATATTGAATAGCTGTTTGCCAATTTCATATCAGGAAAATAATGTATTATAACATCAGAGTACGGCAGCTACATGAAAACAGCACAGTACAACATATAGCTAGTTCAACTTCATAAGAACAATATATTCATTTCCCTAATCGAGATCATATAGGCTCGTCTTATCCACCTTTGCTTTCAGTTCAGTAAGGACCCGTTTTGCATGGGCCAACTTGGAAAGTGCCACCTCCTTCGCCAACACCATTTTAGCAAAGTCTGATTTAAAAAATCTGAGCTCATTCTCCACCTTCAACTTTTTATCCCGCATCTTGAAATATGCTTCAGCATTGACAACTGTTTCTCTAAGCCTACATGTGTTCTCTTCCTCATACATGCTCCAGAGCTTCGCTAGGCACATCTTCAAAGATTGTGGCAAGTCTTGATCAACCCACTCCAAGTAAGAACACTTCCGATCATCCTATAATATTTAAAACTAGATTAGTAACAATTGTACGGGAAATGGATTTATAGCGATAACCCACAAGTATAGGGGATCACAACAGTTTTCGAGGGTAGAGTATTCAACCCAAATTTATTGATTCGACACAAGGGGAGCCACAGAATATTCTCAAGTATTAGCAGTTGAGTTGTCAATTCAACCACACCTGAAAGACTTAATAGCTGCAACAAATTATTTAGTAGAAAAGTAGTATGGAAGTAACGGTAACGGTGGCAAAAGTAACAGTAGCAGTTTTGTAGTAATTGTAACAGTGGCGGTGGAAAAGTAACTAAGCAAAGATCAATATGTGAAAATCTCGTAGGCATTGGATCAGTGATGGATAATTATGCCGGATGTGATTCCTCATGCAACAGTTATAACATAGGGTGACACAGAACTAGCTCCAGTTCATCAATGTAATGTAGGCATGTATTCCGCATATAGTCATACGTTATTATGGAAAAGAACTTGCATGACATCTTTTGTCCTACCCTCCCGTGGCAGCGGGGTCCTATTGGAAACTAAGGGATATTAAGGCCTCCTTTTAATAGAGTACCGGACCAAAGCATTAACACTTAGTGAATACATGAACTCCTCAAACTACGGTCATCACCGGGAGTGGTCCCGATTGTTGTCACTTCGGGGTTGCCAGATCATAACACGTAGTAGGTGACTATTGACTTGCAAGATAGGATCAAAAACTCACATATATTCATGAAAACATAATAGGTTCAGATCTGAAATCATGGCACTCGGGCCCTAGTGACAAGCATTAAGCATGCCAAAGTCATAGCAACATCAATCTTAGAACATAATGGATACTAGGGATCAAACCCTATCAAAAATAACTCGATTACATGGTAAATCTCATCCAAACCATCACCGTACAGCAAGCCTATGATGGAATTACTCACGCACGGCGGTTAGCATCATGAAATTGGTGATGGATGATGGTTGATGATGACGATGGCGACGGATTCCCCTCTCCGGAGCCCCGAATGGACTTCAAACCAGCCCTCCCGAGAGATTAGGGCTTGGTGGCGGCACCGTATCATAAAACGTGATGAATCCTTCTCTCTGATTTTTTTCTCCCCGAACGTGAATATATGGAGTTGGAGTCGAGGTCAGTGGAGCCTCAGGGGGCCCACGAGACAGGGGGCGCGCCCAGGGGGGCAAGCATGCCCCCACCCTTGTGGACAGGGTGTGGCCCCCTGGTCTTGATTCTTTCACTAGTATTTTTTATAAATTCCAAAAATATTCTCCATGGATTTTCAGGCCATTCCGAGAACTTTTATTTCTGCACAAAAATAACACCATGGTAATTCTGCTGAAAACAGCGTCGGTCCGGGTAGATACGTTGCAAATTAGAGTCCAAAACAAGCGCAAAAGTGTTTGGAAAAGTAGATACGTTGGAGATGTATCAACCCCCCCCCCCCCCAATCTTAAACCTTTGCTTGTCCTCAAGCAATTCAGTTGACAAACTGAAAGTGATAAAGAAAAACTTTTACAAACTCGGTTTGCTCTTGTTGTTGCAAAGATGTAAAGCCAGCATTCAAGTTTTCAATAAAGATTATGAACGAACCACATTCACAATAACATTTAGGTCTCATGTTTGCTCATATCAATGGCATAATCAACTAGCGAGCAATAATAATAAATCTCGGATGACAACACTTTCTCAAAACTATCATAATATGATATAACAAGATGGTATCTCGCTAGCCCTTTCCGAGACCGCAAAACATAAATGCAGAGCACCCCTGAAGATCAAGGACTGACTAGACATTGTAATTCATGGTAAAAGAGATCCAGTAACAGTCATACTCAATGTAAATTAATAGCAATGCATGCAAGTGACAGCGGTGCTCTCCAACTGGTGCTTTTTAATAAGAGGATGATGACTCAACATAAAAGTAAATTGATAGGCCCTTCGCAGAGGGAAGCAGGGATTTGCAGAGGTGCTAGAGCTCGAGTTTTGAAACAGAGATAAATAATATTTGAGTGGCATACTTTCGTTGTCAACATAACAACCAAGAGTTCTCAATATCTTCCATGCTACACACATTATAGGCGATTCCCAAACACAATGGTAAAGTTTATACTCCCCCACCACCAACAAGCACACTCCACGGCTGGCCCAAAACAATGGGTACCGTCCATACCAACAGTCCTGGGGGAGTTTTGTTTAATTATTTTGATTTGATTTGAGCATGTGACTGGGCATCCCGGTTACCGGCCATTTTCTCATGAATGATGAGCGGAGTCCACTCTTCGTGAGAATAACCCACCTAACATGGAATATATAGACAACCCTAGTTGATACATGAGCTATTCGAGCATACAAATCAGAATTTCATTTGAAGGTTTAGAGTTTGGCACATACAAATTTACTTGGAATGGCAGGTATATACCGCATATAGGAAGGTATGGTGGACTCATATGGAATAACTTTGGGGCTTATGGAAGTGGATGCATAAGCAGTATTCCCGCTTAGTACAAGTGAAGGCTATAAAGAGACTAGGAAGCGACCAGCTAGAGAGCGACAACAGTCATGAACATGCATTAAGATTAATCAACAATGGGTGCAAGCATGAGTAGGATATAAATCACCATGAACATAAATATCATGGAGGCTATGTTGATTTTGTTTCAACTACATGCGTGAACATGTGCCAAGTCAAACCACTTGAATTGTTCAAAGGAGGATACCACCTATCATACCACATCACAACTATTTTAATAGCATGTTGGCACGCAAGGTAAACTATTATAAACTCCTAGCTGATTAAGCATGGCATGAGCAACTATAATCTCTAATTGTCATTGCAAGCATGTTTCATTCATAATAGGATGAATCAGGAACGATGAACTAATCATATTTACAAAGACAAGGTAGGTCGAGTTCATACCAGCTTCTCTCATCTCAGTCAGTTCATCATATATTATCATTATTGCCTTTCAGTCGCACGATCGAATGGTGCGGATAATAATAATAGTGCACGTGCATTGCACTAAGCTGGAATCTGCAAGCATTTAATACAAGGGAGAAGACAAGGTAAGATGGATCTTGGTTAAATCAACAATAATGCATATTAGAGCCACTCAACATTTTCATCATGGTCTTCTCCTCTTGACCCCTAAAGAAAAGAAATAAAACTATTTCCACGGGAAAGCTCCTAACAAGCAAAGAAAGAACGAGAATCTTTTTGGGTTTTCTTTTAATTACTACTACTACAGGCATGGAAGGTAAGCTAGCTAAAAGCTAAAACTTTTTTTTTTCTTAAGCTTTTTCTGACACACTAGAAGAAGGCTCAGAAAAGAAAATAAACTAGCATGGATAGTACAATGAAAAAGTATGAGCACCGACAACTGGAATGAGTGTGTGAACATGAATGTAATGTCGGTGAGAAATACGTACTCCCCCAAGCTTAAGATTTTGGCCTAAGTTGGTCTATGGCCACGGATCAAAGCTACTCTCTTCGGTGAACGGAGGAGTGTCCACGGGGTGCCACTCGCTGGAGATCTCCTCCGGATCCCACTGATAAACAGACTGCCAATAAGGGTCAAGTGGCGGCCCCGGCTCAGGCTCTGGAACTTCTGCCAGGCCAGGCTCCCGTATGCATAAACGGCCTTTGGCAAGATGAGGTACGTGCCTGAAAGTATGTTAAACAAAGAGGGTGCAGGCAAGGTAATAATCTCACAGTACTTTTTATCAAACATCAATTTATACTTAAGCAATTTCTTCTTATCTTTAACAATAAAATCATGTGCTACCATACTCTTATAATCTAGAAAAGCAGTGGGTAGCAACTTCGCCTCCTTCTCATAATGCCTAACAGGTATCTCAAAATGTTCAGCAAGGCGTGAAGCAAAGATGCCTCTGAAGATGGGGCCCTTTGTACGATTTAGACTTAATCATTTAGCAATAATAGCACCAAAGCTAAAAGTGGTATCATGAAACAAAGCTTGGCGCAAAATGACAATATCAGGGGCACTAAGATTTCCACTATTCCCGCGACCAATTAAGCATCTACTAGCAAATATCGCAAAGTAACGTAGAACAGGAAAATGTATACTAGTAATTATTGCATCTCAAACTTTCCTCGTTTCCCCTACAACAATTGTATCAATAAACCCCTCCACATCCTTATGATGTGGTTCCTCTATGCTACCCGCAAAGGGTATCTTGCAGACCTGACAAAAATCATATAGTGACATCTCCCTAACCTCATCATATAAGTGAAACTCCACTGAAGGTGGTGATTTCTTAGCATGGAAATAAATTTTTGCATGAAAATATTAGTGAGTAAGAGATACTGTTCGCGCTGGTCGTGGATGAAGTTGGTGAGGCCTGCATTCTCAGCCAAGTAATAAAAGTCTTCATAAATTCCGGCGGCTCTCAAGAACTCATCACAAGGCCATTCACACGGTCGAACTTCCGTAGTGCGAGGAAGATTGTATTTGGGAATTTTATTCTCCTCACTCCGCTTATCCTCCGAGCTTCGGCTCGATGAGCCTCTCAACAATCTCCTCAACATTTTCTTTGAAACATTTCTGAAATTTTAGTGACTCAAAACAAAAGTGAACCAAACTCAACAAGATTGATAGCAACTACTCCCACAAGTGCCTAGAGACTATATCATGCATTAGAACTACTTTTGACCACACAAATTTGATATGCATGCTCAAGAACAGGGCCACCTTAACAACAAAAATTGGCAATAAATAGAGCACTAGAACAAAAACTAATTGGACCATTGGAGGAGTCACATACCGAAGAACAATCTCCCCAAACAGTTTTGTGAATGGAGCTTTGAGCAAGGAGATCGAAAATGGCAGCAAGATAAGCTAGAACACGGGTTTGAGCTAGGGGAGGATTTTTTTCTGGAGGAAGATGAAGTGTGTGGGTGCTGGAATAACTGGAGGGGGCCACGTGGGGCCCACAAGGCAGGGGGCGCGCCCTGGGGAGTGGGCGCGCCCTGGACCCTTGTGGCCAGGTGGTGTGGCCCCCTGATGTGTTCTCAGTGCCAAATATTCTTAAATATTCCACAAAAAATCATATTTCATTTTCGAGACATTTCGAGAACTTTTATTTTAGGGGTATTTTTTTATTGCAAGGATAATTCAGAAAACAGGCAGAAAATACTATTTTTGCTTTATTTAATCTAAATAACAGAAAGTAAAAAAGAGGGCATAGAGAGTTGTGCTTTCTAACTTCATCCATCTCATGCTAATCAAAAGGAATCCACTAACAAGGTTGATCAAGTCTTGTTAACAAACTCTTTCCGAATAACATGAAACATGAGAATTTTCGAAAAACACTAGGTTACCTCAACGGGGATATGTATGTCCCCAACAATAAGAATATCATATTTCTTCTTGTCAATAGGAAGAGGGAATTCAAAACCTCCAATAGTGATCGTTGAAATTTTTCCAATAGAATTGATATTGTGGACTTGAGGTTGTTTCCTCGAAAAGTGTAATGTATTCTCATTACCATTAACATGAAAAGTCACATTGCCTTTGTTGCAATCAATAACAGCCCCTCGAGTATTCAAAAAGGATCTACCAAGGATTATCGACATACTATCGTCCTCGGGAATATCAAGAATAACAAAGTCTGTTAAAATAGTAACGTTCGCAACCATAATAGGCACATCCTCACAAATACCGACATGTATAGCAGTTGATTTATCGGCCATTTGCAAAGATATTTCAGTAGGTGTCAACTTATTCAAATATAGTCTACGATATAAAGAGAGAGGCATAACACTAACACTGGCTCCAAGATCACATAAAGCAGTTTTAACATAGTTTCCTTTAAAGGAGCATGGTATAGTTGGCACTCCTGGATCTCCTAGTTTCTATTGTATTCCTCCTTTAAAAGTATAATTGGCAAGCATGGTGGAAATTTTAACTTCTGGTATCTTTCTTTTATTGGTAATAATATATTTCATATACTTATCATAACGATTCGTTTTAAGCACATCAATCAAACACATTCACAAAAAGATAGGTCTAATCATTTCAGCAAAGCACTCAAAATCCTCATCATCACTTTTCTTGGATGGTTTAGGAGGAAAAGGCATGGGTTTCTGAACCCATGGTTCTCTTTCTTTACTGTGCTTCCTAGCAACAAAGTCTATTTTATCATAATGTTGATTCTTTGATTGTGGGTTATCAAGATCAACATCAGGTTCAGTCTCTACATCATCGCTATTGCTAGGTTGAGCATCAACATGAACATCATCATTGTCATTTTCACTAGGTTCATGTTCATTACCAGATTCTGTTTCAGCATCAGAAATAGAAATATCATTGGGATTCTCAGGTGTGTCAACAATAGGTTCACTAGATGCATGCAAAGTCCTATCATTTTTCACTAGGTGCATCAACATTGGTTCTCTCAGAATCTTGCTTAGCTCTCTTAGGGTGGCCCTCGGGATACAAAGGTTCCTGAGTCATTCTACCACCTCTAGTCATAACTCTAACTGCAATATCATTTTTCTTACTATTTAATTCATTGAGCAAATCATTTTGTGCTTCAAGTACTTGTTCTACTTGAGTGGTAACCATAGAAGCATGTTTACTAATGAGTTTAAGTTCACATTTAACTCTAGACATATAATCACTCAAGTATTCGATCATATAAGCACTACGTTTCAATTGTCTACTAACATAAGCATTGAAGTTTTCTTGTTTAACAATAAAATTGTCAAACTCGTCTAAGCATTGGCTAGCAGACTTATTACAAGGAATATCACCTTCATCAAATTATAGAGAGAATTTATCTTTACTAACCGTGTCGGGTTATCAAGACCACATATTTCTTCAATAGGTGGTAAATTCTTATCATCTTCAGCTCTAATACCCTTTTCTTGCATAGATTTCTTTGCCTCTTGCATATCTTCAGGACTAAGAAATAGAATACCCCTTTTCTTCAGAGTTGTCTGAGGAGTTGGTTCAGGAAGTGTCCAATTATTTTCATTACTCAACATATTATTTAATAGCAATTTAGCTTGATCAACAATTCTTACCCTGAAAACGCAACCAACATAACTATCCAGGTGGTCTCTGGAAGCATCAGTTAGTCCATTATAAAAGATATCAAGTAGTTCATTATTCTTGAGAGGATGATTAGGCAAAGCATTAAGTAATCGGAGAAGCCCACCCGAAGCTTGTGAGAGACTCTCTTCTTCAATTTGCACAAAATTATATATTTCCCTTAAGGCAACTTGATTCTTATGAGCGGGAAAATATTTAACAGAGAAGTAGTAAATCATATCCTGGGGACTACGCAGACAACCAGGATCAAGAGAATTAAACTATGTTTTAGCATCACCCTTTAAGGAGAACAGAAATAGGTTAAGGATATAGTAGTAACATATGTTTTCCTCATTGGTGAATAGGGTGGCTATATCATTCAATTTAGTAAGATGTGCCACAACAGTTTCAGATTCGTCACCATGGAAAGGATCAGATTCAACCAAAGCAATTAACTCAGGATCGACAAAGAAATCATAATCCTTACCAGAAATACAAATAGGCAAAATTGCAAAAGCAGGGTCATATTTCATTCTAGCATTCAAAGACTTTTCTTTCAGCTTAGCTAACAATTTCTTGAGATCATATCTATCTTTGCAAGCTAAAAGTTCTCTAGTAGTTTCTTCTTCCATAACATAACCCTCAGGTCCAACAGGCAATTCATATCTAGGTGGAGAATCTTCATCATCACTTTCATCAATATTATCAGTTTCAGTAATTTTATTCTCTCTAACCCTAGCATGTTGTTCATCATGAAATTCACCTAGTGGCACAGTATTATCAAGCATAGAAGTAGTTTAATCTTAAGCATCATGCATAGAAGAAGTGGCATCATCAAGAACAAGCGACATATCAGATTCAATAGCAGGTGTAGGTGTCTCAAATTTACTCATAACAGAAGGTGAATCAAGTGCAGAGCTAGATGGCAGTTCCTTACCTCCCCTCGTAGTTGAGGGAAAGATCTTGATTATTTTGTCTCTCAAGTTCTTCATAGTGATCAACAGATATAAGTCCCAAGTGACTCAAAGAATATAGCTATGCCTCCTCAGCAACAGTGCTAGAAAATAGTCTTGATAACCCACAAGTATAGGGGATTCCAACCATTTTCGGGGGTAGAGTATTCAACCCAAATTTATTGATTTGACACAAGGGGAGCCAAAGAATATTCTCAAGTATTAGCAGTTGAGTTGTCAATTCAACCACACCTAAAAGACTTAATATCTGCAGCAAAGTATTTAGTAACAAAGTAGTATGGAAGTAACGGTAATGGTGGCAAAAGTAACAATATCAGTTTTGTAGTAATTGTAACAGTGGCAGCGGAAAAGTAACTAAGCAAAGATCAATATGTGAAAAGCTTGGAGGCATTGGATCAGTGCTGGATAATTATGTCGGATGTGATTCCTCATGCAACAGTTATAACATAGGGGGGCACATAACTAGCTCCAGTTCATTAACGTACTGTAGGCATGTATTCCGAATATGGTCATACATGCTTATGGAAAAGAACTTGCATGACATCTTTTGTCCTACCATCCAGTGGCAGCGGGGTCCTACTGGAAACTAAGGAATATTAAGGCCTCCTTTTAATAGAGTATCGGACCAAAGCATTAACACTTAGTGAATACATGAACTCCTCAAACTATGGTCATCACCGGGAGTGGTCCCGATTATTGTCACTTCGGGGTTGCCGGATCATAACACATAGTAGGTGACTATTGACTTGTAGGATAGGATCAAGAACTCACATATATTCATGAAAACATAATAGGTTCAGATCTGAAATCATGGCACTCGGGCCCTAGTGACAAGCATTAAGCATGGAAAGTCATAGGAACATCAATCTTAGAACATAATGGATACCAGGGATCAAACCCTAACAAAACTAACTCGATTACATGGTAAATCTTATCAAACCCATCATCGTCCAGCAAGCCTACGATGGAATTACTCATGCACGGCGGTGAGCATCATGAAATTGGTGATGGAGGATGGTTGATGATGACGATGGCGACGGATTCCCCTCTCTGGAGCCCCGAACGGACTCCAGATCAGCCCTCCCGAGAGAGATTACGTCTTGGCGGTGGCTCCGTATCGTAAAATGCGATGAATCATTCTCTCTAAATTTTTTCTCCCCGAACGTGAATATATGGAGTTGGAGTCGAGGTCGGTGGAGCCTTAGGGGGCGTGCCTATGGGGGCAAGCGCGCCCCACCCTCGTGGACAGGGTGTGGGCCCCCTGGTCTTGATTCTTTCGCTGGTATTTTTTATAAATTCCAAAAATATTCTCCGTGGATTTTCAGGTCATTCCGAGAACTTTTATTTCTGCACAAAAATAACACCATGGCAATTCTGCTGAAAACAGCATCAGTCCGGGTTAGTTCCATTCAAATCATGCAAGTTAGAGTCCAAAACAAGGGCAAAGGTGTTTGGAAAAGTAGATACATTGGAGACATATCATATAGCAACATATAAAATCACCAATGCTTATTTTAAAAAACTAAAGAAACATGTTAATTATGACATATCTTCTCAAAAAGATCAATGTGCAAATGAAATAATTGGTACTGAGACAACAACCAAATTCTGTTACATCAGAAGCTACAATTAACTACAACGACGCTACAAGTTCTTACCGATGTACAATAAATAACAAATTGAACATTTTATGAGGAAGGTAAATATAACTGCAACAACATAGCGACAATGTTTGGATGACAGCCAATTGATACTAACAGGTGTGTACATGCACAAATTTAGTAACATAGAACTAATATCACTAAGGCCATCAACTATGTATGCCAAAACTGGGGTAAGGACAACTGTTGCTACATCTCACACCGGTGCCCTCCACTAGCGAGCCGATGCAGCAAAAATAATCAGGGACCCAGACTCCGAAGCACGTAGTTGCTCCGATGCCCAGTTCCATCATGCCATAAAGTTTAGTATTTTACTCCTTGGCTGCTCGGATGTGTGGACCAAAGTTGGCTGCACAAACTGTTGAAGTGGTGCCAAATAATTTTCTAATGGCACCGCTGATGAGATGGCAACAATTTAAGATACTAGGTACAAACTGTGACACTGTCTTATGATGCGTTTGGTTGAAGGTGTGGTATGAATGGGTTGGGACCGTGACAGTGTCTGAATCACATCTAACAAATGATTTGTAACAACAAAAGAGGGTCTAACCTTCTCTGTGCGTGCTAGAAACTTCTTCCCACTGTCCATAGAATCAAACACAACTAGCTTCACGCATGGAGATTGATGGTGACAACGAGCAGATAGATCTTCAGCCACCCTGCTCCATTCGTTGCCATTGATGGTCCTAGGGAGCTACAAGAGGAATAAATGACTCAAATCGACCGCCGGGTAAAAATCCTTCATTCCAAGTCATAGCCTGAGAGAGAGAAGATAGGCTTACCCGGGTGGTGAAGGAGTAGTCACCGAAGGAGGAACCGCTTAAGAGGTAGTTGAAGAAGACAATGGCAACCCCGATGGTAGGATGCGAGACGGCGAGAGCAAGGAAGCGGCTATAGCTTACTAGCAAGGAAGGAAGGAAGGAAGGAGGAAACAGAGGAAATGTGACTTGTGGTCAGGGAGAAAAGGGGGTGGGGAAGGGGGGAAGGGGGGCGGGGTAGATATTTTGGCAGTTGGCCAAAATTTGGGAAATGTGGAGGGAAACTTTGTGCGCGGTGCCACCGGACCATTCACATTGAACGATTGTGTGCATCGCAAACGATTCTTCTACTTTACGTGCATGGGATGAGTTTGATAATTCAGATTTTGGTGGTAATTTCCCCGGGTACATCATTGCATAATTTAACATCGCTTGCTAATTTGGGCACGCAAAAGAGCGTACAGCAGACAGACCAGACTTACTGAATCGGGTAATTTTAGTAATTAAACGGAGCTAGTTGACCTAAACATTGCTCTAACAAAAGACAAACATTAAAAACAAAACCTAAGTAGGCATAAATCTAACAAATCCGCCGTCGCGCTGGCCTATGCAACACCATGTGAGATGAGACGTCGATGACTTGTCCTGGCGACATGTCGCCGTTGGTGGAGTCCGCTTCCCCCTGCTGAAGTCGACCGCGTCCTCGCCCTCGTCCTCGTCGTCGGCGCCGCCCTCAAGGTTGTACTACTCGTAGTAGTGGTTGTGCCAGAGCTCGCGTTGGTACTCCACCGCCGATTCTTCGACTGACTGACACTTCTCTACCTCGACCTCGGCCATGTGCAAATCCTCCTCCCGGCGCTCCTCGATCTCCGCCGCCTCCTGCGTCTCTAGCCCCCGCTCGGTGACCTCATGAGGAAGTAGGTGCTCCATGGCTACCGCCGCCTTTTTAGACGTGGGTTGCATGCTAGAGTCCAAAGTGGCATGGAATATCTTAGCGTGTGCATCCTCGATCTTGGCGTGGATGGCCTTGACCCGGGCCAGGGCGACATCAGCGGCATGGACGGCAATTCAAGCACTCTCGGCGTTTTCAGCCGCCGTCACAGTAGCAACTACAGCCGTCTCGGGTGCTCCAGCTACCATGTCGGTTGCCGCAGAAGCCCTCTTGGCGGAAGGGTCGCGCTCAATGCGGATGTGGCGGCACTCTCGGCGTAGGCGGCCACGCTCTCAGTGCAGGTGGCAGCGCTCGGGGGGGG
>LR738714.1:459696404-459744436 GCA_902687465.1 Secale cereale
GGAGGGGGGCGGCCATCGTATGGGCCTTCACGAAGCGTTTCCTCGGCGTCATCTTGGCAAGAAGGGGGTGCGGGAATGGGGATGGGGATTCGTGGATTCGGGGGTTGCCAGCACTAGAGCAGACGAGCCGGCGAAGCTTAAGGAGGGAGACTTAAATAGACCCAGATATTTTCATCGCAAACGGTTCCTAGAAAACAACTGTGTGCGATGATGTAGATATTTTTTTATTAAAATCTAACCTTTTTTATGCATCCGCCATCGCAAACGTTTTACACCTTTTTGACGGTTCTTTTACACCATAGTTTGCGATTAAGGCATCGCACACAGTTTCGTCGAAGGGTCTCTGATCGTAGTGTGCGCACTTCGTGTACAGAATGGACAATCTTTTTCGAAGTATTATGGTTTCATACGAAAACTCATCTGTTACAAAGGTATTTCATATTTTTTGAACTTATTTTAACTCCATACTTTTTGTGTGTTCAAAATGCACCATGCAAAGCCACATCATCAATTTTTAACCCTTTCTGACTTCATTTGTTATTTTTCATGCATTTACTGATTTATTAAAGCTAAATGACCATGAAATTGAAAAGCACTACAAATGAACTCTGAAAAGGTTGAAAGGTGGCATGGTATCATCATTTCACCCTAGCATGTGCTAGAAAGTTAAGAGGGTTACGGCAAAAATTGGATGCACTTCGTTTATAAAATGGACAATCTTTTTCGAAGTATTAGGGTTTCATACGAAAAATCATCTGTTACAAAGGTATTTCATATTTTTTTAACTTATTTGAACTCCATACTTTTTGTGTGTTCAAAATGCACCATTCAAAGCCACATCATCAATTTTCAACCCTTTCTGACTTCATTTGGTATTTTCATGCATTTACTGATTTTTTAAAGTTAAATGACCCTAAAATTGAAAAGCACTACAAAAGAACTCTAAAAAGGTTCAAAGTTGGCATGGTATCATCATTTCACCTACATAGCATGTGCTAAAAAGTTGAGAGGGTTACGACAAAAACTGGATGCACTTCATGTATAAAATGGACAATCTCTTTCGAAGTATTAGGGTTTCAAACAAAAACTCGTCTGTTACAAAGGTATTTCATATTTTTTGAGCTTATTTGAACTCCATACTTTTTGTGTGTTCAAAATGCACCATTCAAAGCCATGTCATCAATTGTCAACCCTTTCTGACTTCATTTGGTATTTTTCATGCATTTACTAATTTTTTAAAGCTAAACGACCCTGAAATTGAAAAGCACTACAAATGAAGTCTGAAAAGGTTCAAAGTTGGCATGGTATCATTATTTCACCCACATAGCATGTGCTAAAAAGTTGAGAGGGTTACGGCAAAAACCGGATGCAGTACGTGTATAAAATGGACAATATCTTTCGAAGTATTAGGGTTTCAGAAAACTCATATGTTACAAAGGTATTTCATATTTTTGAACTTATTTGAACTCCATACTTTTTGTGTATTCAAAATGCACCATTCAAAGCAATGTTATCAATTTTTAACCCTTTCTGACTTCATTTGGTATTTTTCATGCATTTACTGATTTTTTAAAGCTAAATGACGCTGGAATTGAAAAGCACTACAAATGAACTCTAAAAAGGTTGAAAGTTGGCATTGTATCATCATTTCACCCACATAGCATGTGCTTAAAAGTTGAGAGGGCTACGGCAAAAACTGGGTGCACTTCGTGTATAAAATGGACAATCTTTTTCGAATTATTAGGGTTTCATACGAAAACTCATGTGTTACAAAGGGATTTCAGTTTTTGAGCTTATTTGAACTCCATACTTTTTGTATGTTGAAAATGCACCATTCAAAGCCACATCATCAATTTTCCACCCTCTCTAACTTCATTTTGTATATTTCATGTATTTACTAATTTTTCAGCTAAATGACCCTGAAATTGAAAAGCATGACAAATAAACTCTGAAAAGGTTGAAAGTTGGCATGGTATCATCATTTCACCCTCATAGCATGTGCAAAAAAGTTGAGAGGGTTACAGGAAAAACTTGATGGACTTCGTGTACAAAATGGACAATCTCTTTCGAAGTATCAGGGTTTCGAACGAAAACTCATCTGTTACAAAGGGATTTCATTTATTTGAACTTATTTGAACTCCACCTTTTTGTGTGTTCAAAATGCACCATTCAAAGTCACATCATCAATTTTCAACCCTCTCTAACTTCATTTGGAATTTTTCATGCATTTACTGATTTTATCAGCTAAATGATCCTGAAATTGAAAGCACTACAAATAAACTCTAAAAAGGTTGAAAGTTGGAATTGTGTCATCATTTCACCCACATAGCATGTGCTAAAAAGTTGACAGGGTTACAGGAAAAACTGGATGGACTTTGTGTACAAAATGGACGATCTCTTTCGAAGTATTAGGGTTTCAGACGAAAACTCATCTATTACAAAGGGATTTTATTTATTTGAACTCTAGACTTTTTGTGTGTTGGAAATGCACCATTCGGAGCCACATTATCAAATTGCCACCCTTTCTTACTTCATTTGGTATTTTTCATGCATTTACTGATTTTTTTAAAGCTAAATGGCCCTGAAATTGAAAAGCACTACAAATGAACTTTGAAAATGTTGAAAGTTGGCATGGTATTGTCATTTCACCCACATAGCATAGGCTAAAAAGTTGAGAGGGTTACTGATACGTCTCAAACATATCTACTTTTCCAAACACTTTTGATATTGTTTTGACCTCATTCTTCCATGATTTGGACTAAACTAACCCGGACTGACGTTGTTTTCAGCAGAGCTGCCTGTATGGTTTATTTGTGTGCAGGAAAACGGATTTTTAAGCATCTCAGAAAAATCCACGAAAAATCCACGCACCCGAAGAAACAAAATGCCAGAAGTGGGGCCAGAGGGGGGCCAGGGGGTGCCCAGGCGCCCTGTGGGCGCGCCCCCCCTGGGCCGCGTCGGGGGGGCGCCTGGGTGGGGCCCACACCCCCTGGTGCCCTACTTTAGCCCGTATTTTTCCTCCCGACGCAGAAACCCCAGATCGGAAGTCCTTTCGCTGTTTTTCGTCGCGGAGCCGCCGCCACCCTCTGTTCTTCTTCGGGAGGGCTAATCTGGAGGCTGATTTGGCCTCCGGAGAGGGGAGATCGTCGCCATCGTCATCATCATCACCACTCCACAATCCCACCATGATTTCCCCCTTCATGTGTGAGTAATTCCCTTTCTGTAGGCGAAGGGGATGGTAGGGATTGGATGAGTTAGATCATGTAATAGTTCGTCAGATTGTTGGGGGCATGGTGCCTATCATCTAGTATGGTGTTTATCATCTTTGCTACAACTTGTTATTCTTAATGCTTGACACTTAGGGCCCGAGTGCCATGATTTCAGATCTGAACCATATGTGTTTGCATGAATATATTTGTGTTCTTGATCCTATCTATGAGTTGTATGCACCTGTTACGGTTCGGAACCGGCGATCCCAAAGGTGACAGCTTGGGACACCAAAGGGGATGGTCCGTAGTTTAAGGATTACATGTATCCATTGAGTTCATTGCTTTGTTCCGGTGCTCTTTGACAGGAGCACCTTAATATCCATTAGTTCCTTTTGGCCCCGTTCGTAGCGGGATGGTAGGACAAAAGATGTTGTGCAAGTTCTTATTCCAAGCACGTACAACTACCTACGGGATACATGCCTAATGTTTGATATTTGCCTAGATGATCATTACTTTTCCGTGTGCCGTGCCCCGAGTTAGAAACTATCTCATCCATGCAACGACCAACCATCCATCTCCCTAGCCTATAGTATTTTAAACCTTGCTTGTCACTAGTTGCTACTTTTGCCATTTACCACTGCTATTTACTTTTGCTGTTTACTTTTACTATTACTATCATCACTATCATATCACTGTTACCACTTATCTTTTGTTGCAAGTTAGTATATTTCAGGTGCGGTTGAATTGACAACTCAACTGTTAAAACTTATAAATACTCTTTGGCTCCCCGTGTGTCGAATCAATAAATTGGGTTATTCTTACCCGCGAAGACTATCTCGATCCCTTATGGTTGAGGGTTATCAAGTACCGTTTTCTGGCGCCGTTGCCGGGGTGCATAGCAATATTTACAAGTCTACTTGAGGTATCCTACCTGCTGCACTTTATTCACTATGGGTAAGAAAGGAGACCCCAAGGTTCCGATCTTACGATCCACTACAAGAAGAGGTACTGCTCTGAGCACTAGTGCTACACTTGATTCACCTTCTGTCATGAGTAAGTTCGCCTCACCACCACCACATGATGCTCCTACTGAATCTGTTACTATGTCTGATACACTTGATGATGCTTCTACTACTTTTGATGATGATATTAGTTCACTTGGTTATGCTCTTGAGAAACAAATTACTGCTGCTGCTGAAAAATATGGAATTGAACTTCCTGTTACTCGCTACCCTATTGGTGAGACTTATGATTTTCCCGAATTGAGTAATCTCCAGGAGAGGCTCCTTGATGATGATTACTATATACTTGATGAAGATTTATGCAGGGAACTGACAGAGTTTGCCAGCTCTCACCCTGAAACTATTAAGAAAATATTTGAAAAACACTCTTTGAAAAACAAAACCGTTCCTAATCCTGAGTTTGCTACATCTCCTATATGCATTGATGATCCTAATTTTGATTTGTCTGTTGATCTTTCACTTATACCTATGGTTGAAGCTGACCCCTTTTATGGCAGAGAAAATGATGATGCTATTGCACACCTAACTAAACTTGGTGAGCTAGGTAGCCTGTTTACCACAGATGAGAAGATACGCTACTTTTATGTTACCAAGCTTCTTCCTTTCTCTTTGAAGGAAGGTGCTAAAGCATGGTATGATTCACTCCCATGCGGTTCTATTAAGAGTCCTCAGTACTTAGCTCACTCTTTTGTTGATAAGTACTTTCCTACTCATATGCAACATGCTGCTTTACAAAGAATTTATAACTTTAAAACAATTGCAGGATGAGTCCCTCCCTAAAGCTTGGGGGAGGTACTGCGGTTTGATTCAGGCTAGACCAGGACATGGAGTTCCTAAGAATGAATTAATTGATATATTCTATGCTGGTCTAACTGATGAATCTAGGTCCTATCTGGACAGTTGTGCTGGTTGTGTTTTCAGGAAAAGAACACCGGACGACGCGGAAGATTTAATGGGAAGAATTGCCAAGAACCATGAAGATTGGTCCGTCCCTGAACCACCTCCACCAACAAAGAAGAGGGGCATGTTTGTTCTAAGCCCCGAGGATATGCGAGAAGCAAAGAAGTCTATTAAAGAGAAATGTATTAAAGCTGAAGATGTGAAGAATCTACCCCCTATTGAGAAGCTGTGTGAGCCTACCACTCACCCTCCTATGGTAGAGGTACACTCGCTTTTAGATTTCAACGCAAGTGACATCCCTCATGGTAAACCTCCTGATCAATGTTTATATGAGTTTGATAATTTTATTACGAAAGAGAATCATTTTAATGAGAGGATAGAAAGTCAGTTGCATGATAATTCCCTTGCTATCAAAAAGTTGCTTGGTGTTTTAGAAAGAACAGTTAATGATGTTCAATGTCTTGTGAAGCATTTTCATATGGTTCAAACTCAGCTTGATCAAATTTCTAATGTGCAAAGAGATTTGCTTGCTAACAATGCCAAACAAGATAAATTGCAGGCTTTTGGGATTAAGACCCGAGGAGGAACTAGTACTCAAGATCCTCTTTATCCAGAGGGACATCCGAAGAGAATCGAGCAAGATTCTCAAATGCAGGAAGAAGAAATTGTTGTCTCTCCAAATAAGAAAAAGAAACATAAAGAGACTGACAATTCTAATGATCCTATTGCAGATGAAGAGCCAGTTATTGATCCCAACAGTGTATCTATCTCCGATGCTGAGACTGAAGACGGTGCTGAACCTGAAGGTAATGATAATGAGAAGAATGATCCGCCTGAAGTTCGAGAGGAAGAAGCACCTGACAAACGTAAGAGGTACACTAAAGAAGACTTCATCGCAAGAAAACATGGGAAGGAGAAAGAACGATGGGTACAGAAACCCATGCCCTTTCCAGGTAAGTCCATTAAATCTAAAGAAGAAGAGCATTACAATAAGTTTTGTGAATGGATTAAACCTCTTTTTCTTCAAATTGCTTTGACTGATGCTATTAAGTTACTTCCGTATTCAAAATATATGAAAGATATTGTCACTAACAAAAGAAAAGTTACTAATGATGCAATATCTACTATGCTTGCTAAGTATTCTTTCAGTGGAAAGATTCCTGAGAAGCTCGGTGATCCAAGTATACCCACCATTCCTTGCTCCATAAAGAATAATTATGTCAAAACTGCTTTATGTGATCTTGGAGCGGGAGTAAGTGTTATGCCTCTCTCTCTTTACGAGAGGCTTTGTTTAGAGAAACTAATTCCTACAGATATCTCCCTTCAGATGGCTGACAAGTCAACCGCTGTTCCGATAGGTATTTGTGAGGATGTTCCAGTTGAAGTTGCTAATTGTTTAATTCTTACTGATTTTGTTGTGCTTGACATGCCCGAGGATGGGAGCATGTCCATTATTCTTGGTAGACCTTTCCTTAACACCGCAGGTGCTATTATTGATTGCAACAAAGGGAAGGTTACCTTTCATGTGAATGATAAAGAACACACGGTATATTTTCTGAAGAAGACCGACAGGAGGCATGCCCTCAACTCTATAGAGAATATGGAGACCGTGAAAATTGGAGAATGGGACTGTCCACTACATGTGCCTCACAAATACAAAACTATCATGGTAGGGACAATGTCCATCAAGGTAAAAGTTCAGTGATCACTTTGTAGGAGGTGATACTTTTTGCTCTATATATCGCTTGTTTGTTGGTAAGACTTGATCAACCTTACTAGTAAACGTGTTTTATATGGATAAAAAGTTGAGCCTTCTATGTTTTCATTTGTTTTTAGTATTGTCCCACTTGCTGTACCAAGTATCAATGTTTTTGAAGCTTCACAATACTACTAATTACTACAAGTTTTCAGAGTGTTTCACAGCTTTTTGAACTTCGAAAAAATTTCAACAGTGAAGTTTTCAGAAAAATTACAGAAAAATTATATTAAAAATTTCCACAACGGGAGAGACCCGGAAAGTCCTGGGGCCAGCCAGGGGGGGCCACCAGTGGCCCAGGCGGCCAGCTGGCGCGGCCCAGCCCCTGCCGCGCCCATAGGGCGCTTGGGGCCCACGGGACCCCCCTCCAGGTACTTCTTCTTCCCCTCTCTCTCTCTTTTTCCAGAAATCCGAGTTCTGGTCTTGTTCTTGCTGTTCTTGCTGTTCTTGGGGGCGATTCTTCGATCTCTCTCTAGAGCCCATCATTTGAGCTGAAATTTTGAGCAAATACTCCCTGGTATGTGACTCCTCCACTCCTCCAATTAGATTTTTGATTGGTGGCCTCATTTGTGAGTATTTAGTAGGTCTTGGTGCTGTAGAGATGAGCTTGCATGCATGTGTAGAAAGTTATTTTCCAAGTTTTGATGCAAGTCTGTGCCTTGGGCAAGTGAGTTGAGTAGTTTGCCTTAGCTCACTTTGTTTTAATCCTCGTTTTTGTGAATTGTAAAAAAATTCAGAAATGAGTTTATTAGGAAGGGCAAAAGGATGGCTTGAGAAGAGGAGGCCCGCACACTCCGATCGAGTCACTAGGGCCGCAGCTTCACCAACGACTTCCAGGGTGAGCTATAATGAAGATCATGTGCCCCTGGAGTTGTTGGAAGATACAAGTCCAGCACGTGCGATGACATATCCATGTGACGAATTCATGGAAGCTGCGGGGAATCAAGGATGAGTTTTATAATCTTTGTGCTAATGCAGGTTTGACACGGCTCGTCACCAGTCGTGTTACTCAGTATCAAAAACTCACCTCCATTTTCATTAACAGTTTTAGATATAATCCTGAATCAGGTGCTATTGAGTTTAAAATTTATAATGATCTTATCACCATGACTTTGGGAAATTTTTGTGAAGTAATAGGTGTGCCGAATGTTGGGAGGATGGCAAGGATGGCTACTCAGCCCTCCCAGCTCAAAACCGTCATCAACTCTCTCTGCAGCATGGGTACGAGGGATATTCATCGGTCGAAGATCTCCAGTATCTTGTTTCCTCACCTCAGGTATTTTGCATATTATATTGCTAGAGGGGTGTTAGCTCGTGACAACACGAGCAGCATTTCTGCTCCGGATATTGCTATCCTGGCAGCAGCCCTCTCAGGGAGGTCTGATTATAATATTGGTACCTTAATTGCTTGACGCCTTGCTATGAACGGTAACAAGGGGGACTTATATGGTGGCATTTATGCCACACTTATCTTAGAGCATCTTGGAGGCACCCCACATCCTGATGATACTCCTTTTACTTATTTAAGCTTTGATCTTGCTGCTATGAAAAGGCATAAGTTTGTTACCATGGGTTCTGAGCTTGATAACCTTGTTTATATCTTGCGTTTCGGAACTACTGCGGAACGCGAGATCCGTCTACCTGCACCTCTTTTGTTTGATTTTTCTCGTAGGAACGGATGGTCCTTTGATGTTGTCCAGTTCGATGAGTTCATGGTTCAGCATCAGTTCCATAACCCCATGGAGGGGGTTGTGCCCGACGAGGAGAGGCACGGTGAGATACCACATTTTCAGGATGAGACCGCCACCGAGTTTGGTGAAGGGTCTTCCTTTGTTTGGCGCTCGGAACCTTCCTCGTGGGAGACTCCGAGGAGTTCGGTGTATGCGCCATCATCCTTCTACGACCCTTGGTCTCACCACCATACCCCTGGAGCAGGAGGCTCCTGGGGGCAGTAGCTGCTACCAACTTAGTCCAGAAGCCTAAGCTTGGGGGAGTACGTGCCCTTCTCACTTTTCCATTGTATTATCCGTTTTATTCACTTTGATCTTTTCGAAGTTTTTACCCGTTCTTCTTTATTCCTCTATTCGCAAAAACAACAAAAAGATTTTCTCTTTCTTTTGCTTTGTTTTCAACTTTTGAAAAACCCAAAAAGATTTCCTTTCTCTCTTTAGTTTTGCTTTGTTTTCAGAGATCAGCTCGAGTCCGTGATGGCATTTGATTATATTTCCTACGTTCGATCGTGCAAGTGACAAGCAGTAATGACGAAGATCGACTGAAAGGAAGCAACAAGGAAGACCGGTATGAACTCTTATTGTTTGTACTTTTGTACATATGCCTGTACTTATGATCTAGAGACCAGCTTGTAGCGACATAGTGCTATGTTTACAATGCTATTCCAGTGGTTCATGCTTTCCTTGTGGCTAGTCTCGAATAACTAGAGTATATAATGTGTTATTGAAATGATCTACATGCATTCACTGTTCATAGTCTGGTATACTAAGGTGGTATTTCCGTTTAGAGGATTTTTGGATTGACTTGGCACATGCTTACACATGTTTAAGACTAAAAAGTCTACTTTGCCTTGATGATCTTTGAGTTTTAGAATAGTTATATCACTTTCATGCCCGATTCAATGTTGCTTTGTCGCTCTGCATGATTATGACCGTTATTGTTCTCTAGTTGGTCGCTTCCCAGTCTTTTGCTAAACCTCCACCCGTACTAAGCGCAATGACTGCTTGTGCATCCAAAACCTTTAAACCTGTTATGCCATATGAGTCCACTATACCTTCCTATACATGGTATTTACCTGCCATCCCTAACGAAGACTTTCATGTACCATCTCGAAATTAATCAAAAGCATTTCCCTTTTTGTGCCCATGTTTTAGCTCATGAGGAAGTAGTAGTTAATTCATGATCTCTTTAGGTTGGACAAGTTTCACCCCTGGATTGCATGTATAATGTGCGAACCACTAATATGAAAAGGAACTGGCATTGAGTGCGCCCGGCTCAAAAAGATAATATAACAAACAAACCCTCCTTCACGCTTTGTTCATGAGAAATCAGAAAACTTTGGCAGTGATAAACAAAGGAGATTAAGAGGATGTGATCGTCCTCATGCGGGAGCCGTTCCTCGAGACTTGTCTAGCTTAAAAAGTGATTGAGTTATCTGCTAGCATTCGTTGACGAAATATGCACCTCTCAAAACATATTTACTTCTATTTTTAAAACCAAGAGCTCTGGTACATGTTTAGTTTTTGTTTCCGATCACGGGTTTTCAACTTTGCCAATAAAAGCCACGGTTCGAGAGTCTCATCTTCTTTCTTCAAAGCACTGACTAGGAGAGCATAATTGTCATTCTGAGTGTAATCTGCATTGTCCCAAAGTATTACATTGTCTTCTGCATACTTGTGATATGATTTATTCTGAAATTCTTAGTTCTAGTCTCCTTTAAAACTCTGGAGGAGTCTCTGCATTTATGTTTTGCTTCACTCATGGAGGCTAGCGAGATACCACCTTAATATACTCAAGCTATGTGGAATGTGATCTTGTCTTGATTTTCGGTAATATATTGTTTACTCTTAATTATTTGTGACTGGTCACTCGGAAGGAGGATTGCTCCTGGCATTGTTCTCATAAGTGCTGTTTTAATACCTGCTGAACTCTTTTCGTAGTACATGCTTATATACATCTAATGAAGCAAAAGAGTTTGTCAAAGTTTTCTTTGTCACGTCCAGTTCGTTGAACTGAATTGCTTGAGGACAAGCAATATGCTAAGCTTGGGGGAGTTGATACGTCTCAAACATATCTACTTTTCCTAACACTTTTGATATTGTTTTGACCTCATTCTTGCATGATTTGGACTAAACTAACCTGGACTGACGTTGTTTTCAGCAGAGATGCCTGTATGGTTTATTTGTGTGCAGGAAAACGGATTTTTAAGCATCTCAGAAAAATCCACGGAAAATCACGAAAAATCCACGCACCCGAAGATACAAAATGCCAGAAGTGGGGCCAGAGGGGGGCCAGGGGGTGCCCAGGCGCCCTGTGGGCGCCCCCCCCCTGGGCCGCGCCGGGGGGCGCCTGGGTGGGGCCCACACCCCCTGGTGCCCTACTTTACCCCGTATTTTTCCTCCCGACGCAGAAACCCCAGATCGGAAGTCCTTTCGCTGTTTTTCGTCGCGGAGCCGCCGCCACCCTCTGTTCTTCTTCGGGAGGGCTAATCTGGAGGCTGATTTGGCCTCCGGAGAGGGGAGATCGTCGCCATCGTCATCATCATCACCACTCCATCATCCCTCCATGATTTCCCCCTTCATGTGTGAGTAATTCCCTTGCTGTAGGCGAAGGGGATGGTAGGGATTGGATGAGTTAGATCATGTAATAGTTCGTCAGATTGTTGGGGGCATGTTTCCTATCATCTAGTATGGTGTTTATCATCTTTGCTACAACTTGTTATTCTTAATGCTTGACACTTAGGGCCCGAGTGCCATGATTTCAGATCTGAACCATATGTGTTTGCATGAATATATTTGTGTTCTTGATCCTATCTATGAGTTGTATGCACCTGTTACGGTTCGGAACCGGCGATTCCAAAGGTGACAGCTTGGGACACCAAAGGGGATCGTCCGTAGTTTGAGGATTACATGTATCCATTGAGTTCATTGCTTTGTTCCGGTGCTCTTTGACAGGAGCACCTTAATATCCATTAGTTCCTTTTGGCCCCGTTCGTAGCGGGATGGTTGGACAAAAGATGTTGTGCAAGTTCTTATTGCAAGCACGTACAACTACCTACGGGATACATGCCTAATGTTTGATATTTGCCTATATGATCATTACTTTTCCGTGTGCCGTTCCCCGAGTTAGAAACTATCTCATCCATGCAACGCCCAACCATCCATCTCCCTAGCCTACAGTATTTTAAACCTTGCTTGTCACTAGTTGCTACTTTCGCCATTTACCACTGCTATTTACTTTTGTTGTTTACTTTTACTATTACTATCATCACTATCATATCACTGTTACCACTTATCTTTTGTTGCAAGTTAGTATATTTCAGGTGCGGTTGAATTGACAACTCAACTGTTAAAGCTTATAAATACTCTTTGGCTCCCCGTGTGTCGAATCAATAAATTGGGTTATTCTTACCCGCGAAGACTATCTCGATTCCTTACGGTTGAGGGTTATCAGTTACAGCAAAAACTGGACGCACTTCGTGTACAAAATGGACAATCTCTTTCGAAGTATTAGGGTTTCAGACGAAAACTCATCTGTTACAAAGGGATTTCATTTATTTGAACTTATTTAAGCTCCAGACTTTGTGTGTGTTCAAAATGCACAATTCAAAGCCACATCATTAATTTTCAACCCTTTCTAACTTCATTTGACCTTATAAAGACATTTAAGTGATTTTCTAGCCATTTAATGACCGTAATTCAAATTTGAACTACATCTACATGCAACGTCTAACCATAACGATTCGAAAAATCATATTTTTGTGTACTTGTGTACGAGTTGAAAAATCTTCAGACCAGGTAAATATCTGGTGTTCAAAAAAGAAAATGTAAATATCTGGCAAGACAACCGGCCCCCACACGATTGGCATTCTATTTCGCGCCTCGAGGTTTGGAAGGTGAATGGTGCGGGTTATTAATCAGACATGGTTCTGTATTGGAAACTGTCAACTATTATGTTCACACATGGATTCTAATGCGGCAATCGTGTGTAATTCAAACTACAGTACGCGTAAATTCTGGCGATCGGCGTGTGTACTGTTCTCTCTCTCAAAGCTCTGCCATGGCACCGCCGATCTGCCCACGTGCCGACGAGGAGTCGCTGCCCCCCTAGGACGCTCATTCGATGAGCAGCGACAAGGATGACCCCTACGCGCCGCCGGACGAGGTTGCGCCGGACCCCCCAACTTTGGATTGGTTTTGGGGCCAGTACAATCTTTGTCTATGAAAGTCACCGTCGCTGGCTGAGAAAGCCAGGCAAGTGGCGTTCAAGATGGAGATGGCGGAGGAGAAAGCCAGGTACCATGCGGCATGTGAAGCTCGTGATGCCATCTAGAAAAATGAGAAGCTGTAGCTTTGGGGGCGGGCGCATCGTCGTGCGGAGGAGGTGTACGAAGACAGGTACTTTGCAAGGAAGGCTAAAGGCGCTAGGGGCCTCATCGCTGCGTGGAGGTGGGCCGATAAGCTCCAGCGTGTCACCGACGAGGAGCTCCGGTGGGCACCCAACAAAATGGAAAGATCGTTCGCGCTCGTCCGCCAGCAAGAGGCAGATTGGTATGTCAAGCGCTGCGAGGCGGGGGAGGCGGAGTATTGCTTCCGCGCTGGGATGACGCCACGCATCAGGAGTGATTATTAGTTTTAGTATTGTTCGTTTTTAATTTTATGCATTGTAACTAGTAGTTAAGTATCATCACGTATATGTGATGATATTATATATATTATGTGGTGAACTAATCAACAATTAATATATATATATATATATATATATATATATATATATATATATATATACAGAATGGAAATCGTATATACACAAATTGAGAAAGAACATAGAAGAACGGAAAACAGAGTACACACATTGAAACAGAGGAATAAGCAGAGCAATACTATGATTGCTGTGAATACATAGCTATCCACGTCGAAACGACTGAACAAAATAAAACACGTCCATGAGACCATGACAAAATAAAACACGTCCATGAACTAATGCAGGCGTTCATCCAAGTGGTCGACACGCTCGCGGTACATATGGACCGTGATCTCGAGCTCCAAGTTGGCTATTTCATCGAAGATCACCAGCTCAAGGATGTGACGGCCATGTTCCTCTACTGCGCCCAGGTAGACACCTGGGCCAAGGAGGCGGTCGAGCCTACGGACCAGCGCGTTGGCATCCAGCAGGCCGCAGACAAGGCGAATGGCGGCACCCATGCGAACGGCGCGGCAGATGTCCGGTGCAAGTACGGCGCGGCCGACCTCTGGTGCAAGTACGGCGCTGAGGGCGTCTGCCCACTCCTGGTGAGGTATGCGTGTACTGACGGGACATGTACCCAGCTGCGACGCCGTGTCAACAGCAGGCAAGCGTCGATGGATCCGCTCTTGCTGTGCGGCGCGCTGCGCCTCTTGCTCTGCGGCAGTCCAACGGTCTCGCCGTGCGGTGAGCCACAGCTTATCGGCGCGGACGCGCCTAGCTTGCTCTGTGGCGCACCATCGATCATGTTGCGTGGCGAGCTGCAGCCTATCGGCACTGACATGCATATCTTGATCCGCGGCACTCAAGCGCCATCGCCAAAGGTCTGCCCAACCCTGGCGATGATGTGCATCACGGCGTCGTCCATCACGTTGTCGGGGAGCACCTCGGCCTAACCGGGCCATGGCGCCTGCTCATTTTCCTCGTCGACAAGGTTGATGGCATATGCGGCACTTTGGTGGGTTGGCATGCTTGGAAAAGGTGGATGTGCTACAGGCTGCGCTTGTCACCTCCGTGCATCGCGCTCCGCCTATGCGCAATATAGAAGGGTGGCGGGAAACAGGTGAGGAAAGCGAGAAATGGTGGCGTGTTCATAAAACGCCATCAATTAATGGAAACTTAGCATAGAAGGAACATCGATCTAGCACAAGAAGTAGATGATGATAAGATGAACACGTACCACACTAAGGAACCTGTCGGTGATGAATTGATCAATCCCAAACGGTTGAATACAAGCAAGCATTTGCCCACAACACACACGGCCTAGCTATTCCATCACAAACAGGTCGGATGGATCTACTGTATGTCACGTATCGCACATTGTCAAAAAGTAATGCCGTAGACCTTCTTTAACACGTGTTAAAAAAACAAGGACCTCGAGGATAAATTAGCCGAGGGAATGGGGCATTTCGGTTAGTTGACCGAAATGACCCATCCTATCAGTTAGTTTAACATCAACACAACTCCCCATCACTACAAAAAAAAGACGCATCCGTGACATTTTGGGCCGAACGAAACTTTTTCCGTCATACTTATGACACTTCTATGATAATAATTGTGAAAAAACACGGTATCATCATAGATGTGGTGGGGTCCTACTTCTATAACAGAAAATCATGACGGAAAATGGGCTTTTCGTCCTGGGCGGGCCGGAGACGCAGCTGCATGACATTCTTTGTGCCGTCCATGATGGAAAAAACCGTGGTAGAAGCGAGGGCGAGGAAAATATCGGGGTGTTCCCGGTTACGATGAGTGGTCGCGGCCAAGCGATGCGCGTTTCTCTCGTACACGCACGCGCGTGGGTGCGAGGCGTTGGGCTCTAACTGAAACCGAGTGAGGTGTTGGGCTCTGACTGAACCCGAGCGATTGCACTGCAGGCTACGCGTTACTGAACCCAAGCGATCGATCGATGGTTGTTAACTGAACCCGAGTGAGTGATTCCTTCGCTACTGCTGCTAATTGAAGCCGATCGATGCTGCCTCTGCATGAACACTGAGCGTTGCTGGGGGGGGGGTTGGATGAACAGTTCCCGATAGGGTGGCTGAACAGGACCCCGTGGTGTTGCCTCTGCATGAATTGGACCCGGTTCGATCAAGCCGGTTCGGGCTGCATGAACAGGACCCCGTGGAGGGCTACATGAATAGGACCACCCCGTGGAGGGCTGCATGAACAGTAGATGGTGGAGGGCTGGATGAATAGTAGTCCGTGGAGGGGTGGTTGAACAGGAGCCCGTGGAGAGGGCTGGTTGAACAGTAGCCGGTGGAGTAGCGCGCGGTGGAGGATGAACAGTCGCAGGTGGAGGCTGGAGGAGGTCGACGGTGGATGAACAGTAGCCCGTGGAGGCTGGAGGGGGGTCGACGGTGGTGATGAACAGTATCCCGTGGAGTCCCGTTTTGCGGTACGCCACACCCCTCCCGATGAACAGGACCCATGTTTCGACCGTAGCGCTCCAACACAAGTCCGTTTCCTCTGTTTTGCGGTACACCACACCCCTCCCGATGAACATGACCCCCGTTTCGACCGTAGCGCTCCAACACAAGTCTGGTTCCTCCGTTTTGTGGTACGCCACACCCCTCCCGATCAACAGGACCCCCGTTTCGACCGTAGGAGGTCCGTTTCCTCCGTTTTGCGGTACGCCAGACCCCTGCCGATGAACAGGATCACGTTTCGAACATGGTCGGTCGAACACAAGGCCGTTTCTTACGTTCTGCGGTACGCCAGGCCTCGTTTCCATCGGCTATTCCGTCCAAGCCCTCTCGATGAAAATTACGACACATTCCATTCCGACCCAGCCGGTTGGCTCCCCATGAACACGACGATGATGCTATTTCTCCATTCTGACCCAGCCATGTACACGAAACCTAGCCGTACGTACGCGCGAGTAGGCGTTCGAGACCCCGCCCGTATGTACGTACGTGGCCGTATTTACTTTCTTGCACCCTAGCTGTTATACGTACGTGTACATGCTACGTGCACGCCTCTGCTACGACACTTGCGCGCCTCTACATCGACCAGTATGTACGTACACGTTCACGACCAGAATGACAACGCTACATACGCTTCGACCAGGTGGGTCCCGACTATCACGCACTTCCTTGCGTGCGAAGATGTAGCTGGTGGGTCCCAACAGTCAGGGGGTGAATCGTTTTTTTTTGCCCGGACGCACTCCCTTGCGTGCGAAGATGTAGCTGGTGGGTCCAAGCAGTCAGGGGGAAACATTTATTTCACGAAATACGATGGCCGTCCAATGGGTCCCTGATGTCAGGTGGAGGAATAATTATTTTGCGCGTAATAAGGAGGCACTTCCTAGCTACGGTCGTGGACCCAGTTGTCAGCCTCTCCCCGTACAGTACTCTTCCGATGGAACTCGTTCCTTGACCATGTTGACCACGTCGCGCCGAGAGCACCAGGGCGGTGAACGACGGCGAGGCCTAGGAAGGGGACGACGCGGAGTCGGGGAAGACGTGGTAGTGGAAGCCCACACGGAGAGGAGTACGAGGGTTCACTGGTTCGGCTGCAGTGTGAGGCTGCCGTCGCCGCAGGCCTAGCCAGCGGTGGGAATAGTAGGGGCGGTGAGGCCTCCGCGGTAGCACAGCCGGCCACGGGAGATAGGAGCATGCAGCACGACCGGCGCTGCTTTGGGCGGCTGGAGCAAGAAGACCAAAGGTTGAAGAAGCACTACGACCGTTGAATGGACATCGTACGGTCACTGGAGCAAGAATCGTTCATATTGATTAAGTTGACAAAGCACACCGTCCCCGTCAACTTAGTAGGCCCACAAGTCAGCCACCCACGGAAGGTGGGTCCAAACTAGCAGGGGGAGTATTCATTTTTTGTGCGTAATAAGGAGGCACTTCTGGTGGGTCCGAGCTGACAGTGGGGGGATGTTTTTTTCGCGAAATACGGTGACCCATCCGGTGGGTCCCAGCAGTCAGGGGGGAAATGTTTTTTCGCAAAATATGGTGGCCCGTCCGGTGGGCCCCCACTGTCAGGTGGAGGAATAATTATTTTGCGCGTAATAAGGAGGCACTTCCTTGCTGCGGTCGTGGACCCAGCTGTCAGCCTCTCCATGTACAGTCCATGTTCGATGGGAGCCGTTCCTTGACCACGCCGCGCCGAGAGCACCAGGGCGGTGGACGACGGTGAGGCCTAGGAAGGGGACGACGCGGAGCCAGGGAAAATGTGGTAGTGGATGCCCACGCGTAGAGGAGTATGAGGGTTCACTGGTTCGCTGCGGTGTGAGGCTGCCGTCGCCGCTGAATAACAGGGGGTGTGGGTGAGTAGAGGGATGGTCTGGCCAGCGGTGGGAGTAGTAGGGGGCGGTGACGCCTCCGCGGCATCGCAGCCGGCCACGGGAGGCAGGAGCACGAGGCACGACCGGCGCTGGTTTGGGCGGCTAGAGAAAGAAGACCAGAGGTTGAAGAAGCACTATGGTCGTTGGATGGACATCATACGGTCAATGGAGCTAGAATCATGCATATTGACTAAGTTCACAAAGCCCTCCATCCCTGTCAACTTAGTAGGCCCGGAAGTCAGCCTCCCACTATACTGGGTCCCAGCTAGCAGGGGGATTATTCATTTTTTGTGCATAATAAGGAGGCACTTCCGGTGGGTCCGAGCTGACAGCGGGGGCAACTTTTTTTCACAAAATACGGCGGCCCGTCCAGTGGGTCCCAGCAGTCAGGGGGAAATGTTTTTTTCGCCAAATAGGGTGGCCCGTCCAATGGGTCCCTGCTGTCAAGTGAAGGAATAATTATTTTCCGCGTAATAAGGAGGCACTTCCTTGCGGCTGCCGTGGACCCAGCTGTCAGCCTCTCCACGATAGTACTCTTCCGATGGAATTCGTTGCTTGATCACACCACGCCGAGAGCACCAGGGCGGTGGACGACGGCGAGGCCTAGGAAGGGGACGACGCGAAGCTGGAGTAGACGTGGCAGCGGATGCCCACGCGGAGAGGAGTCTGAGGGTTCACTGGTTTGGCTGCGGTGTGAGGCTGCCGTCGCCGCAGAATAACAAGGGGTGTGGGTGAGTAGAGGGATGCCCTAGCCAGCAGTGCAAGTAGTAGGGGGCAGTGAGGCCTGCACGAGAGGCAGGAGCACGCGGTTCCGCCGGCGTTGGATTGGGCGGCTGGAGCAAGAAGATCAGAGATTGAAGAAACACGACGGCCGTTGGATTGACATCCAACGGTTACGTCTTCTAGAATTTTTTGTTGACGTATATAATAACTAAAAAAATACGCGTCAACTTAATAGGCACATAAGTCAGACCATTCCCTCTTTTTTTTAATAATTCATATATAGCTCATTGCGACTTCTTATGCAATATATTGTAGTCCGTTTTTGGTTGGCCAAGGCCAATTTCGCATATTTCTGTGGGTTGCAAACTATTTTTAATACCGAAATGTCGAGCCAGACTTAAAGTACTTTGAAGATATATTTAATTAAGGTTAATGCCCAGTGAAATAGGAATCTGGAAATGTGAAAAAATTCAGAAATTATAAAGTAATTGCCAATTTGGCATCTGTTTTTATATTTACAGCCAATTTCATATTACTTTCAAGATTTGCAGGCATCTTGAAAGAGTTGCAGCCATCTGGGCGTAGAAAAATAAATAGGCCTGGATTGGGTATTCTTCAGAAAAAATAAACTGGGCTCATTTTCACAAAGAAAAAAATAGCTGGGTTGGTCACATGGTGAACATAAAATATAAGCCTCGGCTAGATGGGCCACAGCCCAGTTCAAACCCTGCTCCATCTCAACAATAACAAAAAACAATACTGCTCGAGCAGCTATGTCCCAGGTGTCAGCCGATCTTGTGATGTTCTCTTGTCTATTGACTATATACGCTCACAATGTCGTGGGTCCCAGATGACAGGAAAACACTAGGAGGAAGCATTTTATTTTTCCATACGCTGACATGGTGGGCCCGTACTGTCATCCTCTCCACGTACTTCTGCCGATTCCTGTTGTTTGTTGACCATGTTGACAACGCGAGAGGGCGGCGCCACGGCGAGCACTCCAAAGCGCACGGAGGACGACGGCGAGGCCTCGGACGTCGGCGTTAACGATTTAGGAGACGGTGGGGCGGCGATGCGTGCGCTACGACGAAGCCAGCCGTGGGAGGCGCATGCAGGCGGCCCCGCCGATGCTGGTTTGGTTTTGGCGGCTGGAGGAAGACAGGACTAAAGAAACACGACAGACTGTAAAAGCAGTAGGAGTAGTTAACAACCTTAACTGAAGCCAGCAGGGGCACTTAACAACCATAGCTGAAAGCAGTATAAGTACTTATACAGGTTCAACCGTACAAAGCATGGCTCGAACAGTGCTACTTTGCCTACAGTTAACCAAGGGTGAGGCCGCTAAGCCCCAGGACAAGGCCCAGGCGCCACCCCGCGCATCCACAATCTTCTAAAAGCGGCTTCATCACGCAATGTGGTCAACAAACAGGATATTCGCTTTAAAGCCATGGAAAAGTAGGAACATAATCTTCTGTCCTATTCTCCAAGATGGACGGGCCTTCATTATTTGAGACCACCCATGAATAAGTATCTTTTCACCTCCAAGGGGAATGGAGTAGGTCGACATAAACACCATGTTGTGACCAAGGCAAGTGTGACCCGACCATGGTCAGGCATCTGTATAGGAACAATAGAACTGGGTAGTTTCTGTTTCAAGAAGATCACAGCTATAAAACTGTGTATAAGCAATAGTTTATGAACAACATATATAACAGAAAACAGCTCGTACCATAAGTTTCTCGACACAGTTGGACCTCTTCAACGAGTGCAGCAGTGGCACACATATCCCACGTGGCCTTCCACCATTGAAACGCCCCACAAGGACCTCAAGACGATTAATAAAGTGTAGGAACTTGTGGATGTTGTCCCAGTCAACTTCAGTGCCATCAGTAACAGCCGAGTTGTTACAGAATAACAAAGGAGTAGCCTGCTTAACTCTGAATAAACCTACACGTGTCACCAATTATAAGAAAATATTAGTTAGAAGTAGCATCTTCGTGAGAGATTCGTTGCTACTTCTAAAGTTAAATTGTGATTAGTTAGATAGAATAGGTGGATTAAGAAGTAATCGAGGCAACAAGCAAGAACCAGATACTAACATGGATGAACAATTGGAATGATGTCGGGGTGGAAGATCGTAGTGAAGATGAGACCAGGTTCTGCTATTTCCATCAACATTCGTGCGCCAACTTTCAGTCCGTAACACTTGAGAAAGTTTATCCAAGTTCGACCATAAAAAAGCAGCGATCTTCTTGGTTCATGAACCGAACTTGGAACTTATATCCATCATTGTCTTCACTGTGACCATTAAACTGGTGTATTCAGTTATGGCAAGGCCGAGCATCTTCAGTACATGTGTTCTGTCAGAGCAAATAATGCACTCCAGGAAAAATAATATGAGAACACAATGTATTCCCTATCCAAATCTAGAAATAACTTCCTCCTTCATGTCAGTGTTGACTATCGTACTGGTAGTACCTTTTATCCAAATATAGCAATCCAAATTTCCAAATTAGTCGACAGCATGTTCAAAAAAACCCCACCCTCCCGGATAGAAAAGAGGATTCTAGGAACATACTGTGCGCATTTTAAAATCCTGTGTTAGGATGAGAAGGAACAAGTGTGGCGTCTCGCTGAGGGCGCAGAAACCTGTAGGGTCCTCGCACTTTGGGCACTGCAAATGAAACACACTAGATTTAGTCGGAAGAAAAAATGCATCAACGGCGGCGGCTGCCATCCTAGGATTACCCGCGACCAAGGGACTAGGATTTATCGGGGATGGATGAAGAAATCGTACCTGGTTCTCCATGAGAAAACCCTATGCAATCGCTGAGAGGGGGTTTTCTCTAAACAAGCAGACGAGGGAGAAGGGGATTCAGGCCCAGTGAAATATTGCCGCTTCGTCCGTCCAGCTTACTGCTAAAGCTGGAAAGGGGGGTTTGTGATTTGACGGCTCATTGGGCATTACTTCGGCGCTACGACCGGGGTGTGTCTACCGTGCAGTTGTGCACTCTAATTTGTGCATATGGCACGTGGACCCCGTTGCCAGATGCCCCACATATCAGCGAAAGGAAGTACAAAGACATGAGTAACTAGTTACACAAAAATATATTTTTGACAGAGAGGTACTCCCTCTGTAAAGAAATATACAAATCTTTTATATCACAACTTTATACATACAAAATTATATCTGACGGATAGGAAGGAAACTATGGCAATTTTGCAAAAAGGTACCCACACACCTCTCCACTTGCAAATAAGGCCTTCCCTCGTTCATCCTTTTCTCTCACAAGATAAAATACTCATACAAATGCATCTTGATGTCACGTGCAACGCACATGCAGTATGGGGGTTCAGTTTTTTTGAGACAATTATGGGGGTTCAGCTGAGAATATAATACTTAGACAGGCTCACGGTTCTGGACTTGGGCCGCAGGCCCACCCTGCATGTTTGGGGGCCCATGTGTTCTACCTCAGCGCTTTTCACATTGCAAGCGATCGGTACGGCGCTGGTTTTAGATGTTGTCGCAAGGCGAATACACAAAATTGAATAAAGCACGGTAGCTGTTGGAATGAAATCGAACGACAGTTCCTAACCAGCAATGAGAGTTGCAATTCTATCAATGATATACCATGTGATAAATAATACTGTCGTATTACTTATACACACAGGACACTTGTTTCACCATGCCAGATTATTACATCACAATCTCTTATAGGATAGTTCAGTTTGGCAGTTGCGTGCTGCTACTAAAGAATTTCAAAGTTGATTTGGACCAGCACTCCTTGCCGAGAAAGTTCGATTTTGAGATCATTCCCTACTCTAAGATATGAATTAGATTTGAACCTTGACCATCCTTTAGCATCAATCATCATGTAACCATCGTTTGTACTTCCGGTATATTGAGCAGGTGCATTCACACCAAGGCTGCGCATGGTAAGAGAAACTTGGCCGATGTCGCCCGGATTGTTGAACGACTCCCTCGTTGCTCTAGGAATTCTCTGTTTGCAAACAAGAAGACATACCCAAACAGTTAGATCAACACAGTGAATCATGCGAAACAACATGGAAAGAAAAAAGAACGAAATACTTGGGCGACCAATGCTCACCAAGAAGGTGGACATGTCGGTTTTGTAAGGACTTTGGTATACGAAGTGCGAACTGCAGCCCAGTCTGTTGCCACTGCACGAGCCGGAGCACATGCAAGTTCAAGTGTTGGTGCAGGTGCCGAAGCCGCTGCTGCTGCCGGAGATGGTGCTCCTTGTAGAGCTCGTCCTCATGTCGGAGCAGGTGCCTGCGTCGATGCCCGATCCTCCGGTAGATCAGCCTGATCCGCTGACGCGGTCGGTGCCCAATCCTCAGCTGGATCAGACAAAGCTGCTGCCGCTGTCAATGCTAGAGCAACTACCGGTGCTCGATCTGTTGCTGAAGGTGGTACTGATGTGCGAGACAGCGGCGATCGTGTCTGGTCTGCTATGATCAGCTTTCTATATTAACTAGGCTTCGTGACCGCGATCCAGTTTTTTTCTTCATTGCTTTTAAACGTGAGAAGGACTAATTGTGGCATTTTTGTTAAACCAAACTGCAGTTCATCATAGGGATTCAGCTTGTACTCAGACAACAGACTGATCCAATTTTTTCCAGTAATATAAGTGATGGACAGTGCCTTCGTTACTGACACGACATAAGAAGTGAAACCTACAAAAATAGCCATCGTAGAGCAAACCAAACGGTTTATTCTATGATAAATGTCACATGGCAAAACCTGCATCGTAAAATTGCAGGAAAAGAAAGAAAACATGACATTAAATCAATAAGATTTAGACAGTAAATCAATAAGATTTACTTGATGTGACACGAGTGAATCCTTACCAGGAAATCACTATGTTGAAGTACTAAACAGAACATTGATCGTTCAACTACGAGTAGCATGCAGGGGCCCCGCCTACTCCCACAAGCAGGACAGTCCAAAGGTCGTGACAAATCGTATGGACCGAACATCCATGGGACTGGAAATCCTGGTGGGTGCGATAAACCCTACAATGCATATAGATATTGGAGTGTAACCATAATTGATAAACTGTCCTCACAAAAAAGATGATCTAGATACTTCAAAATATACAAACTGAATTGAGTGGACAAACATTAACATAGACCGTTCTCAGGACTGACCACACACCAAAAGCGGCAGTACTAATAAACAATACAGGGTTCACAAACACAAATCAAGTACTGAACAATAGTACTTACTACAGACAAGCAAAGTTGGACTAATTAAACACGGCAGACTATTTCTTGCCACCGACCTACGGGATGAACCCAGCATAACTGACTAGGCCATGGACTTCATGAGAGATGTCTACATGCACCGTCACCATCTCGACAACCTTGGAGAACCTAACAGAGTGGTCTTTCCACTCATAAACATGATGATGAAGACATGCCGCATTAGATTTGTTGGGAAGCTATACAAGAACCACACCCTTCGTAATCGAAGGCACAGCCAGGAACTTGTTGTGGTTAAGTACAGCCTTGAGAACACGCCTGACAACAATGCTACAGGAAAACACTAGTTCACGACACGTGGCGACAAGGACACAACAGCTGTATAGTTTAGCAGTAGAACTCATCCTCGGGTCTTCCAGTTCACACGGCATGACTTTGAGAACTTCATCTCCACCACGGACCTGGTTCTAATTCAAACAGAAACCATAATTTATTACTACCTCTGTTCAAAAATATAAGATGATTTTCGATATTATACTCCATATATGACTACATATATGCACAGAAATGAGTGAACAAAGACACTAGAACATGTCTTCAAAGGCATGAGAGCAGAGGTATTACTTGCAATATCAATAACACAAGTTACTGAGGCAAATATACCCTCTTGAAAGGTATAGTAGCATTGATGTTCATAAAGTACTCCCTCCGTCCCAAAATTCTTGTCTTAGATTTGTCTAGATATGGATGTATCAAGTCACATTTTAGTGTTAGATAGATCCGTATCTAGACAAATCTAAGAAAAGAAATTTGGGACAGAGGGAGTAGTTGAAAGTAATCTATAAGAAATCAGTGTCAACCTCTCGCATGTTTTTGTCAAAAGAGGAATTTAAAACCGTCATTTGGCACAAAAAAATCACATGCAAGATCACCCAGAAAGTTGTACTACTAGTACTAGTAATGTGATAACCCTCAACCGTAAGGGATCGAGATAGTCTTCGCGGGTAAGAATAACCCAATTTATTGATTCGACACACGGGGAGCCAAAGAGTATTTATAAGCTTTAACAGTTGAGTTGTCAATTCAACCGCACCTGAAATACACTAACTTGCAGCAAAAGATAAGTGGTAACAGTGATATGATAGTGATGATAGTAATAGTGAAAGTAAACAGCAGAAGTAAATAGCAGTAGTAAATGGCAGAAATAGCAACTAGTGACAGGCAAGGTTTAAAATACTGTAGGCTAGGGAGATGGATGGTTGGAAGTTGCCTGGATGAGATAGTTTCTAACTCGGGGCACGACACACGGAAAAGTAATGATCATCTAGGCAAATATCAAACATTAGGCATGTATCCCGTAGGTAGTTGTACGTGCTTGCAATAAGAACTTGCACAACATCTTTTGTCCTACCATCCCGCTACGAACGGGGCCAAAAGGAACTAATGGATATTAAGGTGCTCCTGTCAAAGAGCACCGGAACAAAGCAATGAACTCAATGGATACATGTAATCCTCAAATTACGGACCATCCCCTTTGGTGTCCCAAGCTGTCACTTTTGGGATCGCCGGTTCCGAACCGTAACAGGTGCATACAACTCATAAATAGGATCAAGAACACAAATATATTCATGCAAACACATATGGTTCAGATCTGAAATCATGGCACTCGGGCCCTAAGTGTCAAGCATTAAGAATAACAAGTTGTAGCAAAGATGATAAACACCATACTAGATGATAGGCAACATGCCCCCAACAATCTGACGAACTATTACATGATCTAACTCATCCAATCCCTACCATCCCCTTCGCCTACAGCAAGGGAATTACTCACACATGAAGGGGGAAGTCATGGAAGGATGATGGAGTGGTGATGATGATGACGATGGCGACGATCTCCCCTCTCCGGAGGCCAAATCAGCCTCCAGATTAGCCCTCCCGAAGAAGAACAGAGGGTGGCGGCGGCTCCGCGATGAAAAACAGCGAAAAGACTTCCGATCTGGGGTTTTTTTGCATCGCGAGGAAAAATACGGGCTAAAGTAGGGCACCAGGGGGTGTGGGCCTCACCCAGGCGCCCCCCCGGCGCAGCCCAGGGGGGGCGCCCACAGGGAGCCTGGGCACCCCCTGGCCCCCCTCTGGCCCCACTTCTGGCATTTTGTTTCTTCGGGTGCGTGGATTTTTCGTGATTTTTCGTGGATTTTTCTGAGATGCTTAAAAATCCGTTTTCCTGCACACAAATAAACCATACAGGCAGCTCTGCTGAAAACAACGTCAGTCTGGGTTAGTTTAGTCCAAATCATGCAAGAATAAGGTCAAAACAATATCAAAAGTGTTTGGAAAAGTAGATACGTTTGAGACGTATCAACTCCCCCAAGCTTAGCATATTGCTTGTCCTCAAGCAATTCAGTTCAATGAACTGGACGCGACAAAGAAAACTTTGACAAACTCTTTTGCTTCATTAGATGTATATAAGCATGTACTACGAAAAGAGTTCAGCAAGTATTAAAACAGTACTTATGAGAACAATGCAAGGAGCAATCCTTCTTTCAAGTGACCAGCCACAAATAATCAAGAGTAAACAATATATTACCGAAAATCAAGACAAGATCACATTGCACATAGCTTGAGCATATTAAGGTGGTATCTCGCTAGCCTCCATGAGTGAAGCAAAACATAAATGCAGAGACTCCTCCAAAGTTTTAAAGGAGACTAGAACTAAGAATTTCAGAATAAATCATATCACAAGTATGCAGAAGACAATGTAATACTTTGGGACAATGCACATTACACTCAGAATGACAATTATGCTCTCCTAGTCAGTGCTTTGAAGAAGGAAGGTGAGACTCTCGAACCGTGGCTTTTATTGGCAAAGTTGAAAACCCGTGATCGGAAACAAAAACTAAACATGTACCAGAGCTCTTGGTTTTAAAAACAGAAGTAAATATGTTTTGAGAGGTGCATATTTCGTCAACAAATGCTAGCAGATAACTCAATCACTTTTTAAGCTAGACAAGTCTCGAGGAACGGCTCCCGCATGAGGACGATCACATCCTCTTAATCTCCTTTGTTTATCACTGCCAAAGTTTTCTGATTTCTCATGAACAAAGCGTGAAGGAGGGTTTGTTTGTTATATTATCTTTTCGAGCCGGGCACACTCAATGCCAGTTCCTTTTCATATTAGGGGTTCGCACATTATACATGCAATCCAGGGGTGAAACTTGTCCAACTTAAAGAGATCATGAATTAACTACTACTTCCTCATGAGCTAAAACATAGGCACAAAAAAAGGGAAATGCTTTTGATTAATTTCGAGATGGTACATGAAAGTCTTTGTTAGGAATGGCAGGTAAATACCATGCATAGGAAGGTATAGTGGACTCATATGGCATAACAGGTTTAAGGGTTTTGGATGCACAAGCAGTCATTGCGCTTAGTACGGGTGGAGGTTTAGCAAAAGACTGGGAAGCGACCAACTAGAGAGCAATAACGGTCATAATCATGCAGAGCGACAAAGCAACATTGAATCGGGCATGAAAGTGATATAACTATTCTAAAACTCAAAGATCATCAAGGCAAAGTAGACTTTTTAGTCTTAAGCATGTGTAATCATGTGCCAAGTCAATCCAAAAATTCTCTAAAGGGAAATACCACCCTAGTATGCCAGACTATGAACAGTGCGATGCATGTAGATCATTTCAATAACACATTATATACTCTAGTTATTGGAGACTAGCCACAAGGAAAGCATGAACCACTGGAAGAGCATTGTAAACATAGCACTATGTCGCTACAAGCTAGTCTCTAGATCATAAGTACAGGCATATGTACAAAAGTAGAAATAGAAAGAGTTCATACCGATCTTCCTTGTTGCTTCCTTTCAGTCGATCTTCGTCATTACTGCTTGTCACTTGCACGATCGAACGTAGGAAATATAATCAAATGCCATCACGGACTCGAGCTGATCTCTGAAAACAAAGCAAACTAAAGAGAGAAAGGAAATCTTTTTGGGTTTTTCAAAGGTTGAATAAAAGCAAAAGAAAGAGAAAATATTTTTGTTGTTTCCGCGAATAGAGGAATAAAGAAGAACGGGCAAAAACTTCGAAAAGATCGAAGTGAATAAAACGGATAATACAATGAAAAAGTGAGAAGGGCATGTACTCCCCCAAGCTTAGGCTTTTAGCCTAAGTTGGTAGCAGCTACTGCCCCCAGGAGCCTCCCGCTCCAGGGGTATGGTGGTGAGACCAAGGGTCGTAGAAGGATGATGGCGCATACACCGAACTCCTTGGAGTCTCCCACGAGGAAGGCTCCGAGCGCCAAACAGAGGAAGACCCTTCACCAAACTCGGTGGCGGTCTCTTCCTGAAAATGTGGTATCTCACCGTGCCTCTCCTCGTCGGGCACAACCCCCTCCATGGGGTTATGGAACTGATGCTGGACCATGAACTCATCGAACTGGACAACATCAAAGGACCATCCGTTCCTGCGAGAAAAATCAAACAAAAGAGGTGCAGGTAGACGGATCTCGCGTTCCGCGGTAGTTCCGAAACGCAAGATATAAACAAGGTTATCAAGCTCAGAACCCATGGTAACAAACTTATGCCTTTTCATAGCAGCAAGATCAAAGCTTAAATAAGTAAAAGGAGTATCATCAGGATGTGGGGTGCCTCCAGGATGCTCTAAGATAAGCGTGGCATAAATGCCACCATATAAGTCCCCCTTGTTACCGTTCATCGCAAGGCATCGAGCAATTAAGGTACCAATATTATAATCAGACCTCCCTGAGAGGGCTGCTGCCAGGATAGAAATATCCGGAGCAGAAATGCTGCTCGTGTTGTCACGAGCTAACACCCCTCTAGCAATATAATATGCAAAATACCTGAGGTGAGGAAACAAGATACTGGAGATCTTTGACCGATGAATATCCCTCATACCCATGCCCCAGAGAGAGTTGATGACGGTTTTCAGCTCGGAGGGCTGAGTGGTCATCCTTGCCGTCCTCCCAACGTTCGGCACACCTATTACTTCACAAAAATTTCCCAAAGTCATGGTGATAAGATCATTATAAATTTTAAACTCAATAGCACCTGATTCAGGATTATATCTAAAACTGTTAATGAAAATGGAGGTGAGTTTCTGATACTGAGTAACACGGCTCATGACGAGTCGTGTCAAACCTGCATTAGCACAAAGATTATAAAACTCATCCTTGATTCCCGCAGCTTCCATGAATTCATCACATGGATATGTCATTGCACGTGCTGGACTTGTGTCTTCCAACAACTCCAGGGGCACATGATCTTCATTATAGCTCACCCTGGCAGTCGATGGTGAAGCTGCGGCTCTAGTGACTCGATCGGAGTGTGCGGGCCTCCTCTTCTCAAGCCATCCTTTTGCCCTTCCTAACAAACTCATTTCTGAAATTTTTTACAATTCACAAAAACGAGGATTAAAACAAAGTGAGCTAAGGCAAACTACTCAACTCACTTGCCCAAGGCATAAACTTGCATCAAAACTTGGAAAACAACCTTCTACACATGCATGCAAGCTCATCTCTACAGCACCAAGAACTACTAAATACTCACAAATGAGGCCACCAATCAAAAATCTAATTGGAGGGGTGGAGGAGTCACATACCAGGGAGTATTTGCTCAAAATTTCAGCTCAAATGATGGGCTGTAGAGAGAGATCGAAGAATCGCCCCCAAGAACAGCAAGAACAGCAAGAACAAGACCAGAACTCGGGTTTCTGGAAAAAGAGAGAGAGGGGGGAAGAAGTACCTGGAGGGGGGTCCCGTGGGCCCTAGGCGCCCTGTGGGCGCGGCCAGGGGCTGGGCCGCGCCAGCTGGCCGCCTGGGCCACTGGTGGCCCCCCTGGCTGGCCCCAGGACTTTCCGGGTCTCTCCTGTTGTGGAAATTTTAATATGATTTTTCTGGAATTTTTCTGAAAACTTCACTGTTGAAATTTTTTTGAAGTTCAAAAAGCTGTGAAACTCTCTGAAAACTTGAAGTAGTTAGTAGTATTGTGAAGCTTCAAAAACATAGATACTTGGTACAGCAAGTAGGACAATACTAATAACAAATGAAAACAAAGAAAGCTCAACTTTTTATCCATATAAAACACGTTTACTAGTAAGGTTGATCAAGTCTTACCAACAAACAAGCGATATATAGAGCAAAAAGTCTCACCTCCTACAAAGTAATCACTGAACTTTTACCTTGATGGACATCGTCCCTACCATGATAGTTTTGTATTTGTGAGGCACATGTAGTGGACAGTCCCATTCTCCAATTTTCACGGTCTCGATATTCTCTATAGAGTTGAGGGCATGCCTCCTGTCGGTCTTCTTCGGAAAATATACCGTGTGTTTCTGTACCCATGGTTCTTTCTCCTTCCCATGTTTTCTTGCGATGAAGTCTTCTTTAGTGTACCTCTTACGTTTGTCAGGTGCTTCTTCCTCTCGAACTTCAGGCGGATCATTCTTCTCATTATCATATCCTTCAGGTTCAGCACCGTCTTCAGTCTCAGCATCGGAGATAGATACACTGTTGGGATCAATAGCTGGCTCTTCATCTGCAATAGGATCATTAGAATTGTCAGTCTCTTTATGTTTCTTATTCTTATTTGGAGAGACAACAATTTCTTCTTCCTGCATTTGAGAATCTTGCTCGATTCTCTTCGGATGTCCCTCTGGATAAAGAGGATCTTGAGTACTAGTTCCTCCTCGGGTCTTAATCCCAAAAGCCTGCAATTTATCTTGTTTGGCATTGTTAGCAAGCAAATCCCTTTGCACATTAGAAATTTGATCAAGCTGAGTTTGAACCATATGAAAATGCTTCACAAGACATTGAACATCATTAACTGTTCTATCTAAAACACCAAGCAATTTTTTGATAGCAAGGGAATTATCATGCAACTGACTTTCTATCCTCTCATTAAAATGATTCTGTTTCATAATAAAATTATCAAACTCATATAAACATTGATCAGGAGGTTTACCATGAGGGATGTCACTTGCGTTGAAATCTAAAAGAGAGTGTACCTCTACCATAGGAGGGTGAGTGGTAGGCTCACACAGCTTCTCAATAGGGGGTAGATTCTTCACATCTTCAGCTTTAATACCTTTCTCTTTAATAGACTTCTTTGCTTCTCGCATGTCCTCGGGGCTCAGAACAAACATGCCCCTCTTCTTTGTTGTTGGAGGTGGTTCAGGGACGGACCAATCTTCATGGTTTTTGGCAATCCTGCCCATTAGATCTTCCGCATCGTCCGGTGTTCATTTCTTGAAAACACAACCAGCACAACTGTCCAAATAGGACCTAGATTCATCAGTTAAACCAGCATAGAATATATCAATTAATTCATTCTTAGGAACTCCATGTCCTGGTCTAGCCTGAATCTAACCGCAGTACCTCCCCCAAGCTTTAGGGAGGGACTCATCCTGCAACTGTTTAAAGTTATAAATTCTTTGTAAAGTAGCATGTTGCATATGAGCAGGAAAGTACTTATCAACAAAAGAGTGAGCTAAATCCTGAGGACTCTTAGTGGAACCGCATGGGAGTGAATCATACCATGCTTTAGCACCTTCCTTCAACGAGAAAGGAAGAAGCTTGGTCACATAAAAGTAGCGTATCTTCTCATCTATGGTAAACAGGCTACCTAGTTCACCAAGTTTAGTTAGGTGTGCAATAGTGTCATCATTTTCTCTGCCATAAAAGGGGTCAGCTTCAACCATAGGTATAAGTGAAAGATCAACAGAGAAATTAAAATCAGGATCATCAATGCATATAGGAGATGTAGCAAACTCAGGATTAGGAACGGTTTTGTTTTTCAAAGAGTGTTTTTCAAATATTTTCTTAATAGTTTCAGGGTCAGAGCCGGCAAACTCTGTCAGTTCCCTGCATAAATCTTCATCAAGTATATAGTAATCATCATCAAGGAGCCTCTCCTGGAGTTTACTCAATTCAGGATAATCATAAGTTTCACCAATAGGGTAGCGAGTAACAGGAAGTTCAATTCCATATTTTTCAGCAGCAGCAGTAATTTGTTTCTCAAGAGCATAACCAAGTGAACTAATATCATCATCAAAAGTAGTAGAAGCATCATCAAGTGTATCAGACATAGTAACAGATTCAGTAGGAGCATCAGGTGGTGGTCGTGAGGCGAACTTACTCATAACAGAAGGTGAATCAAGAGTAGCACTAGTCCTCAGAGCAGTACCTCTTCTTGTAGTGGATCGTAAGATCGTAACCTTGGGGTCTCCTTTCTTACCCATACTGAATAAAGTGCAGCAGGTAGGATACCTCAAGTAGACTTGTAAATATTGCTATGCTCCCCGCCAACGGCGCCAGAAAACGGTACTTGATAACCCTCAACCGTAAGGGATCGAGATAGTCTTCGCGGGTAAGAATAACCCAATTTATTGATTTGACACACGGGGAGCCAAAGAGTATTTATAAGCTTTAACAGTTGAGTTGTCAATTCAACGGCACCTGAAATACACTAACTTGCAGCAAAAGATAAGTGGTAACAGTGATATGATAGTGATGATAGTAATAGTGAAAGTAAACAGCAGAAGTAAATAGCAGTAGTAAATGGCAGAAATAGCAACTAGTGACAGGCAAGGTTTAAAATACTGTAGGCTAGGGAGATGGATGGTTGGGCGTTGCATGGATGAGATAGTTTCTAACTCGGGGCACGGCACACGGAAAAGTAATGATCATCTAGGCAAATATCAAACATTAGGCATGTATCCCGTAGGTAGTTGTACGTGCTTGCAATAAGAACTTGCACAACATCTTTTGTCCTACCATCCCGCTACGAACGGGGCCAAAAGGAACTAATGGATATTAAGGTGCTCCTGTCAAAGAGCACCGGAACAAAGCAATGAACTCAATGGATACATGTAATCCTCAAATTACGGACCATCCCCTTTGGTGTCCCAAGCTGTCACTTTTGGGATCGCCGGTTCCGAACCATAACAGGTGCATACAACTCATAGATAGGATCAAGAACACAAATATATTCATGCAAACACATATGGTTCAGATCTGAAATCATGGCACTCGGGCCCTAAGTGTCAAGCATTAAGAATAACAAGTTGTAGCAAAGATGATAAACACCATACTAGATGATAGGCAACATGCCCCCAACAATCTGACGAACTATTACATGATCTAACTCATCCAATCCCTACCATCCCCTTCGCCTACAGCAAGGGAATTACTCACACATGAAGGGGGAAGTCATGGAAGGATGATGGAGTGGTGATGATGATGATGATGATGGCGACGATCTCCCCTCTCCGGAGGCCAAATCAGCCTCCAGATTAGCCCTCCCGAAGAAGAACAGAGGGTGGCGGCAGCTCCGCGACGAAAAACAGCGAAAAAGACTTCCGATCTGGGGTTTTTTGCATCGCGAGGAAAAATACGGGCTAAAGTAGGGCACCAGGGGGTGTGGGCCCCACCGAGGCGCCCCCCCGGCGCGGCCCAGGGGGGGCGCGCTCACAGGGCGCCTGGGCACCCCCTGGCCCCCCTCTGGCCCCACTTCTGGCATTTTGTTTCTTCGGGTGCGTGGATTTTTCGTGGATTTTTCTGAGATGCTTAAAAATCCGTTTTCCTGCACACAAATAAACCATACAGGCAGCTCTGCTGAAAACAGCGTCAGTCCGGGTTAGTTTAGTCCAAATCATGCAAGAATGAGGTCAAAACAATATCAAAAGTGTTTGGAAAAGTAGATACGTTTGAGACGTATCATAATGCGTGTTAGATGAAAAAACACGATCAAGATCGAGAAAAAGATCGTCAAGAAGAAATATAACCTGGACTTGCTTAATGAGGGATCCTGGAGAGGGGGGCTTGGACAGGGCGATGGCTTTGAGCTTGTCTGCGGTAGTCTCGACGGGGTGCTTGCGCTTCTTCGTACCATGAACCTTGACGGTTTTGGCCAGAGCTATAGACATCACTTTGGCCAGTGCTCCAGCGTCCATCAAGAAACTGTCAAATAGAAATAAAAGAAAAGAAACCATAATCACAAACCCAAAAGAAGAAAAGAGAGGGAGTTATAGGATCAGTCTCGGGGTTGTAAGACCGGGCCTTTGCCTGAATCAACACCATTGATGCGCTCACCTTTCCTTCGAAGAACAATGGCAGAAGAAGGTCGGGGTTTTCTTGAAGAAATGAGGAACAAGATGAGGCAGAACCGAGTTGGGTAGAGAGGAAGCTGAGAGAGATCTGGGTTCCCAAAGGTTGTCTTGACAAGCTTCTAGTAAATGTCATCATGACACCACCTGGGAAGAAGACAAACCCCAGACCAAAGGCTTCATACGGTCCTAAGGCTTCATATAGACAGAGGACTCACCTGAGTCACCCTAACTCCAATGTTTTGCGGGGAAATTATACTCAGACTCATGAATATGAGCGTGTTTCCTCAAACCGCTATATTCACAAAACAAAGAACTTTTCTGCTTATTCTTATGAGTATTATTCTCCTACTGCAAGACTATTTGCTAGGGATCCAAAGCCAAAATTCTCAGATGTTGCACTTAGACTCGTTGCTTCTAAGCCACCCCTGAAGATGTGGGTGATTAAGAAGAATTAACTTTCTCTTGCAGGGAAAGGTCTCCAGCCGAAAATCAAAGGCGTCTGATGCTATTGCTGGGGACCTAAACCAACTTGTAGGGCGCAAGATCAAATGCCCAAATGGTCTTACTATGTATTTTGTTCCTGAATCACTTGCCAATCATCCTATCAGTCCCAACTTGGATCTAAGCTTTCATAATCCGCTTGTACGTCAAATGTTTATGCTTCACATTGACTATTCGTGAAGCCTATCCCCCTAACTGCACTGTAGGGTATGACACCAAAGACTTCAGAATGGATTATGGACAGCGGATGCACTAATCATATGACTGGAGATCGAAGTCTTCTTATGGACTCAACCTTACGTCCATCTGACAAGAGTAACATCACATTTGCTGATACTGGTAAAAGCAAAGTATTGGGTCTAGGTAGAGTTGCAATCTCAAAGGATCAGCACATGGATAAAGTCATGCTTGTTGAATCCCTTGGTTTCAACTTAATGTCTATCTCAATGCTTTGTGACTTAAACATGATTGTGATATTTGGAAAATATCGGTGCCTTGTACTAATGGAATCTGACAAGTATCTAGTCTTTGAAGGATATCGGAAAGGTGATATGTATATGGTAGATTTCTCAGCAGGACCACAGATGGCCGTATGTCTTCTAGCAAAAGCTTCAGAGTGCTGGCTCTGGCATCGGAGGCTAGGACATGCCGGCATGAGGAACTTGCACACTCTCGCGAAGAAGAAGCACGTCGTAGGCATCGAGGGCGTCAAGTTCAAGAAAGATCATCTGTGCGGTGCCTGCAAAGCTGGGAAGATGACTAGGGCCAAGCATCCCTCGAAGACAATCATGATGACATCCCAACCCTTCGAGCTGCTTCACATGGACTTATTTGGCCGTACTCACTACTCCACGTTCACCACTATAGCTTGTCTCTATGGCTTCGTCATTGTTGATGATTATTCAAGATACACATGGGTGCACATAATTCTCTACAAGACTGAAGTGCAGGATGTCTTCAGACGCTTCGCCAACCGTGCCATGAACAACTATGGCATCAAGATCAAGCATATCAGAAGTGACAATGGCACTGAGTTCAAAAATATCGGGCTTGATCTTTATCTGGACACAATGGGAATCACTCATGAGTTGTCAGCTCCGTACACACCTCAGCAGAATGGCATCGTGGAGCGCAAGAATAGAACCCTAATTAAGATGGCTCGAACGATTCTCAATGAATACAAGACACCAAGAAAGTTCTGGCCCGAAGCTATTGATACAACATGCCATATCATCAACCGTGTTTATCTTCACAAGCTTCTGAATAAAACATCCTATGAAGTCCTTACTGGAAATAAGCCAAATGTCAGTTACTTCAGGGTATTTGGAGCTAGGTGCTGGATCAAGGATCCACATCACAAATCAAAATTTGCACCAAAAGCACATGAAGGTTTCATGCTCGGCTACGGAAAGGACTCGCACTCCTACAGAGTCTTCAATATCTTTCTCCATAAGGTGGTTGAAACTGTGGACGTGTGGTTTGATGAAACGAATGGCTCACAAAGAGAGTTCCTGCCAAATGTGCTGGATGAAGCTCCACCTAGTGAATCTATCAAGCTAATAGGAACAGGTGAAATTGTGCCTTCTGAAGCACAGCATGACAAGGAACTCATCATTTGTGCTCCCAAACAACCTGAAGACAATGCTCAGCCTGAAGACAATCCTCCTGATGATGACAAAGACCAGCAAGAGCAAAATATTCGTCCAGTTCATCCTCTTGTTGCAAAAGAAATACAAGTTGAGAAGATAATTGACAAGATCAATGCACCTGGTCCACTCACTCATTCAAGAGCAACACAGCTAGCAAATTTCTGTGGGCACTTTGCATTTGTCTCGATATCTGAACCCAAGAAAGTTGCTGAAGCCTTCACGGAACCTGAATGTATTCAAGCTATGCAAGAAGAGCTTCAACAGTTTGAGCTGAACAATGTATGGGAACTTGTCAAGCGTCCTGACCCCCGCAAGCAGAACATAATAGGCACAAAATGGATATATCGCAACAAGCAAGATGAGCATGGTCAAGTTGTCAGAAACAAAGCTCGTCTCGTTGCTCAAGGATACACTCAGATTGAAGGGATTGACTTCGATGAAACATTTTCTCCTGTGGGTAGGCTTGAAGCTATTCGCATACTGCTAGCCTATGCAAACCATCACAACATACTTCTGTATCAAATGGATGTGAAGAGTTCTTTTCTCAATGGCAAGATTGAAGAAGAAGTGTATGTTGCACAACCACCTGGCTTTAAAGATCCAAAACATCCTGATATGGTATACAAGCTAAACAAGGCACTGTATGGCCTCAAACAAGCCCATCGTGCTTGGTATGACACACTCCAAGATTCCCTGAAGAGCAAAGGCTTCAGACCTGGTTCCCTGGATCCCACACTCTTCACGAAGACATATAATGGTGAACTGTTTGTTTGTCAAATCTATGTGGATGACATTATCTTTTGCTGCACTGACAAAAGATACAGTGATGAGTTCGCTCACATGATGCAAGAGTAATATCAGATGTCCATGATGGGTGAGCTGAAGTTCTTCCTTGGTCTTCAAATTCGTCAGCAAAGAAATGGCATCTTCATATCTCAAGATAAATACCTCAAAGATTGCCTAAAGAAGTTTAGTATGCAAGACTGCAAAGGATACACGACGCCTATGCCAACTAAAAGTCATATGAGTCCCAACGCCAATGGTAAAGATTTCAATCAAAAGGTATACCGCTCCGTGATTGGTTCTTTACTTTATTTATGTGGATCTAGGCCAGATATTATGCTTAGTGTTTGCATGTGTGCTCGATTCCAAGCAGCACCAAAGGAATCACATCACTTAGCTGTGAAGCGAATTCTTCGATATTTGGCTTACACCCCAACACTAGGATTATGGTATCCAAAGGGCTCAAAGTTTGATCTAGTTGGATTCTCAGATCCTAATTATGCTGGTGACAAAGTTGATCGCAAGTCTGCATCAGGCACATGTCACTTTCTGGGACGATCACTTGTCTGTTGGTCTTCAAAGAAGCAGAACTGTGTATCACTCTCCACTGCTGAATCTGAATACATTGCTGCTGGATCTTGCTGCTCTCAGCTTCTGTGGATGAAGCAAACTCTCAAGGACTATGGTGTCCATCTAAAGCATGTGCCACTCTATTGCGATAATGAAAGTGCCATCAAGATTGCCAACAACCCAGTTCAGCACTCGAAGACAAAGCACATTGAAATTCATCATCACTTTCTCAGAGATCATTTCATGAAGGAAGATATTGATATCATACACGTCAACACTGAAGAGCAGCTGGCAGATATCTTCACAAAGCCCTTGGATGAGAAAAGGTTTTGCAAGTTGCGGCGTGAGCCAAATATCTTAGAATCCTCGAATGTTCTGTAATCTAGAATCAATGCAGACTTACATTCTGAGTGTGAATACATAAACGCGGAATTTGACTTCGGAACGCCACGATAATTGTGCGCCGTGTCTGGGTCTAATACTTCCTATACGGTGGGTAACACCACCACCAAATCTTTGTGTGAAGTGTTTCTCTTGGCGTTACATTTGCAAATTCTTCGCATTTGATTTATCTTCATATATATACATATATAGACTTGTGTTATGTCCTCTACAACATTCACTTATAGCTATGTCTTCTTATTTGAATCTTTTGAAGTAAGTGAATGTGATCAGACCCTAACCTCTCTATGCTTTCTACCTCAAACTCTATCTATCCAAATCATATGCATTCTGTTGGAACCGTCGAATGTCTTCTGTGTGTCCTTGTCAGCAGAAGATACATAGACAAACATTCAATCTGTTTTTATTGCTCAATCCTTATTGCCTGAAACCCAGAGAAGCCGGAATGACCACCTCGACAGTCCAGGCGTTCGTGGGCACATGGAACAACTCCCCATGTGTTGCACGTCCGCCACGTGTCCCTCAGATGTGAACCGCCAGGGGCACCTACATAATTACACGGTGCTGTCTCCTATCCTTATAAATGCCCGTCCCATCATGGTCAAAAACTCTTCTACCACCTCTCCACCTCGACCAACCCTAGCGCCTCTGCTAGCTCTCGACGACGCCGGCGACGAAGCGCTTAGCTGCCGCGACCTTGTCGACGCCGTCTTCACGCCGGCCGCGGACATCGTCTTCTCCGCCGCCGCCGTAGGTGTCCTCCGTCGCCAAGTTAGTGCACGGAAGATCGAACTGCTCGTCCTCCACCTCATCTCTGTCTAGCAGTTCATCGTGTGGTAAATTAAAACCCTCTTTTTACCGTCTTCTTGATCCAATATAGCTTCATCCTTTCTACCAAAAGAAGTTTCTGCCTCCACATATTTGGATCTATCATGTCTGCATCTCATACTTTGCCTAGTATATTCACTTATGCTTCACACGTAGTTAGATTCCTCACTTGTACCTATTCTTGGATTCGTACAAACCAACTCTCAACATATAAGTGAATGTCTTCGCGCTATGAGGTCAATGTCTTCTAAACTGATTTATCTTCAAAATCTTCTGAGAATGCATATGACCTCTTCCCCTTCCCTCGCATCTCTAATGCTGTCATAGCTACATGTCTGTGGGAGAATCCCTTGGTTCTCATAGTCTGCATTCATTTGCAGAATTCTTACAGCATCACATCAACTCTCCCGAAGCCAGTTCCTGTCTGACCAGCAGAGGGAAGCCTTTGACAGTGTTGAAGCCTTTCAGTTTTGAACCCAATGGCAACTGAGAAATCTGTTAGGAAGGGTGGCAGACAGCGTCGTGGTAACACCTCCAGAGATTTACCTCCTGACCTCCATGAAATGTACAAGACTGATCCAAAGGAGGACTACAATCAGAGAAACTCGAATCCAATGGATTCGAAGATATTGGGCAGAACAGTGGTTCAAGTACAGGTTTGTGACCCAGGAGTATGCTGAGAAGAATGCCATCAAGCGACCATGGGGAGACATTTTGTAAAAAAATCTTCCACCCAGGTCCCAAGCTGAACCCATTGCCCAAGGCTTCTACCCTTGCATGGTCTGAGAGCCACAACCAGCCGATGCCGACCCATCATCACTGCTATGGTGTCGTGAGGACAATCTGTTCAAGCGCAACCTCCAGTGTGCCAAGAACTCGGCCAAGGAGAACAAGAATACTTGGGATTAGACTTCAACCCTGGCCCCTCCGCACCTTGTGTCGATGGCACACGCGAAGCTGAACCAAATCTGGTTGGGCCCTTCTACAACTTAGAAGGTCTCATCAGTCATATAAGGGTTCAAGGGGCGGATTTGGATCAACCTGCAAACGATGCTGACTCTGATGAAGCGCCTGCACCTCCGAAGCCAAAGAAGAAGAAGAAATCCAAGGCTTCAAAGCCTTCCACTCCACCAACAGCTTCAAGAGTGAAGCCATTGGCCACTGCTCCACCTGCACCAAGTGTGCAATCTGAAGATCACTCTCGCATCTCCAAGCCCAAGAAACTAAAGAAAAAGCCCATGCACACCCCCAGTCCTGCTCTGACTCCTGCTGCTGTTCTGAGGAATGAAAATGAAGCCATTGATCTGTCGAGTGATGAAGATCTTGCTAATGACGCTCTTGAGCAATTGATAAAGAGGAAGCAAGATGCAGAAATCTTCAATGACTTGCCTCTCTTTGACATGGAAGTAATCAATAACTTCATTGATGAGTGGTTTGACACCCCCAATCTCAGCTTCGATGATCTGCAACTTCCGATTGGCCTAAGCGTCTCATTCAATGGCGCCATTGCTTCTAAGCTAGCTCTTTCTCAGAGAATTGTTGAGCTAAAGCAAAAGATTGATTTTGAAAAGGCTCAGTTGAAGAAGAATATGGCCAAGCTCAGCGTCCAAGATATCCATGATTTTAAAGTCATGATGCATGAGCTCAAGGAAGCCTTTCACAAGAAGCGTGAAGAAGTTAAAGGTTCTCGCGAGCGCATAAAGGCCTTGGCTGCCCAGTGTGCTCAAGCTTACAATGAAGCTGAGATGTGCAAGGCCCTTGGTCATCCTGGCATCGACCCCAGGATGGTTTCCAAGAAGAAGAAGCAAACTGTGGCCCCAGCTGAAGAATCAAGGCAGGAAGAACCTCGCATTGTCTTCCCTGCCAGCATGACAGGCTTGAAGCCTAAGGTCCCCGCAGTTGCTTCAGAACTCAAGAAGACAAAGGTCGCTGAAGCTCAAGCCCGCAAGCGCAAGGACACCACTGATGATGCTCCACCCACCAAGAAGCGCAAAATCAAGAAGGTCCAGGCTGCTCCCTCAGAGCCCCTTGTCGTCGAGCCAATTTTTGTTGCTCGTCCTCCGTCTGCACAACAAGAACATCGCCTGACTGTTCATGAGCCTTCTTCCACAGAGGCTCATGAAGACATTCCAGCTGTTGGCCCCACCGCAGCTGAAGACATTGGTCCTCGCGACAATGTTGAAGATGATGAAGTCCTTCCTCAGATCGAATACAATGTGGTATCATCTCCTGTTCTCACAAACAACGAACGCATCAGCATTGGTTGTCCATTGACGCCAATTGCTCAGGATGACTCATGGGCTGATCACCCACAACAATCACCAGTAACTCCACCAAATCAAGTCACCGGTTCGGTGCTTGAAGACGAAGACTTTCATGCCCAACTAACTCCATCTCCACAAGTGTCGCCAGCATTCCGCAGGCTTTGCAAAGGACCAAGGCCTCAATTCGATCCTTCCAGTGTTCCAGAAGGAGATGAGCACCAGTCTGTTCCTGAAGCCTCTCCTACTGTGAACCTCCCCGAGTCTGAAGCCAAAGCGGCTGAAGATATTCTGGCTGCATCAGCCGATGAAACAAGAGAAGAAGAAGCATGTGTTGCCACACCCCCTGCCAACCAAGTTGTTCTCGAGGAGAACGTGTCCGACCCTCCAGCTCTTGAAGTGGAGGTTACAAATTTTGACGCGGCCACCAACACCACCACTGAAGCCCATGACGTTGTCATGGCTGAAGCAAATGTGGCGCCTGAATTCAATGTGTTGCCTGAAGTGATAGCACCTAAAGCCAATGCTGTACCTGAAGCAAATCAGCAGCCTGGAGTCAATGCCACTACTCTTGCTCCGCCTCCAAGGCCACATACTATCGAGCAAACATACGACAACGATGACCAGCTCATCTCTGTCAACTGGCCTCTTCTGGTTCCTCCGCCTGCTGCTGGTCTGCCTGTTGCTGGTCCTCAATTTTACTACCACGTCGAGCACAGGCCTTAGGTTCACAAGCCAAAGCCAAGACTGCCCAGGTTCCCAAGTACTGCCACTTCGCCAGGATCCTTCAATTGCTAATGGCTTCATTGCGCACAACACTTTCTTTGATAGCGCCAAGAACCCCTACTCCAAACCAAGGATTTCATCAGATAGGTTTTGGAGCTATCAACAGCGTTGCTATTATTCACGAGTTCTCTATGATCAAGGACGCATCTTCCCACATATGCGTCTTGACACTAAAGCCATTACTGGATTGCCCTGTCTTGAAGAAGCCCTTGATTGCTTCCGTGATGCTGGCCTACTGACCTTTGTGACTGATAAAGAGCATTGGAATGAAGAAGTGCTTCAGCAATTCTATGCAACCCTCCACATTCGCGGATACAGCAGGGATCCGAAGACATGGGTCCTTGAGTGGATGACAGGAAATGTCCATCATGAAGCCAAAGCATTTGACCTCATTGAGCTAACTGGCCTGCCCACTCCAGGGGAACTATATGAACCTGGTTGTCAACTACACTGCGAAGCTTTGGAGAGTATCTTTCAGAAGCCAAATGCTGAGCATGATGAAGCCCTTGCCACTCGATGCTGAGTACTCAAAGGAGTTCTTTGTTGAAGACCTTGAGTATCTGCCACGCACTATATATCATATCATCAGGCGAACTCTATGGCCTGTCAAAGGACACTCTTCATCAGCCAAGCTTGAAGGAACAATGAAGACATTAGTCTTCTATATCTTCAATGGCATCAACTTCAACGCTCAAGACTTCTTTATCAGGCAATTGGCTATATCAGGATCTGATCTCTTTGGACTCAAGTTCTATGCTCCATGGGTTATGCGCCTCATCAAGCTTCATTCTGCCATCAACTATCAGCCTTCTGCTCGCAACCATCTCATATTCTTGCCAGAGGTTGATATGTCAGTTGAAGCCATATACCAAGAGCCTGCTAAAGAGCCTGTTTGTCTTCACAATGCTGATCACCAAAGCTTCACTCAGCCCATTGATGGAGTTCCAGCAGTCACTCGTGTTTATCCTCTGGCTGGACATACTCGCTTACCTCGCCATGCAGAGACTGAAGCTACTGAGAGCACCATTGCCCAAAGGCCTCGGAAGCGATCTCGTGTTCTCAATGACCAAGAACTTCTCGTTACCTTACATCAGAAACAGGATAAGCATCACTACTGGCTGAAGCGTCAGATGCAAAGCCTCTTGGTGGACGTCAATCGTATTCGCAACCTTGCCACCAAGAATGCCTTTGTTGCTCATGAAACCTGTCGGAGGTCATGGAAGAGTTTGACATTGCTGAGTGCTGAAGCAGATCTTCAAGACGATGGCTTCACTGAAAGATTCAAGTTTGACAACACTCCCCCAAGGAATGTTGTTTTGCGTCAAACTCCTTCTTTTGAAGACTCTGATTAGTCCTCCTCCGCTGCAACGATGGATGCCAGAGTGATCGATGATCAAGATGATGCTACCTCACCACCTCGTCCTTCAGCGCATGTCGACACTGCTCCCACTTCTTCTGCACCGCCAACCACCAACGCCGACCCTGCATCTTCTCCTACTCCAACTAGGAACGAGTAGAGGCTCTGTGTCTTCAAACCTTTTTGGTCCTTACTGATAAAAGGGGGAGAAGCATATGAGTTGATAGTCTTCAAGCGGGTCCTTATGGGCGGGTGCTTTATATTTTTGCCTAGTGTTTACAACTCTCGTTTTTGCTACATTTGGTTCTTTGAGTTATAACACTTGAACTTGATGGTCGTCTGCTACGTTTTCTGATACTCTGTAATGCGATGATAAATTCCGCATGTGCGACGATAAATTCCGCACTTATTCATTCTGCAGACGTCCATTTCTCATTATGCATATCATTATATTCGACATATCAATTGTGCATGATGAATTGTCTTCATAAGTTGAAGAGGATCTCCACAAGTACAACCTGCCATGTGCATTTGCATTCAAAAGCAAATTAATTATATGCACATCTTCAGGGGGAGCCTTTTGCTACTTATGATGACAATACCTTTATCCTTTACAATTTCACATACTTTTATCCCCGTTGAAAACTTCAAGCAGTTTGTCATCAATCACCAAAAAGGGGGAGATTGTAAGTGCATCTAATGCCGCCCCTAGTTGGTTTTGGAGTATTGATGACAAACCTGGTTGAGGGACTAATGTGTTTGTGAGAATTGCAGGATAACACAGGTAGTAGTCCCTCATTGATTCGGTTTACCTACCGGAGATGACCCCTAAAAATGTATGAAGACATTGACGACAATGGTGGTATATGAAGATATTCATATTGAAGACTATGACGAGAAAAAACATTGCGTGAAGACCATGGAGCACGAAGACTTAGATGTTTCGTTGTTTCCTTTTCTTCTTTGTTGAGTCATAGGAACCACCGTACTGTTAAGTGGAGTCCAAGTGAACAAAGTCAGAGTGACTGAAGTGATGCTCAACCAAATCCTATGTCTTCGAGCGAAGACAGTGAGAGCAAATCTTATCCAGAGCTGGATGAGTCAGCTTTACTTGTAGCCCAAGTAAAGTTGCCGCGTGTGTTTGAAATCTGACCGTTGGAACACGTGTCAGTTCCTTAGTGACCCAGGGTCACTTCGGACAAATCAGGTCAGGTTGCCTTGTGGCTATAAATAGCCCACCCCCTACACCATAAATTGGTGGCTGCTTAGAGTTATTACACAGCTTTTGTCGTTTGAGAGCAACCCACCTCCGAAGCATTTGAGAGAGAGATCCTTGCGAGGACAAAGCCCAAACACCCAGAGCCAAAGAGTGTTAGGCATCACTGAAGTCTTTCTGTCTATGTGACCTGAAGACTTGTTACACTTGTGGACTGTGATTCCTCCAACCAGTTAGGCTTCGCGTTCTGAGCATCCAAGAGTCATTGTGGATCGTCGGTGAATGAAGTCTGTGATGGTTTGGAAGTCTACCTTGAAGACTTACCAGAGTGATTGGGCGAGGACTAGGTGTCCTTAGCTCAAGGGGAATAAGGTGAAGACGCGGTCTTCTGAGTTAAATCTCAGCCTCCCTAACCAGACGTACAGTTGTCACAGCAACTGGAACTGGTCTAACAAATCACTGCCTTCCCAAGCTACTGGTTCTATCCTTTCCTTCTCTTTACTTACTGTCTATCTTTGTGAAGTCATTGCCTGTTTGCCTTATCTGTTCGACTTCACTGTGTGGCGACTTGTTCTGATTGGCTTCATACAATCTTCCATCCTGATCCATACTGCCTAGCTGCTATCAGTCTTCATGCTTTCACTTCATTGAATACTTGACTATGGCTTGTCTAGTGTAGTCTACCTTCCGCTGTATATAAATAGGATCGGTTCTATCGTTTGTCTTTGAAACTTCCATGTTTTGAATACTTTCATAAAAATCTCCTATTCACCCCCCCTCTAGTCAATATAAAACACTTTCAATATGCCTTCATTGACTTTGGAGAGCCAGTCCCAGACAAGCTTCGACGCTTCTAGAGCACTCACACTGCCATACTGTCCTTTGGTCAGATGACGACAGATGATATTCTTAGCAGTTGAATCCAGTTGAATGAACTTCTTGACATCAGCAGGAGTAACACCTTCACCGGCCTTGGGAACGCCATTCTTGACGACATAACAGAGGTCGACGTCAATAGCTTCAAGATGCATGCACATCTTATTCTTCCAGTAGGGGTAATCAGTGCCATCGAAGACAAGACAAGCAACGAAGAATTTGATTATCCCTGCAGTCGACATAGCTAAAACTCCAGGTGGTTAAACCGAATCACAGAGAACAAGGGAGCACCTTGCTCTAATACCAATTAAAAGTGCAAGTTATCGACTAGAGGGGGGTAAATAGGCGATTTTTATGAAAGTCTTCAAAGCACGAGGGTTTTGAAGACAAACGATAGAAATGAACCTATAGCTACACAGCGGAAGACAGAACTAACATGGGTCGAGATGGAAGGTATAACTGAAACTAAAATAGACAGTGGTCTTCACACAGTGAAGACAAATAGAGGAGGTAAATGAGCAATGGCTTGACGAAGACAAACTAAAATGTAAAATAGAATAGGGATAGAACCAGTAGCTTGATGGAGACAAGGATTTGGTAGACTAGTTCCAGTTGTTGTCTCAACTGTACATCTCGTTAGGGAGGCTAGGTATTCAAACCTGAGGACACACAGTCCTCACCGTATTCCCCTTGAGCTAAGGACACACAGTCCTCGCCCAATCACTCGGGTAAGTCTTCAAGGTAGACTTCTGAACCTTCACAGACTTCGTTCACTAGCAGTCCATAGTCTGGAGGAAGCACGGTCCTCAAGTGTAACAAGTCGTCAAGTCACACAGACAGAAAGACTTCAGTGATGCTTAACTCTCTTTGGCTTTGGGTGTTTTGGGTTTTGTCCTCAAAAGGATCTTTTCTCTCAAAGGCTTCGGAGGTGGGTTGCTCTCAAACGACAAAAGCCGTGCACTAACTCTGGGCAGCCACCAATTTATGGTGTAGGTGTTGGACAATTTATAGCCATGAGGCAACCCCACAGGATATGTCCGAAATGACCCTTGGTCACTAAGGAACTGACACGTGTCTAAAGGTCGGATTTTGAACACACGCGGCAACCTTACTTGGGCTCCAAGTAAAGCTGATTTATCCAGCTTTGGATAAGATTTGCTCGCATTTGTCTTCGCTTGAAGACATAGGTGTTTTGGTGGAGCATCACCTCAGTTGTTCAACTATGTTCACTTGGACCCCACTTAATAGTATGGTGGATCCTATGACTCATGAATAAATAAAAAGAACAATGAAAGAAACTATGTCTTCACGTTCTATAGTCTTCAATGAATGTCTTCATAGGCCATTATCTTCACGTGAATGTCTTCACGTACCACCATTAACTTCAATGTCTTCACACATTTTTAGGGGTCATCTCTGGAAGTTAAACCGAATCTGTGAGGAATTATTACCTGTGTTGTCCTGCAATTCTCACAAACACATTAGTCCCTCAACCTCGTTTGTCGTCAATACTCCAAAACCAACTAGGGGGCACTAGATGCACTTACACATACAATTTCTCGTACAATTTGCAGACCATTACATGTAGGCATTACAACTTATAATGATATTCTCCTTTGGGATCTATGACCTGGTCGACCAAAACTCCTGCTATTTCCTCTTGAATTGCCCGTACGCGGTCCTCTGGTAGGAGCTTATCCCGCATCTGTTGCATCTTTACAAAAAAGGAGATCAATATGAATATATTAGTTTTGTGTATATATATTAGATCATGAAAAAAAGATTTGTGAATTGTGTTCTGGCAAACATACACAAAGTTGGCTTGCAGATGCACTCCTTTCGAACATCATCATGAGAATGTTCTCGCAGGAATAGTAAACACACAAATTATTCCCCTGTGGCTGCCTCGTGGCCTTTACGAGAATAGAATTCAATCAGATAATAATTAATCAAGCATGATAATGGTATTGATCAAACTAGAATTAAAGATATTTGCAGACATAGCTAGTAGTTACCTTGGGTCGCACCCATTTCAACTGTTATTTCCATTCGCCTTTAACCTCTTTGATGAACTTTTGCCAGACCCTGCTCGCCGGCAAAGATAATGAATAAAGCAGTTATTAATTAGTTGATATCAGGAAATTAACTAAAGAGGCCGACATAGTGCGATAATGATTGAAATAACTTGTCGACTATCCCCTTCATGATTGAGTATTCTTTAGGTTCTTTAAGTAGTGAGTCCAGTACTTGAACTTTTCCCTCGTCAACTTCAATGATTAACAAGATCCAGTGGAAACTGCATGCGCACACGTTTGTATAATTATGCAGGCATGTGCATAACTCATCAACTACACTTTTTAACATCTAGTAAGAAAAAAATAGAATTTGTAGTACAGGATATAGTAACACTCATCCGAAGTTGTAAGGAAGTAGTACTTCTGATTAGGTATTTAGTCGCGGGAAAAAATGTAGCAAGCTTCTCTCTGTGTATTTTCTCGGCCATTCTTGTGACTATGTCTCTTGATTAATGGTATTTGGGTCAATGAACCCAATGCCATAGCGTCCAGCTTTTTTCATTGCATACATCTTCATTCTGCATAACACCACAAAAAAGAATACAGTGAGGATAATTACAGGTAACGAACAAGCATAGCTAGCTAGAGACTAAAATTACAGAAAGAAATCACTTACAGACAATAGCAACTGATGATAGATTTGTCAAGTGTGTCTTGATTGAATAACTGAAACATTTCTTGAAACTCAACCCAAAGATCTTTTGCATGGAAGTAATGCTCTGCCTTGACTTTCACCATGAGGGACTCTCGACCGGTCTTTACTTCTCTCAGGTACCACTTATGCAATTCGTACATTCTCGTTGATAGAAGCGGGACCTGCTCAGGCTTGACCAGAGGTTTGCCGTGGACATATTTCCATCTTTGTTCCTCCTCTTTAAACTCGGAGACTTCCTCGATGCCTAGGAGTTTTTTAACGGTGATACTGGCCTCTTTAGTGTGCCTTCTATGATCATCGGTTATTATCAGCTGATTGGCGGTACTCACATGT
>LR738714.1:459748001-459814664 GCA_902687465.1 Secale cereale
CTCCCACCGTACCCGCAACCCCCGTTCCAATCCCGCACCCGCACCCGCACCCGCTCGCCGAAACCCTAGCCGCCGCCGCCCTCGCACCTTGGCCGACCCTCAGCCCGTCGACGGCGAGGAGCCCTCAGCCCGTCGACGGCGAGGAGCCCTCAGCCCATCGCCTGCCCTCTCCCCATCCCCTCCAACAAATCCCAAATCTCACCGTCTCCGCCCTCTCCCCATCCCCTCCACCAAGATGCACCAACCACCTCGATGGCCACCGTCGTCGAGCTGGATCCGCGCCTCGTCGCGCGGTCTCGTCTCCCTTCCGTACTGCCACTCCAGGCCAGAGAGGCCGCGCGCGATGCTCCTCCTCGCCCCGACGGGGGAGATCACGGCCGCCTCCGCCTCCTCCGCGGCGCCCGGGGGCGCCGGCGCCGCGGTGGAGAAGAAGCGGGACAAGTCGTCGCTCATGCTGCGGGAGCGCGGGCGCTTCAACCCGGCGCGGTACTTCATAGAGGAGGTCATCTCCGGCTTCGACGAGACCGACCTCTACAAGACCTGGGTCCGCGTAAGCCTTCCTCGCCCTCGCTCCCTTCCTTCCTGGCTCCTCCTAGTGTCTTCGCTAGCTGCTTGTTCCATATTAGATTTGATTAGATTAGATTAGGTGGAGAACATGTCCTGGAGGATCTGGAACATGTCCTGGTGGATTTTATAAGTCACAGCTAATAGGGATCAAACCCCCCTCAGAACTCCCGGGCATGTTTAGAAATAAGATTTTGCAAAATTTTGAGCACCCATTTGGTTTAACTGAAACTGAATCAGTCAGACTTATGAGGTAACACTAAAGCTTACATCAGTTAAAACTGAAGCTTACAGCAGTTAAAACTGAAGCTTTACAGCAGTTAAAACTGAAGCTTACAGTAGTTAAACTTCAGTTAACTGTGTATTTAAAAAAAAAACTTCAGTAAACTGTAGTTGTTGTCGGACACTGAACAGGGGAGCCCTTGGTCTTTGAGGGCCATTGATCTTTCACAAGCGGAGCGCATCCTAGCCCCCTGGTAGTTGTCCCCGATTTTCTTATCAACTTTATTTACTCTCTAATTAGCAGCACTGCTGGTGCCAAACTATTGGGGGGCAGTTCACTGCTGGTGCCAGCCAAACTAATTATAGTGTAGTTGTTGGTTACTGATTATGATGCACTAGGAATAATATTTGGGCACATATTTGAATCTGTTCATGGTCATATCTATACACATATATACTCTCTTGTACAATACATTGCTAGATCACTCACTAGGCATTATGTAATACTACTAGGAGATATGGGTGAGGGACTGAAAGGATGATATGCTTCTATGAATTTATTTGTAAGAAGTTTTTCTTGGCTGTGTACAAATCAGCCCAAATATGTGAGCCTCGGTTCTGAAAACTAGAGAGTTCACATATGGGTAGACAAACTGTGATTTAGGATATGTTAAACAGAAATCTTTATAAGACTGAACTATCAATTCACCATGACTTCACTTTGTCCTTTAATTTAATATGGTTAGAACTGCCATGGGTTGTTCGGTAGTTGGGGCATTAAGAAATAGTATGTTGGATGTTTGACCTTGCATACCGCAAGCTACATCTTGGATGTCTAGGCATCAAGATGAACCTAGGTGAAAGTTTATCTTCCATATGTCTCTCGTATTTCAGACCCTACATAATGAAACCGTATTCATTCACAAAATTGCATATGTTCCGTACCAAGTTGGAAGACCCAATTCTTAGCGTTAATATGCTCAAGTATGTATCATATTCATGCTTGTCCCTCAGTCGCCGCCCCTTCCTCCCCTAGCCCCTGCCATCCTCCCGTACCTTCCCACCGCTTTTCTTGCAGGTGACGTCCATTAATCTTACTTAAGTGAATCCAGAATTTTGTTAGAATACAACCTTTTGGGAATTCTGGACTACTTATGCTACTCTGCTAGAACTATGATTTCCTAGTCATACATGTTCTAAATATTAAACAGTACTTTCATTGTTAACTCCAAACAACTTGGGATCTTCTCTTCTGCATGCAGCAACTGGCCTACTAGTACGCCGCCAAGGGGGCATGCCTTGCCATGGCAGCGAGGAGGGAGTGGAGCCTGTGGCCCGACCACGCCATCGAGCTCGGCGTGCCGGACGTGATCATTCTCCACGGGGACGTCGCAGACCCCGACGACTACAACAGATATGTTTAGGCCACAATAGACCAGTACAGCCAATGTAAGTCAGCCCCTCTCCGTTACAAATAATCTGGTTTAACATATTTCTTTCTGCTTGATGAATCATTAGATGTGCTTCTAATACTGTTTTCTGCCAGTAGCTTAACTTTGGGAAATATACTTAATGCTAGTTTGGTTTGCAGGACAAGGAGTTGGTTCAGCTAAAGCGTGAGGCTCGAATGAATGGCGGGTTATATGTCAGTCCGGAGGCTAAGCTATCCATGCTCGACAATTCAGGTATTAACCATCCATCCATGTCTCCGGCATCTAAAACCCTGAGATGCTTGTTTATTTTCTAGATAGATAGATTGTTGGATGTTGAGTGTTCTATGTTAGTCCTGAAGCAAAATATATCTTCAGATGTTGGATATCAAGTGTTCTTTGTTTGCGATGCATATATGGATGCTTGTGCTGTTCAACATGATGCAAACATGGCTACTTCTGCCGTTGTGTTGTTGTTGTTTGTGGTTTGTCCAGTTTTGGCCTGTATAGTTGCTTCTTTCTCTTTCATGTATTATTATGTGCTCCGTAATGATTTGGTTTTGCTTTCATATAATCTGCTTCTACATTCCGTTCTTGTGTAATCTGATCTGCAATGATTCCGTTTTTGGTTCCATGTAGTTAATCCGCTTCCATGCGCTATTCTTGTATAATTTTCCTGTTGTTCTTGCTGTTGTATGCATGCGCCTTCCTGATGATATTGGTGTACACTCAGTTTGGTTATTTCTTCTAGTTCTGCTACTAGTTGCTGTGTACTCCTAGTGCTGTAGTTGTTGTGTAGTAATACAGAAATATTAATGCTCAAATATGATGATATGGCCTACAGCGCACCTACATTTTTCATTTCTATGATCAATTTAGAGAGTTGCACATGTCAGTATATTGTATACTAAAAAAAATCCTAGCTAGTGAGAACAGTTTAGTCACTCCATGAACGCATACCGGTTAGTGTTAGTCATACTATTTATGTACATCTCATTTGCTGTCAATTCTTTCTTATAAGTTATTGGATCCCTCATTGGCTACTGTTTGAAGTTCTATACACATTCTTATTCTTATATGTTCATTCTTATTTTTGCACAGGTGAAGTGCGAATCCAAGTTCGAAGCTGTGAAGCATAACAACAAAGACTAGCATATTATGTGTTATAAATGTAGGCAGTAGTAGGCTTATCTGGGCTGTAGTATACTGTAACGTTTGTAATAGACTAATGCCGTGTTGTTTTGGACGAATTTCATTTGCTATTTGAATTGATTGAAATAATGATTGTGTATGTGATTTGAATACCCGTCAAATGGAAAGACAAGGCTGTCCAAGTTATAATGGTTGTTTGACAGATTTTGAATTTTTTGATGTGTGGGATCAATTTTGTGGCAAGCATGACAAGTGGGACCAATCTGATTGGTGGGCCAGTGGCAAAAAAAGGCGAAAATAAAAAATAAGTAGACTGTAAAAGGCTGCATCTTAAAAAGGCCGAATTAATGGCCTAAGCCCATGTAGCTAGCGAAAATTAACAAGAAAAAATACATTAAAAAGGCTGAATTGTTGGGCTAGGCCCATATAAACACCGAATTGGGCCGAGCTGAATCTTGTGCCACATCAGCTTGCCACGCTGGATGCCTACGTGGCCTGGGGAGGCTGCTAGTGACCAAAACACGACAGTAGGCATATTTTGGTCATAAACGTCTATGACCTTCTCACAAAGAAGGTCGCTATAGTCAGTTTATGACGGCCAGCTTTTGACCTTATGTTTTTGGTCACAAAAAGGTCACAAATGGAAATTTGTGACCATTCAGTGACCAATAATGGTGGTCACAAGTTGACATATTTCTTGTAGTGGCGGTGCCAGACTGGGAGAAGGAGTCGGCTAATGCGGTACCGGACTTGGAGAAGGAGGAGTCGGCTCACACGGTGGCGGACTTGGAAGAGGAGGAGTCGGCTGACGAGATGGCGGACTTGGAGGAGGAGGAGTCGGTGGCCATGGAAAGACGATGCAATCCTTTCTCCATAGAATAATATGATGTATGGCCTCTCCCAGTGTGCGCTCCTCGTCTCCTCCAAGAATGTCAAGATCTAGCTCGTAATATCCTGACATCACTTCATCAACCCCTACACGGGCATAGCCAGCTGAAATCGGATTGCAATGGAAGGTTGCTTCAGGGGGATTTGTTAAAGCATAGCCGTCCGCCACCTTCATGGAGATGTTCTTCACTTTCACGTGTAGCTCACAAGTAGTCCTATCTATGATATCATCCATAGGGTATCTAGCCAGCAGTGCATCATCGGCTGGGGTGGAACCCATGCTACTTCTCGGCATAGATGGGGTGGTGCTATCCAATGCTGGATCGATTTGCTCCTGCTGCCGCTGAGACGCCCTTTCCTGGCTAAGTGAGTCGATTTGCTACTGCTGCCGCATGAAAGCGCGTTCCAACTCCTCGTGCTTTGAATATAGGCTTTGAAGGTGGAGTACATCCTCCTTCCTCTACTCCTCCTCCATCTTCCTCTTCTGCTCCTGCTGCTTCTTTCTCGCATGGCTTCTATAATCGTCGTTGCCTCATGTACTTCCTAGGTGTTCCGGATTCTTCAGGGCGTACGTAAGCTCATCGTTCTCTCTGCTGGGCATGAACACCCCCGTTCGAGCCTCTTCTATTGCAACAAGTAAAGCGTCGGAGGCTTCTTCAAGACTTGTGAAAGGATCGATATGGTTGACTAGAGGGGGGTGAATAGGCAACAAACATTTTTTTAGTTTTTCTTTAGCAAATTAAACTTAGCATCAAAATAGGTTGTCTAGATATGCAACTAGGTGAGCAACCTATATGATGCAAGAACAATAAGCATACACTCCAGCAAGGGATATAACATAATATAAGCTTGCATTAGTAAAAGTAAGAGATAACTAAGAGTGGAACTGGTGAAGACGAGGATGTGTTACCGAAGTTCCTTCCCTTTAAGGGGAAGTATGTTTCCGTTAGACTGGTGTGGAGGCACAATGCTCCCCAAGAAGCCACTAGGGCTACTATATTCTCCTCACGCCCTCACACAATGTGAGATGCCGTGATTCCACTATTGGTTCCCTTGAAGGCGGCAACCGAACCTTTACAAACAAGGTGGGGGCCCTCTCCACAATTGAAGTGGAGGCTCCCATGAAACCACGGAGGTTCACCACAATGGAATATGGCTCCGAGGTGACCTCAGCCGTCTAGGGTGCTCAAACACCCAAGAGTAACAAAATCCACAGAAGAAAGTATGGCTGAATCAAATATCCTTTGGTGGAAGTGTAGATCTAGGTCTCCTCCTGAAATCCCTAGCAAATCAACAAGTTTGACTGGCTAGAGAGAGAGATCGGGCAAGAAAGCTTGAAGGGTATTAATGGTGGAGAGAGAGAGAGAGAGAGAGAGGTCAAAGGTAAGAGGGTTAGGTGGAAGAACCCCCTTTATATAGTAGTCCTTGAGATCCAACCCTTACAGCTGTTTTAACACTGCAGCGGTACAACTGCCCCTCTCTCCGGTACAACCAAAACCACGGGTAGGCAGTCGATACCCTAGCAGCGGTACAACCGGATCACTAACTGGTAGTACCGGTTATTTAAAACAACCGGACCAACCGCTTCCCAGCCGCTCAACAATCGCCTTAGAACCAGACAGGAATCACTGCATGGGTGGTGGTCGAGCGGTGGAGCTCCGGAACAACCGCCTAGACCTGGTGCTCAGGGTGGCTAAGTACCCAACGGTACAACCACTTGGACACTCGGTAGTACTAGTATGCAAGGCATAGCTGGGGCAACTAGGCCACCACTACCCAAGTACCGCCCCTACCACAGAACGAATCCGGTGGTTGGGCGGTACCCGGCCGGAACAACCGCCCATAGCAACCCACCAGGGTTCACCAGTGCAGGTGGTATGCTACTTCTCGAGCTTGTGTTGTATTCCCTTGAAGAGGAAAGGGAGATGCAGCACAGTAGCGTAAGTATTTCCCTCAGTTTTTGAGAACCAAGGTATCAATCCAGTAGGAGACCACGCACGAGTCCCACGCACCTGCACAAACAAATAAGAACTTCGCAGCCAACGTGATAAGGGGTTGTCAATCCCTTTACGGTCACTTACGAAAGTGAGATTTGATAGAGATGATAGTTTATATTTTTGGTATTTTTGGTTTATAAGAACAGCAAATAAAAGCAATAAAAGTAAAGTAGATGTAGATTGATTTGTTGAGAATAGACCCGGGGGCCATAGTGTTCTCTAGTGGCTTCTCTAATGATAGCGATATTCTATGGTGGGTAAACAAATTACTGTCGAGCAATTGATAGAAAAGCGAATAATTATGAGACTATCTAGGCATGATCATTGTATATGGGCATCACGTCCGAGACAAGTAGACCGACTCCTTCCTGCATCTACTACTATTACTCCACACATCGACCGCTATCCAGCATGTATCTAGTGTATTGAGTTCATAAGAACAGAGTAACGCCTTAAGCAAGATGACATGACATAGAGGGGTAAACTCAAGCAATATGATATAAACCCCATCTTTTTATCCTCGATGGCAAAAATACAATACGTGCCTTGCTGCCCCTACTGTCACTGGGAAAGGACACCGCAAGATCAAACCCAAAGCCAAGCACTTCTCCCATTGCAAGAACTATAGATCTAGTAGGCCAAACCAAACCAATAATTCGAGGAGACTTGCAAGGATATTATGAGCACACATAAAAAGTTTAGAGAAGAACCAAATATCTTTCATAGATAATCTTGATCATAAACTCACAATTCATCGGATCTCGACAAACACACTACAAAAAGATATTACATCGAATAGATCTCCTCGAAGACCGAGGAGAACTTTGTATTGAGATCCAGAGAGAGAAGAAGCCATCTACATACTAGCTATGGACCCGAAGGTCCGTGGTAAACTACTCACAACTCATGGTGAGGGTGATGTTGATGATGATGAAGGACTCTGTGATGGATCTCCCTCCGGTGGAGCTTCGGAACAGGCTCCAAGATGGGATCTCACGGGAACAGAAGGTTACAGCGGTGGAATTAGGGTTTTCTCTCTGTTGTCGAAGGTTTCGGGGTACGTAGACTTATATAGGAAGAAGGAGGACACCGGGGGGGTGCTCGGGGGCCCCAAGAGGCAAGGGGGCACGCCCTGGGAAGGGGGGCGCCCCCCAACCCTCATGGGCAGCCCCTTGATCCCCTGACGTGGTTCTCAAGTCCCTCGTGCGTGATTTTCTCCAAAAATATCTCTCGCGAAGGTTTCATTCCGTTTGGACTCTGTTTGATATTCTTTTTCTGCAAAACCCTGAAACAGGCAAAAGACAGCAATCTGGACCGGGCCTTTGGGTTAGTAGGTTAGTCCCAAAAATGATATAAAAGTGTGTGATAAAGCCCATTAAACATCAAAGACTTCATAAATAATAGCATGGAACAATCAAAATTTATAGATACGTTGGAGACGTATCACGGTACCACCGCCCTGAGGCAGCGGTACAACCGCTTGGGAGGGACCTTGAAGATGCAACCCCAGGGTATCACCCCTAGGGCGGTGGTCGGACCGGAACAACAGGACAGCGGTACAACCGGCTGCATGGGCGGTACAACCGCTGAGGAGACAACTGCCGCAACAGAAAGACAACAAGGGACCTTTTCTACTCGGGGCGAAAGGTAAAGGTGGGTGACAAGATAAGTGTACGTGTAATGATTCAACCCCAGACCTTCTACTGTATTCCCTCTTGATAGTACGGGTTTCCTATGAGCAAGGAAATAAACATGCAGAAAACTCCGTCTTCTCTCTTTTTCTTCCAGAGAGAATACTAAGCGATGCGATCGTGAAGAACTTAACACATGATTAGATCACAAGGAGAGTTGTCATCGTCACCCAAAACTCAAAGACAGGAAGTGACCTAACAATCTCCCCCTTTTTGGTGGATGATGACAACAACGAGATTTTCTCAAGAGGTCTAGAAAATATAGGCACGCTCCCCCTAGATGTGTGCGCTAGATTGATTTTGCTTTTGGAATGCAAAGTCACACATTAGGGACAAAGCTCCCCCTAGATTTTATAGACCTACCAATCCTACTAACCGAGATAATAAAAAATAATAGACATAAAGATAGATAGATAGCATGTCTCACACCATGCAAGTCGAGTCTCAGACCACATGGTCCAAAGTTAAAAAACAAAGCAGAAAGAAACGCAAGTTCAACAAGACACGGAAACACACCAAACACACCCCAACTCCCATGCAAATCCCGAGACCAAATAGAATTCTCTCCCCCTTTGGCATCAAGACACCAAAAAGGAAAAGAGCGAAGCTAACGCCCCAGAGCTCAGTAGATCTCGTCTGACCCTCGGTCTCATCGAAGTCATGACCCTTAGACTCGTCATCCTCTTCCATAGCATCATCAACAACAGCAGACATGGAGGCGGCAGGATATCTGAAGGGCACAGCCTCATCTTCAGACCAAGTGCTATGAGAAGAGATCCATCGGTCTTCTGGCGTGATGCTCTTCTCAGAGCCACTCTTCACAGGCATATTAAGGTGCTTCATCATGGCAATCTGATGGTGCCTAGCAAGCTTCTCATTGACATGAGCCTCATACATCTTCTTATGAATGTCAGTAAGGAGGCAAAAGGTCTTCTTCACTTTTGAGGTGAGCTTGGTCACCCAAGAGGGCTTGGCACCAGGCTCCATCTCAAAGTCCTCATCATCAGAGGTGGCATATACATCCTTGGGGTCATTAGCAGGAAAGCGAGGTTTAACATGCTTCTTCTTCTTTAGTTGTTTCACCTCATGTGTTGTGAGATTGTCTGGCTAAGTGAGAGGCTCTCCAGGGCAGCGAACATCCCAAACTGAGTGCAAAAAACACATGAAAACGGTGCATAGATGGGAACATTTTTGTAGATGAGCATGTTGTACATCTCCTGCCAAAGCCAGTTGGACACATCAAATGTAGCACCCAATCCCACATGGTCTTCATAGCAACAAGCAAGTCAACAAGGTACTCATGAATCTCATCCTGATTCCCAACCTTGGTCAAAAGCACATTACGGAGCACACGATGCATGATATCATAGACCTTCTCAAGATCCTTGGATCACCAATAATTCCTCGGTCCCGAATGTACAGAGGGGCAAGTTTCTCCTTAGGCAAAGATTGAGGACGATCGTGAGGACGGATCCCACCATTCCCTTCGAGACCGGTATCTTCATAACCAAGAGCATTGTAGAAGGCCCTCCAAGGCACTTGAAAGAACTCATCACGACACATGAATGAGAGAGTGCGAGCGTCATCTTCCCCAAAGTGAACGGTTGCATAGAACTGGTGGATGAGTTGAACATCAAAGTCATAGTTGACAGACATGAGTTTGACTAAATCAAACTCCTCACAAAGACCCAAAGCCTCTCCAAAATACTCCATGTTGCTCCTCCAATGGTTGAGGTCAATGGTCCACTGCTTGGTGAACCGATTCTTGTTATGCTCGAAAAGCTCATGAACAATCCTCACTTGCATCTCATTGCGGAACTAAACGGTAGTCCACCGAGGCTCAATAGCAATGGTGTATGGATTTCTTTTCCGGAAGGCTTCCCACTCCTTGGCTTTCCACTTGTGCAAAGGCATGAACGTTGCTTGGCAGCTGCAGATTTTCTCGACGGGTTGGCTTGGTTGGAATGACAACCTCTTCCTCCTCATCAGACTCAGCAGGGCGCTTGGTTCTTCATGCAAGCTTCTTGGTCTTGCCATGAGGTGCAGAACGAGAGCTAGATCCACCTGCAAACACACACGGGAAGCACACAAGAGACCCAACAAAGATGAGAGGATTGCACACAAGAGCAAGAGAATATAATGCTTGTGAAACACATAAGGTAAAACAGTGATGTGTGGTTCAAAAATCCCAGTTGTATCGGTTTTACAGCCGGTAGAACCGCTCGAGCGGTTCTTCCGCCCATGGTGGCAGTAGAACCGCTGGAAGCGAGTAGACCTACCAAATGAATAACAGCTACCAACGGGATTCGAATCAATCTAGAAATATTCGATGTTCAAAGTACACACAAACACTAGCAGGAGTATAAATAGATCTCTTCCGCCCAATAGTTTGACCAAAAACGCGGGATATCAAGCAATGCCCTAAGTTGAAGGAAACAAGGGTTGAAATCCTAGAAGGAAGAAGTGGGGCATTACCGGCATCCATGGGAAGAGATCGGGAGGGAGGGGACCTCCATGGAGAAGATCCAAGGAAGACCCACGAATCCGAAGCGCCGACAAGCACTCCGGGGTAGGGGTAATGGCGACTGGTGATACGTCTCCAACGTATCTATAATTTTTTATTTTTCCATGCTATTATGTATTCTATTTTGGATGTTTAATGAGCTTTATTATACACTTTTATATTATTATTGGGACTAACCTACTAGCCCAAGGCCCAGTGCAAATTGTTGTTTTTGCCTATTTCAGTGTTTCGTAGAAAAGGAATATCAAACGGAGTCCAAACGGAATGAAACCTTCGGGAGAGTTATTTTTGGAACGTATCAACACAGAAGACTTGGAGTACACGCGAGGAAACGAAAGAGGCAGCCAAGAGGGCAGGGGGCGCGCCCAGGGGTGGTAGGCGCGCCCCCACCCTCGTGGGCCCCCTCTGGCTCCCCTGGCATGCCTCTTCAGCCTATATATATCCTTATACCCTGGAAACATTGAGGAGCACCATGAAACCCTAATTCCACCGCCGTAACCTTCTGTTCCCGTGAGATCCCATCTTGGGGCCTGTTCCAGAGCTCCGCCGGAGGGGGCATCCATCACGGAGGGCTTCTACATCAACACCATAGCCCCTCCGATGAGTTGTGAGTAGTTTACCACAGACCTTCAGGTCCATAGGTACTAGCTAGATGGCTTCTTCTCTCTCTTTAGATATCAATACAAAGTTCTCCTCGATCTTTGAGGAGATCTATTTGATGTAATCTTTTTGCGGTGTGTTTGTCGAGATCCGATGAATTGTGGGTTGACGATCAAGATTACCTATGAATAATATTGGATTCTTTTCTGAAATCGTTTATGTATGATTATAATTTCCTTGCAAGTCTCTTCGAATTATTGGTCTGGTTTGGCCTACTAGATATATAGTTCTTGCAATGGGAGAAGTGCTTGGCTTTGGGTTCAATCTTGCGGTGTCCTTTCCTAGTGACAGCAGGGGCAACAAGGAACGTATAGTATTATTGCCATCGAGGATAAAAAGATAGGGTTTATATCATATTGCTTGAGTTTATCCCTCTACATCATGTCATCTTGCTTAAGGCGTTACTCTGTTCTTATGAACTTAATACTCTAGATGCATGCTGGATAGTGGTCGATTTGTGGAGTAATAGTAGTAGATGTAGAATCATTTCGGTCTACTTGTCACGGATGTGATGCCTATATAAAATAATCATGCCTAGATATTCTCATAACTATGCGATTTTCTATCAGTTGCTCGACAGTAATTCGTTCACCCACCGTAGAATTCTGCTATCATGAGAGAAGCCACTAGTGAAACCTATGGCCCCCGGGTCTATTCTCATCATGTTAATCTTCCATCAACTATTTTCTTTACTTTGCGTTATTTACTTTCAATCTCTATACCAAAAATACCAAAAATATTATCTTATCATGTCTATCAGATCTCACTCTCGTAAGTGACTGAAAAGGGATTGACAACCCCTTTTATCGCATTGGCTGCGAGGTTCTTAGTTGTTTGTGCAGGTGCGAGGGACTCGCGTGTGGTCTCCTACTGGATTGATACCTTGGTTCTCAAAAATTGAGGGAAATACTTACGCTACTGTGATGCATCACCCTTTCCTCTTTGAGGGAATACAACGCAAGCTCGAGAAGTAGCAAGAAGAATTTCTGACACCGTTGCCGGGGAGACTTACGCCAAGTCAAGTCAAGATTTTATCTCCCGTCAACTTGCCAATTTCTGGCGCCGTTGCTGGGGAGATCTACGCAAAAGTCATATACCTAGTACCTATCAGAAACCCTTATCCCTCGCACTGCATTATTTGCCTCTCGGTTTCCTCTCCCCCACTTCACCCTTGTCGTTTTATTCGCCCTTCTTTTTCCGTGTGTTTTACATTTCGCTTGCCTCATGTGTGTTCGTATTTATTGTGGTTTGTTGCTATCATGTCAGAGATGGGGGAGGATGCCGTTGAAAAGGATAGTAACGTTGAGGGCAACTTTACCTTTGTTGACCCTTCGGATGAAACTACCACTTTACATACTAAGAAGTTCCGGGTTGGTAGTGGTAATATTATTGGAAAAGGAGTTCTTCCAGACTTCTTTACTTGTGCCGGTGCTTTACCCACTATGGGTTGTTCTATCCTTCATAGAACTAGTAGTCTTGCGGATGCCATATCTATGCTTGTAGTTGAAACTGAAAGGCAATTTATCCATATGCATCCTTGCATTTAGAGAATTTTTCAATATTGAGCATTCTTCTATTAAGCGCGCAGCTACTGTCTTTTTGGCCCATGAGTTCAGATTCATAATGAAAGAGGCCAAAGAAATCTTTAGGCATTATAGGGTGGACACCGGTCGTCCTCCCACAGAAGCTATCTTATTTAATCAAGAGGACATAATGCGTTTGCAATCTTTAGATCATGTTGCTTTTAATGAAAATCTTAGGAAAAAGGTTCCTACCGATATCTTGGTTGATAGAATCTCTGAATCGAATTATAATTTTGCTATTCAAAACTATGGGTTAGGTTTATCCCTTGAGCGAAGGCTCATGACCTTTTGCCAAAAGAATGCTTATAATGATGAATTGGTTGTGCAATATGAATGGCCAAAGGAGGAACCTATACCTCCTGAGTTTGATATGGGGGACTTTTGTCGTATTAAATTTAGCCCTTTTGATTACTTTTGCTTGCCACAAAGAATTCTTGCTGCTGAACGTAGGGAATATAAGATGAGTTTTCACGATTTACCTTATCATAATGGCAATACCTAGATCTATTCTTGTATCGTGCCTAGCTAGGGGCGTTAAACGATAGCGCTTGTTGGGAGGCAACCCAATTTTATTTTCTTTGTTTTTACTTCTGTTTAGGAATAAATATTGCATCTAGCTTCTGTTTAGATGTGGTATTGTGTTTTAATTAGTGGTTGTGCCAAGTAGAACCTTTGGGAAGACTTGTGTGAAGTTCATGTCATCATGCTGTAAAAAACAGAAACTTTAGCGCTCACGAGATTACCTACCCTTTTTTTACTGGAAAGTGCTTTTTAGTTGATTCTTTTTGAAGATGATTAATAGACAAATTCCTCACGTCCACCAATTTATTTCAATGTTTTTTGAGTTACAGAAGTATTCGAAAGTTATAGATTACTACAGAATGTTCTGTTTTTGACAGATTCTGTTCTTCGTGTGTTGTTTGCTTATTTTGATGAATCTATGAGTAGTATCGGGGGTATGAATCATAGATAAGTTGGAATACAGAAGTTGTAACACCAATATAAACAAAGAATGAGTTCATTACAGTACCTTTGAGTAGTGGTTTGTTTTTTTATACTAACGGAACTCATGAGATTTTTCGCTAAGTTTTGTATTGTGAAGTTTTCAAGTTTTGGGTAAGGATTTGATGGACTATGGAACAAAGAGTGGCAAAATCCTAAGCTTGGGGATGCCCCGGGAAGGCATCCCCTCTTTCGTCTTCATCTATTGGTAACCTTACTTGAGACTATATTTTTATTCACCACACGATATGTGTTTTGCTTGGAGCGTCATGTATGATTTGAGTCTTTGCTTTTTAGTTTGCCACAATCATCCTTGCTGGACGCACCTTTTGAGAGAGATACAAATGAATTGGAATTTATTAGAATACTCTATGTGCTTCACTTATATCTTTTGAGCTACATAGTTTTGCTCTAGGGCTTCACTTATATCTTTTAGAGCACGGTGGTGGATTTATTTTGTGGAAATTATTGATCTCTCATGCTTCACTTATATCTTTTTGAGAGTCTAATATGGTAATGTGCTTTGGTTATAAAACTAGTCTAATATGATAGGCATCCAAGATGAGTATAGTAAAAAAAATCATACAAGTGCATCGAATATTATGAGAAGTTTGATACTTGATGATTGTTTTGAGATATGAGGATGGTGATATTAGAGTCATGCTAGTGGAGTAATTGTGAATTTGAGAAACATTTGTGTTAAAGTTTGTGATTTCCGTAGCATGCACGTATGGTGAACCGTTATGTGATGAAGTTGGAGCATGATTTATTTATTGAGTGTCATCCTTTGTGTGGAGGTCGGGATCACGGATGGTTACCTCCTACCAACCCTTCCCCTAGGAGCATGCGTTGATAGTTTGTTTTGATAACTCGTAGATTTTTGCAATAAGTATATGACTTCTTTATGACTAATGTTGTGTCCATCGATTATACGCACTCTCACCCTTCCACCATTGCTAGCCTCTCTTGTACCGCGCAACTTTCGCCGGTACCATACACCTACCATACACCTTCCTCAAAACAGCCACCATACCTACCTATCATGGCATTTCCATATCCATTCCGAGATATATTGCCATGCAACTTTCCACCGTTTCGTTCATATGACATGCTTCATCATTATCATTCACATAGAGTCATATTTTGTTCTAGCTTCGAGTTGTAAGTAAATAAAAGTGTGATGATCATCATTATTAGAGCATTATCTCAGTGAGGAAAGGATGATGGAGACTATGATTCCCCCACAAGTCGGGATGAGACTCCGGACGAAAATAAAAAATAAAAAAAAGGGGAGGCCATAAAAAAAGAAAAAAGGAAAAATAAAACATGCCAAAAAAGAATGAAAAAAATGAGAGAAGGGACAATGTTACTATCCTTTTTTCACACTTGTGCTTCAAAGTAGCACCATGATCTTCATGAAAGAGAGTCTCTTGTTTTGTCACTTTCATATACTAGTGGGAATTTTCATTATAGAACTTGCCTTGTATATTCCAATGATGGGCTTCCTCAAAATGCCTAGGTCTTTGATACGTCTCTAACGTATCTATAATCTTTTATTGTTCCATGCTATTATATATTCTGTTTTCAATGTTTAATGGACTTTATTATACACTTTTATATTATTTTTGGGACTAACCCAAGGCCCAGTGCAAATTGTTGTTTTTTTTGCCTATTTTAGTGTTTCACATAAAAGGGATATCAAACAGACTCCAAACAGAATGAAACCTTCAGGAGAGTTATTTTTGGAACCGTATCTACCCAGAAGACTTGGAGTACATGATAGGGAACGAAGGAGGTGGCCACGAGGGTCCAGGGCGTGCCCCTCCCCCTGGGCACGCCCCCACCCTCGTGGGCCCCCTCTGGCTCCCCTGATGCCCTCCTTCCTCCTATATATATCCATGTACCCTGAAAACATCGAGGCAACAGAGAAAACCCTAATTCCACTGCCGCAACCTTCTGTTCCCGTGAGATCCCATCTTAGGTCCTGTTCCGGAGCTCCGCCGGAGGGGGGGGGGCTACCATGGAGTGCTTCTACATCAACACCATAGCCTCACCAATGAGTTGTGAGTAGTTTACCACACACCTCTAGGTCCATAGTTATTAGCTAGATGGCTTCTTCTCTCTTTTTGGATCTCAATACAGAGTTCTCCTCGATCTTCGAGGAGATCTGTTCGATGTAATCTTGTTGCGGTGTGTTTGTCGAGATCCGGTGAATTGTGGGTTTATGATCAAGATTATCTATGAACAATATTTGATTCTTTTCTGAAATCTTTTATGTATGATTATAATATCCTTGCAAGTCTCTTCGAATTATTGGTTTGGTTTGGCCTACAAGATCTATAGTTCTTGCAATGGGAGAAGTGCTTGGCTTTGGGTTCAATCTTGCGGTGTCCTTTCCCAGTGACAATAGGGATAGCAAGGCACGTATTTTATTGTTGCCATCAAGGATAAAAAGATGGGGTTTATATCATATTGCTTGTGTATATCCCTCTACATCATGTCATCTTGCTTAAAGCATTACTCTGTTTTTATGAACTTAATACTCTAGATGCCTGCTAGATAGCGGTCGATGTGTTGAGTAATTGTACTAGATGCAGAATCATTTCGGTCTACTTGTCACGGACGTGATGCCTATATATAATGATCATGCCTAGATATTCTCATAACTATGCGCTTTTCTATCAATTGCTCGACAGTAATTTGTTTACCCACCGTAGAATTATGCTATCATGAGAGAAGCCACTAGTGAAACCTATGGGCCCCGGGTCTATCTTTATCATATTGCTTTACTTCAATTTCTGCTGCCGTTGCTTATTTGTTTTATTTACTTTCTATTCTTATATCAAAAATACTAAAAATATTATACTATCCTATCTATCATATCTCACTTTTGTAAGTGGCCGTAAAGGGATTGACAACCCCTTATCGCGTTGGCTGCGAAGTTCTTATTTGTTTGTGCATGTGCGAGGGACTCGCGTGTGGTATCCTATTGGATTGATACATTGGTTCTCAAAAACGGAGGGAAATACTTACGCTACTATGCTGCATCACCCTTTCCTCTTCGAGGGAATACAACGCAAGCTCAAGAAGTAGCAAGAAGAATTTCTGGCGCCATTGCCGGGGAGGCTTACACAAAATTCATATAACAAGTACCTATCACAAACCCTTATCCTTCGCATTACATTTTTTACCTCTCGTCTTCCTCTCCCCCACTTCACCTTTGCCGTTTTATTCGCCCTTTTTCTGTTCGCCTTTCTGTTTGCTTGTGTTGCTGTTTACCCTCTATCAGCTTGCATCTTCGCTTGCTAAATTATGGATCCTCATCCACTTGCTAATTTTTTTAAGAAATCCAACTATGATGAACCAATTGCTACTGAGTTGTCTGCACTAGATTATCTTTATGGGGTTTTGTTTGAAATTCATGAATCTGAAAATTGTGAGGAATTGTTAAAAGAAAAATTGATTCATGGTAGCTCCTTAATGTCAATTTTGTTAATGATATGCAAAACCCTAAGCTTGGGGATGCTAGTATTGCTATGTCCACTACTTGTTGCAATGATCATGATAGGGGTGATTCTTCTTATGATCTTGAAAATTTATTTAATCCCCATGACGAATATAAGATTGATAATAGTATTTGCAATAGTATTGAAAGTGGGTTTGGAAGGGTGTTGTCGGTGTACTAAGATAGGGGTACCTTAGTACCCCAACTCGTGCACGGGCAATAGCAGCTTCCCGTAGCAGGGCTTACCACGTGCTCGCCAAGAACCTTTCTTGGTCCCTATGAAGCCATTCAAGAACAAAGTATACAAGTCAGAAGATCAAGGCCCCAGCAAGAGGAGCTTGCCGGGAAGGCCGCACCAGGCTCAAGGTTATCACTTTAGCACAAGACCCTGGCAAGAGGAGCTTGCCAGGAAGGCCAAGGAATACATATCTCAAGAGATGTCTCGGCGCATCATGCGCCTCGGCAAGATCCGGAGAGCGACAAGCTTCCGGGCCCGGCAAGATCACGACCCCGGCAAGGTGCTTGTCGGGGAAACCTACGCTGTGTGCCCGCGCTCCAGCTCGTTTGCCCACGCGTCGCCCTGGGGCCCTTCCAGGGGCACGTGGCAGACGGCTGTGCAGCCTGGGGGACACGGTGGCGGGCCACGGTGACGAGGCTACCGCCGTGGCGAACAAAGAAGCATGGACGGACGCTTTTGGGGGCGACGGCGACGGGCATTTAATGCCCTTGTCCCCCACTGTCAAAGTTAGGTGAAGACCACTGTTCACGCACTGTTCATGCACTGTTGCAACTACCACCAAATTTACACTTTTACCCTCCTCTACGTTGACACCTGTCGGTGACCCCTTTGAGCTATAAAAGGAGGCCCATGCACAACGTAGAGGAGGTTCGGCTCGAAACCTAGACAACTCTCTCGCTCGGTGTAGCTAGCACTGTAGATCTTCAAGCTCCCGAGCCCAAGAACTCAATACAGCCTAAGCAGGATTAGGGTTTTATGCGTCCGCGCGGCCCGAACCTGGGTAAACTGGCCGCGTGTGCCCCTCGATCTGCTCTTTGTGCTCCCTCCGCTCCCTTACCGCAACGTAGAAGGGGCTCCGGTCCCATAGGTGCTCGTGGGTGGACAGTTTCCCCCGACATCTTTGGCGCGCCAGGTAGGGGGCGTCGAGGTTGTGCGAACCTGATCCGGCGCTCACGCGGGCGCAACCTTCACCAACTTCACCAGCCTCATCGACAACATCGACATGCCTCCGAAGAAGAAGGCTTCGGAGGTCGGAGACCCGTCTGCGTCGATCCCGCCACCACCAGAACCAACGGTTGGTGGGGGAGACGCCGGCGGAAGGGTGGTCGCCGGTGAGGAAACTCACGGCGCCACCAAGTCCAAGGACAAGACGGACGACCGGGCGAACTCCAAGGCCTCGGCGTCCGTTCACGCACCACGTCCCTCCCAGGAGGCGCAAGACCAGCAGCGGCGTGGTACGGGAGGTACCATACGCTTGCTGGGGCGTAGCCAAGCCGGAGGATCGTGGGATGCTCAAGGCCAGCGTGCTGGTACGAGCAAGGCGCGGTCGTCGGGGCGAGAAACTGCTCCTTCTAACTCTGTTAGAAGTCCGAGCATATCTCGCTCCTCGCACCGCTCGCCGCCGCTCCCCTCCTCTCCAGCAGAAGCCCTAGCAAGAGCACAGCTGCTCCTCGATTTCCCTCCAGCGACAGACAAGGCCGAAGACTGGAGGGCGACGATCCAAAGCCTCATCGCCTTCGCCAACAACGACACGCCGCAGCAGCCGGCAACGTCGCGGCCGCGGCAAGTCGACCAGACGAAGGCCGATGGAGACAAGACCGCCGGGGGTGCAACTACCGTGCACTCCCCGCCGCGGAAGCAGAAGACGCCACCCCGCCGGATCAACGTCGATGACGACTCTACGGCGTCGTCTGATCCGCGGGCTCTTCGTGACCAGCGCCAGGTCCTCGACGACAGGCGACAAGAAGACGCTCGAACTTGCATCGAGCGTCGAAGAGAAGCCAGACGGCAGTCAGATCAGCGCGCTGGGACCGCTGTTGACATGCACGCGCCTGGTGAACCAGGCGACTTGCCGTACGCGGCAGGTTGCCCTGCGTTCACCCGTGAGCTGCGGCAAGTCCAGTGGCCCAGCATGAAAAATTTCAAACCCGACGTACCCGAGAAGTACGACGGCAAGACACACCCCTTGGAGTTCCTCAACATCTACACCATCACGGTGCAGGATGCCGGGGGACGCGACGAGAAGATCCTAGCCAACTACTTCCCGCTGGTGCTTAAGCCAAACGTCCGGTCTTGGCTTATGCACCTGCCGGAGAACTCCATCTCCTCATGGGCAGATTTGTGCCACCAGTTTGTTGGCGCCTTCACGGGCGGCCACAAACCCCACGGCCAGGAGAGCGATCTCCACATCCTCGCCCAGAAGGAGGGAGAGTCCCTGCGCAAATACATCCAACGATTCAGCCGGTCCAGCACAACATTCCCGACGTCCACCCTGCCGCGGTTATCAGCGCGTTCCACCAGAACGTGCGTAACCGCCGGATGAGGGAGGAGATGGCCATGACCAAGATCCGGGATGTCAGCGAGCTCTACGCTCTGGCTGACAAGTGCGCGCGCGCTGAAGAGGGGAGGAGACTCCCCGGAGAGGATACTGGCGCAGGAGGAAGCGATAGCGAGGATGCCGCCCCGGCGAGGAAAAACCGGCGGCGGAATAACAGAAAGAAGAAGAGCAAGGAGGTGCTGGTTGTCGAGCAGTCCGGCAAGGAGGCTCCCGCCAAGAAGGCACAGGCAGGCGGTTCCGGCAAGGAGCCCGCCCCTGTAGCGGCAGCTGACAAGCAGGACGGCTCCGACAAGCAGTACTGCAAGATCCACCGCACCAAGGGCCATGATCTTCAGAACTGTAAAAGAGTCGAGTACCTCGTAGAACAGCAGAAGGCTGAATACGAGCGTCGCGACAAGGAGAAGGCCCAAGGAGGCGGAGGAGAGCCCAGTAAGAAGCGGCCATTCAATGGCCGGGGAGGACGCCGCGGCAAGGCCAAGCAGTGGCAAGGTGACAGACCTCCCCGGGGCCGCGACAAGGATGAGGATGAAGACGACGATGATGACATGGAAGAAGGAGACAACAGCGAGCAGGATTTCCAGAAGGCCACAGAGGTCCTGTGTGTCGACGGAGGTGCCTCTATGCACACTTCCCACCGCCAGCTCAAGCAGTGGGTGCGGGAAGTGAACGCAGCTGAGCCGCCCGTCGAGTCGCGCAGGCTGCTGAAGTGGTCCGGCACGCCCATCATCTTTGACCTTGAGGACCACCCTGACCGCACAACTGCGATCGGGTGCTTGCCGATGTTGGTCTCACCAACTATCCGCAACCTCAAGGTCACCAAGATGTTGGTTGACGGCGGGGCCGGCCTGAACTTGATCTCCTCAGCTGTGATCAAGAAACTGCAGATCCCCGACGGCGAGGTCGAGGAAACCGGGACGTTCCAAGGAATCAACCCGGGAAGGAGCAAGCCGAAGGGGAAGATTACGCTGCCTGTGACCTTTGGCGGGGAGCTCAACTTCAGGACGGAGAGGATCACATTTGATGTTGCTGATATCCCATTGCCATACAATGGGATAATTGGCCGTCCTGCCCTCGCCAAGTTCATGGCAGCTTCCCACTACGCGTACAACGTACTCAAGATGCCGGGGCCGATAAGCGTCATCTCTGTCCTTGGCGACAAGAAGGATGCGCTTATCTGCGCCGACAAAATCTACCGGGATGCAGCAGCCGCAGCAGACAGCAACACACTTGCCGCTGAAGCTCCCGGGGGGAAGACCAAGACCAAGTCCGGCAAGAGCTCTGGGGCCCACTCCGGCAAACGCACCTCTTCGGAGTGCTGCGCTGCCATCGAGGACGCACCATCGAGCTCCACCGGCAAGTGCAAGAAAGGGATGGCGGCTCCACCGGCAACCAAGAAGGTGTCCGCCAAGGAGGACGGCACTGGTGGTACCTTCACCATCAGTGCTACACTCGACCACAAATAGGAAAGCGCGCTCGTTGCCTTCCTGCGGGCGAATGTCGACGTGTTTGCATGGCAACCGTCTGACATCCCCAGCGTTCCCAGGAAGGTAATGGAGCACAAGCTTGCTGTTTGTCCTCACGCGCGGCCCGTCAAGCAGAAAGTCAGGAAGCAAGCCGTGGAGCGCCAAGAGTTCATAGCTGAAGAGATAAAGAAGCTAGAAGCAGCAGGCCTGGTTAGAGGCGTAATACATCCCACGTGGTTGGCCAATCCAGTTGTCGTGCGAAAGGCTAATGGAAAGTGGAGACTTTGTATAGACTTCACCGACGTGAACAAAGCTTGTCCCAAGGATCCCTTTCCCTTGCCGCGCATCGACCAAATTGTTGACTCCACAGCTGGATGTGAGTTGCTCTCATTCCTTGATGCATACTCAGGTTACCATCAGATATTCATGGCCAAGGAAGATGAAGAGAAGACTGCATTCATTACTCCATGCGGCACATATTGCTTCATACGCATGCCCTTTGGATTGAAGAATGTAGGCTCCACATTTGCCAGGGTGGTACACATTGCTTTTGAGCCACAGATCCACAGGAATATAGAAGCCTACATGGATGATATAGTGCTCAAGAGCAAGAGCAAAGATACCCTGATACAGGATTTAGAGGAAACCTTTGAGAATCTGCGCAAGATCCAACTCAAGCTGAACCCCGAGAAGTGCATCTTCGGAGTCCCCTCCGGCAAGCTTCTCGGGTTCTTTGTGTCCCAAAGGGGGATTGAAGCCAATCCCGACAAGATAAAAGCCATCGAGCAGATTGAAGCCCCGAAGCGCGTCAAGGACGTAAGAAGACTTGCTGGTTGTGTGGCTGCCCTCAGCAGGTTCATTTCAAAGTCTGCAGAGCGCGCCCTGCCTTTCTTCAAAATTTTGAAAAAGGCAGGTCCTATGAAATGGACTCCGGAAGCGGAGGCAGCGCTGCAGGACTTGAAAAGATACATGTCTTCCGCCCCAATACTTGTCGCACCTAGGCCACAAAAAAGTTGCTGCTATACCTAGCGGCGACCAATCAAGTGGTTAGTGCTGCGTTAGTAGCGGAGAGGGAGGCGGATGAGGAACCCACATCCCCGGCAAGCGAATCCAGCGACAAGCAGGGGGCTTCCCCGCCAAGCTCTAGCCCCGACAAGGACAAGTCTGCGCAAGAAAAAGGAGAAGTGCGAAGGAAGATGGTGCAGCGCCCAGTGTATTTTGTGAGTTCCCTCTTGCAGGGGGCTAGATCAAGATACTCTGGGGTGCAGAAGCTGCTTTTCGGCCTCCTCATGGCCTCAAGAAAGTTGCGCCATTACTTCCAAGCACACGAGATAACGATGGTCACTCGCTTTCCGTTGAAAAGGATATTGCAGAATCCCGAAGCAACAGGCAGGATCGTCGAGTGGGCACTGGAGCTGTCAAGCTTTGGTCTCAAATTAGAGAGCACTTCAACCATACAGAGCAGAGCTTTGGCAGAATTCATAGCAGAATGGACCCCAACGCAAGATGAAGAAGTCCCAGAGACAAGCGTTCCCGTCCAAGAAGCGAACAACGAATGGATAATGTACTTTGATGGTGCTTTCTCGCTGCAAGGCGCCGGTGCCGGCGTGGTACTCATAGCGCCCACCAGAGAGCACCTTAAGTATGTTGTCCAGATGCACTTTCCCAAGGAACAAGCGACAAACAATACCGCTGAATATGAAGGGTTGCTTGCCGGCCTCAGAATTGCGGCCGAGCTTGGGATCAAGAAGTTGATTGTGCGGGGAGATTCACAGTTGGTGGTCCGGCAAGTGAATAAGAGTTACCAGAGCCCTTTGATGGAAGCTTATGTTGATGAAGTGAGGAAGCTTGAAGAACACTTTGAGGGCCTGCAAATGGAGCACGTCCCAAGAGCTCAGAATGATATTGCAGATGGCCTCTCAAAGTGTGCTGCAATGAAGTTACCTGTGGAACCAGGGACCTTCGTGCTCAAGTTAACTCAGCCATCCGTTACACCATCAGTTGGGCAAAATAAGAAGAGAAAGTTGGTCTCCGGCGAATACTTGCCGGCCGATCTTCCAGAAGCCGCCGCCAAGGTCCTCGAGATCAACAGCCAAGATGCTGAGGAACAGCTTGCTCCTGCAGACCCAAGGGTCTGTACAGTTGAAGCAGGCATTCCCGACAAGCCTTACCCCGGCAGGCTTGCCGGGGGATCATCAGCTCCGGCAGAGCCGCAGGTTCTTGCCGTAGAAGCTGAGGTTCCCGCAGCAGCCCTCATGCCTTTAGTCCTTGTTGTTGAGCCTCAGGCTCCGGCATGGGCACAACAAATCGTCCGCTTTCTGCAAACTGGAGAACTTCCCGATGAGCGAGAAGAGATAGAGAGGATTACCAGGCAGTCAAGTATGTACCAGTTCGTTGGCAATGAACTGTACAGAAGAAGACTCAATGGTGTCAGGTTGAAGTGCATTTCCAGGGAAGATGGACAGAAGCTGTTGGCAGAGATACATGGAGGCATATGTGGCCACCACATTGGCGCAAGGGCACTTGCCGGAAAGGCGTTCCGGCAAGGGTTCTTCTGGCCAGAAGCCCTCCAAGATGCAACTGCACAAGTAACCAAGTGTGAAGCGTGCCAGTTCCATGCCAAGCAAATTCACCAGCCAGCTCAAGCTCTCCAGACGATCCCTTTGTCCTGGCCCTTCTCGGTCTGGGGGCTCGATATCCTCGGCCCCTTTCCCCGCGCAGTCGGGGGCTTTGAGTACTTGTACGTAGCAATCGACAAGTTCACAAAGTGGCCAGAAGTGGAACCGGTGAGAAAGGTGACAGCACAGTCAGCAGTCAGGTTCTTCAGATCGATCGTTTGCCGTTTCAGAATCCCTAACAGGATAATCACCGACAACGGCACACAGTTTACAAGTCGCACCTTCATGCAGTACGTCCAAGACCTTGGCGCCAAGGTCTGCTTCGCTTCCGTTGCTCACCCGAGGAGCAATGGTCAAGCGGAGAGGGCCAATGCTGAAGTGTTGCGCGGACTCAAGACAAGAGCCTTCGACAGGCTGCACAAGTGCAGAAGAAACTGGATAGAGGAGTTGATGGCGGCTCTTTGGTCAATCAGGACGACACCAAATCGAGCCACCGGACAGACACCCTTTGCTCTAGTCTATGGAGCAGAGGCAGTTCTCCCCACGGAACTCGTATACGGATCTCCTCGAGTGCTCGCTTATGATGAGCTCGAGCAAGAGCAACTGCGACAAGATGACGCATTGCTCCTTGAAGTGGAACGTCTCCAGGCTGCTGTACGAGCTGCTCGATACCAGCAAGCCTTGCGTCGCTATCATAGCCGCAAGGTTAGGGCCAGGAGTCTTGAGGAAGGCGACCTTGTTCTTCGGCGTGTTCAGTCCGCCAAGAATTCCAACAAGTTGACGCCGAAGTGGGAAGGCCCTTATCGGGTGAGACAAGACACAAGGCCCGGCGCTGTCCGCCTTGAGACCGAAGAAGGCTTACCGGTGAGCAACTCCTGGAACATAGAGCATCTTCGCAAGTTTCACCCATAAGGCGCGATTGCCGTAATCCGCTCCGGCAACCACCTTTTGTACAAGTCTTGCCGCTGTTGCATGTAAACCTTTGTACAAAGCCGGGCGCAGACCCCGTGCATCAGTAAAGCTTTTGTGCTTCGCACTATTTGTCATTACCATGCTTTTCTTTGTTATTTGCATGCATAATCTAACACCTAGTGCAACACACATCCCCGGTAAGCATTAGCAAGCCGTAAGGCCCTATACTTGTTTTTCCTCCTCTTTTTCTTTCCATCTTAAGCAGAAGGAGCATTCCTCGCGCACAAGTTTGCCGGGGGGAAGGAGATGGAGGTATGAACCAAGTATTGTTCAAGAAAGAGAAGCCTTGTCGGGGAACAAACAATCTATGAAAGCTAAGTTACCAAAGTTTGAGTAATTCAAATTTTTCAAATTTTTTAGTTGTCTTCCTTGAACGACCACACTTTGTATGGAAAACTTGTGCGTGGAGGAACCTACCCGTGGCTAGCCGCACCCTTACTTTGTTTCGAGCACGCTCAACGACTTAAGTGAGCTGCGACAAGTGTCGCGCCCTTACTTCGTTTTCGAGTTCGCTCAGCGATCTAAGTGTGCTGCGACTAGCTGCGGCAAGGTTTCTTGCCGGCGAAGGTATTGCCAGCAGGCTGCTAAGAGTCCAGCACTCAGCGCTCGCGGCAAGGGTCCTTTTGCCGGCAAGTTCCCTGAAAGCGTAGGGTGGAATGCATACAAAGTAAAGGGACCAAAAACAAGGAAGATAACACTGCAATGGTTGCTCAAAATAAAATTGTATATTACAAAGATAACTTGCCGCAATATTAATAGATTCTTGTCCGTAACATACTTTGCAGCGGCAAAGGAAGCAGAAAGAAAGGAATCTAATCTACGCGGTTGCCTTCACGCCTCGTGATCTTGCCCACCTTGGCGACAATGTGGGCAACCTGCGCCTTCAACGCCTCCTGGTCAGCTTCGGGCGGCAAGGTGCGGAGGACGTTGACGAGGTTGATGCCGGGGTTGCGGTAGACGATCTTCGACAAGACCCGCTCCATGGTGCCCATGCAGAGCCGACGCGCCTCGTCAGCCAGCTGCATGGGGAACTTCTCCCGCAGTCGCGCAAGCGCCGGTGCAATTCCCCTGAAGAACAGACTTAACTTGGCGCTGTGGGGGAGACTCTCGTCCGGGGAGTACACGAGATGCTCCGCCCTCAGCGCCATCATCTCCATGTCAATTTTGGCAGCGGAGGTGACCAGCTCATCAGTCCACTGCTCCACTGCCCGGCTGAAGTTGTTCGCCGAGACGGCGGCGCTCTCCACCAAGCCCCTTTCCTTGCGGAGTTCGTCCTTCAGCTTCGTCTCGCGGTCCCGGGCGGCGTCGAGCGAGTCAATCAAGGTGGAAACCTTCAGCTCTAAGTCAGCGATGGAGTTCCTGCCGTCAGAGAGCTCTTTGCCCTTCTCGGAGAGGCGTACCTGCAGCTCAGAGTTGGTGTGGGCATCTTTCTCCCACTCCACGTTGAGCGCAGTGACCCTCTCCTCGCTCGCCTTCAAGTACAGCTCCGTCTGCTTCACCTTGGCCTCCAGATCCTTCTTGGCAGTCTCCGTGGCAGCGGCGGCGTCCCTCGCCTCCTTCAGGGCCCCGCCGATGGCTTGCTCCTGGGCGGTGAGGTCGTCCTCGTGGCTGTCGAGGTCGACCTTCCGCTGGTTGAGCGCTCCCTCCCGCCGAGACAGCTCCTCGGCGGTCAACCGCTGCTGCTCCTCGACCTCAGCCTTCTCAAGGAGGAAGGCTTGCTGCGCCCCAGCAAGCTCTTCACGCTCCTCTGCCAAGTTGCGGAGAGCCGCCTGGTTGGCGGCACGGAGCTCCGCGGCGCGCTTCTCCAAGTCAGCTCCAGCCTTGGCGGTGAGAGCCTCCCGAGACTCCAACTTCGCCTTCCTGACCCGATACAGAGCCAGGAGCCGACGAAGGAGCCTCTCCTCTTCGGGCTCGTCGCTGTCGCCGGGCGTTTCGACAATCTTCAATCCGGCGGAGGCGAGGACCTCTCCGTCAAAGGTCTCTCCCTCCGCGGCTGCTCGAGACGAGGACGCCCACGGGACTTGAATAAAAACCCCGTTGGCGGCCTTCAAGTAGACACCCGACCGCTCCGCGGAGGCGGAAGGGTCGGCGGCCGGTGCAACGTCCGGCGCTCCTGCGGCCTCCGGGCCAGCAGTATGGTCGCCGGTCCCTTCCCCAGCCGCGACGTCGGCGGTCGTGGCGGTCTCTTCAGCGGCGGGCTCGTCGGCTCCGGCCATTCCCTCCGTGGCAGTGGCGTTGCCGCCGTCGCCGTGCATCTCCTCCTCAGCGGTGGCCTCCGTCTCCATCCGCTCTGGGGCAGGAGGATCTAGTGGAAGAAAAAGAAAAGAAAGAATCAAGCAAATATCCAAAAAGACAAATCCAAGAAGAAGAAGTTGCAAGGCTTACCTTCGCGGATCTCTTCGACAACGGGGTCCCTCGCCGGGGAGTTCTCCCTTGGCGGCGGAGCAGTGGCCCCTGCTGGCGGAGGGCCGCCTGCGCCCTCCCTTGGCGGGGTGCTCACCCTTGTCGGGCTGCTCGCCCTTGGCGGGGTACTCGCCCTAGGCGGAGTGCCCGTCCTTAGCGGAGCGTTCTCCCTTGCCGGGGAGGTCACCCTTGGCGGGGAGGGTGGAGTGAGTGGCTCGTCGGGGGCGATCTCCTGACGCTCCTGCGGCTGCGGCTCCACTTCTGCACAAGACAACAAGACATCGATCAAAATGATAACCTCAAGCACACCCGTCAAGCAGAAAGATAAGTACCAGACTTACGCTGGGGGCTGCGCTGGGGGCTGCTCCTCGGAGCAGCAGGCTGATCCGGCAAGCTCGTCGCCGGCGCGTCGCTTGTCGCCACGACGGGCTCGTCGTCCTCAACATTGACCACAAGGATCTTGGCCCTCTTCGCCATCCGCTGGGTCAAGGTCCTGTGAAGCAAAACAAAAGCAAGATCAAAACCAAGCAAGGAAAATCAAGACAAAACCAAAGAAACCAAAAGAATCGCAAGTACTTACTCCTCTTCCTCTTCGTCGGAGCTGAGGGCGGAGAAGTCAAACTCGGTCTGATGCGCTTCCGCGTGAGGAGCAGGAGGAGAAGGCTCCCTCGGGCGCTTGGTGGTCTCCGGGGCTGTGGGCTGTGAAGACCCGGCCCCCGTCGTCGCCGAGGACCGAGGGGCAGAAGGAGCACCCGTTCCGCTCCGGGAAGATCCCCCTCCGCTTGACGCTCGAGTACGGGGCGCCTCCTTGACGACTTCGCTCGTCTTGGTGGCGCGCGTCGCACGGCGCGCCGGCTGCTGCCGAGCCGCCTGTGGCCTCGCCGTCTCAGCTGCCTTGTGGAGGCGCTTCTTCGGTTGCTGCGGAGGGCTTGGCGGGGGCGGAGAATTCTCCGAGGACGAGGAGGCATCGTCGTCAAGATTCAGAGATCCACCGGAGTCTTCATCGGAGTCTCCAGCCTCGGCGTCCTCCTCCTCCTCGGCAGGCCCGCTGGACTCAGTACCATGCCCGGCGGCCTCGCTCCCCCCGGCAACCTCGCTCGTCCCGGCAAGCTTCGCGGAAGGCTCCCCGGCAAACTCCTCGCGAGCAATCTTCAGCAGCTTGAGGATTTCCGCCTCCTCTGCTTCACTCACTGCGTCCGCGGCCTCTGCCTCGTCCACAGTGTATCCAAAATCGCCCGCAGCCGCAGCTGCGGCGGCCTCCTCCATCCTGGAGGCGATGTAAGCTATATCCCGGCCAGTAGTTTCACGGGTGAGGCCCTTATTCTCCTCGGAGTTGCGGGGCTTCTCGACCAAGTTGTCGAAGAAGGTCAGCACGGTCTCCGGTGGAGGCTCCAGCCAAGTGGGGACGACACCATGGGAGTCGCACTCGGGCATCATCGCACGTATGGAATCGCGGGCAGTGCTGTTGCACAGCGGCACCACTCCCCGGGAAGGTCTGAACCACTCCGGGTGGGCGGGGTCATGCTTGAAGAGCTCCTTGACCATCCCCTTCAACTCCAAGACGGTGAAGTTGTAGTTCAATCTAGGGCGCAGCCTCATGATGTCCGCCGCGTTGCTGAATTCCCAGGCAGGCCTCTTCCTTTCCTGTAAAGGGGCGATGCGGCGACGGAGGAAATCTGCTCCAACTTCTCCAACAGTCAAATTGGCGACCCGGAGACGAATGATCCTAATGAGGGCGATCTGAAGCTTGCTGTCCTCCGGGGCCAATTCACTCCAATCCCTGCCGCGCACTATGGCAGTCGTGCGCGGCGAGGTAAAGGGCTCGGCCTTATCTTCTAGCACCCAGCACCAATCGGCTCTCCACTCCTCCCACTTCCCGCGGAGCTCTCCCTTCAGGTACGAATCCTTCTTGTTCAGCCTGAAGATCCAGGAGATGCCACCGGAGAGGGGAGCGTCGGACTCTACTCTAGGCATAAAGAAGTGGCGGAAAAGAGCTACATTTGGATGAACCCCAACATAGTTTTCGCACAGATGTGCGAAAACGGCCATCGTAAGGATGGCGTTGGGGGTGAAATCTAGGAGGTGGAGGCCGTACGTGTTCATTACATCGCAGAAGAACTCCGAGTACGGAGGGCACAAACCACAGTGGAAGAATGCGGCAAAGAAAAAGTACCCGCCGGGGAACATGTCGACAGCGACGGCGGGGAGGACTCTGGTGCGGGGATGAGCTTTGGTCTCCCTCGCCCAGAACAAATAGTATTTGTCCCGCAGCTCCCTCGGACCAAGCCTTGGCGCGAAGACCACGCACTTCTTCCGTAGGGCAGCCAACTTCGCCGCCTGCTCGGACTTCTCCTTCTTCGTCTTGTCGCCCTTCGGGGCCATGGCGGGGATGGCGGGAAGGACGACGGCGCTGTAGACGCTGCGGACGGCGGAGGAGGGAGTGGAGCTGGGCTCTCTGTCGACCTTTGGGAGGCGGAGGACGACGGGGGTTTCTGGAGAATCAAGGCGCAATGAAGACGATGGAGGGAACTGCCCCTGCTTCCTCTGCTTTTAAGGGGAAAGTGGGGGACGTTCCGCATTTCCCATTAAAGAACAGGCCACGATCTCTCCCACGACGCCGCAATCGATGCGTGCCGTTAGGGAGGGATGCGGCGGATACGGAAGGGGATACGGCTTGCCGTGGGCCGCGTGTGCCCGTGCACTGTCTTGGGCCTGGCCCAACAGCGCTCGGCACCGTGTGTGGCCCAGGCCCGGGGGCTCCTATCGGTGTACTAAGATAGGGGTACCTTAGTACCCCAACTCGTGCACGGGCAATAGCAGCTTCCCGTGGCAGGGCTTACCACGTGCTCGCCAAGAACCTTTCCTGGTCCCTATGAAGCCATTCAAGAACAAAGTATACAAGTCAGAAGATCAAGGCCCCGGCAAGAGGAGCTTGCCGGGAAGGCCGCACCAGGCTCAAGGTTATCACTTTAGCACAAGACCCTGGCAAGAGGAGCTTGCCAGGAAGGCCAAGGAATACATATCTCAAGAGATGTCTAGGCGCATCATGCGCCTCGGCAAGACCCGGAGAGCGACAAGCTTCCGGGCCCGGCAAGATCACGACCCCGGCAAGGTGCTTGCCGGGGAAACTTACGCTGTGTGCCCGCGCTCCAGCTCGTCTGCCCACGCGTCGCCCTGGGGCCCTTCCAGGGGCACGTGGCAGACGGCTGTGCAGCCTGGGGGACACGGTGGCGGGCCACGGTGACGAGGCTACCGCCGTGGCGAACGGAGAAGCATGGACGGACGCTTTTGGGGGCGACGGCGACGGGCATTTAATGCCCTTGTCCCCCACTGTCAAAGTTAGGTGAAGACCACTGTTCACGCACTGTTCATGCACTAATGCAACTACCACCAAATCTACACTTTTACCCTCCTCTACGTTGACACCTGTCGGTGACCCCTTTGAGCTATAAAAGGAGGCCCATGCACAACGTAGAGGAGGTTCGGCTCGAAACCTAGACAACTCTCTCGCTCGGTGTAGCTAGCACTGTAGATCTTCAAGCTCCCGAGCCCAAGAACTCAATACAGCCTAAGCAGGAGTAGGGTTTTACGCATCCGCGCGGCCCGAACCTGGGTAAACTGCCCGTGTGTGCCCCTCGATCTGCTCTTTGTGCTCCCTCCGCTCCCTTACCGCAACGTAGAAGGGGCTCCGGTCCCATAGGTGCTCGTGGGAGGACAGTTTCCCCCGACAGGTGTCAACTTTAGATCCCATATATTTGGAGAATGTTTTGTCTTATGAAATTTTTGATAAAAGTGGGTTTGGAGAGGTCATGACTTTAGTTAATGTTGCTCCCACTATTTTGGAAGAGTGTCAACTTCGTATGCATGTGGATCGTGTTGAGAATATGTTTTGTGATAGCTATATTGTGGAATTTGCTTATGATCCTACATGCAGTTATTATGAGAGAGGAAAATATGGTTGTAGAAATATTCATGTTACTAAATTACCTCTCTTCATGTTGAGATTGATCTTGTTTCTTTCTTCTTCCTTGCATATGTTAGATCTTGCTTGTCTTTCTAATTTGTTTTCCTATAAAATGCCTATGCATAGGAAGTATGTTAGACTTAGATGTGTTTTTCACATGCTATGTGATGCTCTCTTTGTGTTTCAATTGCTACCCTTCATGTGACCATCATCGAAATTATCAATGCCTAGCTAGGGGCGTTAAACGATAGCGCTTGTTGGGAGGCAACCCAATTTTATTTTCTATGTTTTTGTTTCTGTTTAGGAATAAATATTTCATCTAGCTTCTGTTTAGATGTGGTTTTGTGTTTTAATTAGTGTTTGTGCCAAGTAGAACCTTTGGGAAGACTTGTGTGAAGTTTATATGATCATGCTGTAAAAAACAGAGACTTTAGCGCTCACGAGTTTGGCTGTGATCTTTTACTGGAGAGTGATATTTAGTTGATTCTTTTTCCAGATGACTAATAGACAAATTCCTCACCTTTACCAATTTATTTCAATTTTTTTGGAGTGACAGAAGTATTCGAAACTTACAGATTACTACAGACTATTCCGCTTTTGACAGATTCTGTTTTTCGTGTGTTGTTTGCTTATTTTGATGAACCTATGAGTAGTATTGGGGAATATGAATCATAGAGAAGTTGGAATACAGTAGATTTGACACCAATATAAACAAAGAATGAGTTCATTACAGTACCTTTGAGTGGTGGTTTGTTTTCTTATACTAACGGAGCTCACGAGATTTTTGGCTAAGTTTTGTGTTGTGAAGTTTTCAAGTTTTGAGTATGGCTTTGATGGACCATGGAACAAAGAGTGGGAAGAGTCTAAGCTTGGGGATGCCCAAGGCACCCCAAGGTAAAATTCAAAGACAACCAAAAGCCTAAGCTTGGGGATGCCTCGGGAAGGCATCCCCTCTTTCGTCTTCATCTATCGGTAACTATACTTGAGACTATATTTTTATTCACCACATGATATGTGTTTTGCTTGGAGCGTCATGTATGATTTGATCTTTGCTTTTTAGTTTGCCACAATCATACTTGCTGGATACACCTTTTGAGAGAGATAAATATGGTTCATAATTTATTAGAATACTCTATGTGCATCACATATATCTTTTGAGCTAGACAATTTTGCACTAGTGCTTCACTTATATCTTTTAGAGCACGATGGTGGTTTTATTTTGTAGAAGTTGTTGATCTCTCATGCTTCACTTATATACTGTTGAGAGTCTTTCTGAACAGCATGGTAATGTGCTTTGGTTATAAAACTAGTCCTAATATGATAGGCATCCAAGATGAATATAGTAAAAACTTTCATATAAAGTGCATTGAATATGATGAGAAGTTTGATACTTGATGATTGTTTTGAGATATGAGGATGGTGATATTAGAGTCATGCTAGTGGAGTAATTTTAAATTTGAGAAATACTTGTGTTAAAGTTTGTGATTCCCGTAGCATGCACGTATGGTGAACCGCTATGTGACGAAGTTAGAGCATGAGGTATTTGTTGAGTGTCATCCTTTGTGTGGAGGTCGGGATCGCGCGATGGTTAACTCCTACCAACCCTTCCCCTAGGAGCATGCATTGAATACTTTGTTTTGATGACTCGTAGATTTTTGCAATAAGTATACGAGTTCTTTATGACTAATATTGAGTCCATGGATTATACGCACTCTCACCCTTCCTCCTTTGCTAGCCTCTCTTGTACCGCGCAACTTTCGCTGGTACCATACACCCACCATATACCTTCCTCAAAACAGCCACCATACCTACTTATCATGGCATTTCAATAGCCATTCCGAGATATATTGCCATGCAACTTTCCTCCGTTTCGTTCATATGACATGCTTCATCATCATTCACATAGAGTCATATTTTGTTCTAGCTTCGAGTTGTAATCTTTGAGTTGTAAGTCAATAAAAGTGTGATGATCTTCATTATTAGAGCCTTGTCCCATGTGAGTAAAGGCCAAATAAAAAAAGAGATGGCCCACAAAAAATATAGAGAGGGGCTAAAAAAATAGAAAACCCTTCCAAAAAATGAGAGAAAAGAGAGAAGGGACAATGCTACTATCCTTTTCCACACTTGTGCTTCAAAGTGGCACCATGATCTTCATGATAGAGAGTCTCTTGTTTCGTCACTTTCATATACTAGTCGGAATTTTTCATTATAGAACTAGGCTTGTATATTCCAATGATGGGCTTCCTCAAATGCCCTAGGTCTTCATGAGCAAGCAAGTTGGATGCACACCCACTTAGTTTCTTTTGATGAGCTTTCATACACTTATAGCTCTTGTGCATCCATTGCATGGCAATCCCTACTCACTCACATTGATATCTATTGATGGGCATCTCCATAGCCCATTGGTACGCCAAGTTGATGTGAGACTATCTTCCTCCTTTTTGTCTTCTCCGCAATCACCACTCTATTCCACCTATAGTGCTATATCCATGGCTCACGCTCATGTATTGCGTGAAAGTTGAAAGGTTTGAATAAATTTGAGTATGAAAACAATTGCTTGGCTGAAACCGGGGTTGTGCATGATATGAATATTTTGTGTGATGAAGAGAGAGCATAGCCAGACTATAAGATTTTGTATGGATAACTTTCTTTGGCCATGTTATTTTGAGAAGACATGATTGCTTTGTTAGTATGCTTAAAGTATTATTATTCTTATGTCAATATAGACTATTGTCTTGAATCTTTCAGATCTGAACATTCATGCCACAATAAAGAAATTACATTGAGAATTATGTTGGTTAGCATTCCACATCAAAAATTTAGTTTTTATCATTTACCTACTCGAGGACGAGTAGGAATTAAGCTTGGGGATGCTTGATACGTCTCCAATGTATCTATAATTTTTTATTGTTCCATGCTATTATATATTATGTTTTGGATGTTTAATGGTCTTTATTATACCCTTTTATATTATTTTTGGGACTATCCTACTAACCCAAGGCCCAGTGCAAATTGTTGTTTTTTTTCCTATTTCAGTGTTTCGCAGAAAAGGGATATCAAACGGAGTCCAAACGGAATGAAACCTTTGGGAGAGTTATTTTTGGAACCGTATCTACCCAGAAGACTTGGAGTTCACGCGAGGGAACGAAGGAGGTGGCCATGAGGGTCGAGGGCACGCCCCCTCCCCCTAGGCGCGCCCTCACCCTCGTGGGCCCCCTCTGGCTCCCCCGGTGCCCTCCTTCCTCCTATATATATCCATGTACCCTGAAAACATCGAGGCAATAGAGAAAAACCTAATTCCATCGCCGCAACCTTCTGCTCCCGTGAGATCCCATCTTGGGGCCTGTTCCTAAGCTCCGCCGGAGGGGGTATCTACCACGGACTGCTTCTACATCAACACCAGAGCCTCACCAATGAGTTGTGAGTAGTTTACCATAGACCTGTGGGTCCATAGTTATTAGCTAGATGGCTTCTTCTCTCTTTTTGGATCTCAATACAAAGTTCTCCTCGACCTTCGAGGAGATCTATTCAATGTAATCTTTTTGCGGTGTGTTTGTCGAGATCTGATGAATTGTGGGTTTATGATCAAGATTATCTATGCACCATATTTGAGTCTTTTATGAAATCTTTTATGTATGATTATAATATCCTTGCAAGTCTCTTCGAATTATTGGTTTGGTTTGGCCTACTAGATGTATAGTTCTTGCAATGTGAGAAGTGCTTGGCTTTGGGTTCAATCTTGCGGTGTCCTTTCCCAGTGACAACAGGGGCAACAAGGCACGTATTGTATTGTCGCCATTGAGGATAAAAAGATGGGGTTTATATCATATTGCTTGAGTTTATCCCTCTAGAGCATGTCATCTTGCTTAAAGCATTACTCTGTTCTTATGAACTTAATACTCTAGATGCATGCTGGATAGCGGTCGATGTGTGGAGTAACAGTAGTAGATGCAGAATCATTTCGGTCTACTTGTCACGGACGTGATGCCTATATACAATGATCATGCCTAGATATTCTCATAACTATGCGCTTTTCTATCAATTGCCCGACAGTAATTTGTTTACCCAATGTAGAATTCTGCTATCATGAGAAAAGCCACTAGTGAAACCTATGGCCCCCGGGTCTATATTTATCATATTGCTTTACTTCAATTTCTGCTACCGTTGCTTATTTGCTTTATTTACTTTCTGTTCTTGTATCAAAAATACCAAAAATATTATACTATCCTATCTATCAGATCTCACTTTCGTAAGTGACCGTAAAGGGATGGACAACCCCTTATCACATTGGCTGCAAAATTCTTATTTGTTTGTGCAGGTGCGAGGGACTCGCGCGTGGTCTCCTACTGGATTGATACCTTGGTTCTCAAAAACTGAGGGAAATACTTACGCTACTGTGCTGCATCACCCTTTCCTATTCGAGGGAGTACAACGCAAGCTAAAGAAGTAGCAGTCTTCGTGAGCAAGCAAGTTGGATGCACACCCACTTAGTTTCTTTTGTTGAGCTTTCATACACTTATAGCTCTAGTGCATCCATTGCATGGCAGTCCCTACTCACTCACATTGATATCTATTGATGGGCATCTCCATAGCTCATCAATACGCCTAGTTGATGTGAGACTATCTTCCTCTTTTGTCTTCTCCACAACCACCACTCTATTCCACATAGTGCTATATCCATGGCTCATCCTCTTGTATTGCGTGAAAGTTGAAAGGTTTGAAAGAAATTGAAGTATGAAACAATTGCTTGGCCGAAACCAGGGTTGTGCATGATTTAAATATTTTGTGTGATGAATATAGAGCATAGCCAGACTATATGATTTTGTAGGGATAACTTTCTTTGGCGAAGTTATTTTGAGAAGACATGACTGCTTTGTTAGTATGCTTGAAGTATTATTATTCTTATGTCAATATAGACTTTTGTCTTGAATCTTTCGGATCTAAACATTCATGCCACCATAAAGAAAATTACATTGAGAATTATGTTGGTTAGCATTCCACATAAAAAAAATCTATTTTTATCATTTACCTACTCGAGGACGAGCAAGAATTAAGCTTGGGGATGCTTGATACCTCTCCAATGTGTCTATAATTTTTGATTGTTCCATGCTATTATATATTCTGTTTTGGATGTTTAATGGGCTTTATTATACACTTTTATATTATTTTTGGGACTAACATACTAACGCAAGGCCCAGTGCAAATCGTTGTTTTTTGCCTATTTCAATGTTTTGCAGAAAAGGAATATCAAACGGAGTCCAAACGGAATGAAACCTTCGGGAGAGTTATTTCTGGAACGATATCAACACAGAAGACTTGGAGTACACACGAGAAAACGATAGAGGCGGCCACAAGGGCAGGGGCGCGCCCAGGGGGGTAGGCCTGCCCCCCACCCTCGTGGGCCCCCTTTGGTTCCCCTGACATGCCTTTTCAGCCTATATATATCCTCATATCCTGAAAACATCGAGGAGCACCACAAAACCCTAATTCCACCGCCGTAACCTTCTGTTCTCGTGAGATCCCATCTTGGGGCATGTTTCGGAGCTCCGCCGGAGGGGGCATCGATCACGGAGGGCTTCTACATCAACACCATAGCCCCTTCGATGAGTTGTGAGTAGTTTACCACAGACCTTTGGGTCCATAGTTACTTCTCTCTCTTTGGATCTCAATACAAAGTTCTCCTCGATCTTCGAGGAGATCTATTCAATGTAATCTTTTTTGCGGTGTGTTTGTCGAGATCCGATGAATTGTGGGTTTATGATCAAGATTATCTATGAACGATATTGGATTCTTTTCTGAAATATTTTATGTATGATTATAATATTCTTGCAAGTCTCTTCGAATTATTTGTTTGGTTTTGTAATGCCCAGGATGGGATTATACCTCCTACGTGTCGAGGGACGACTTAAAGGTATAAGCCCATTCTAGAACGATCTCAAGTTTGGTATCTTTGCACGACTCATGTAAAAATAGGGATGAAATTGCAAAAGGATAGTTGGCTTACACTCGCCACGTCACACAATACATTACATAAGCAAATCATCATCCAAATAACATCACAACCCAACTACGGGCGAAGATCCAAAAGAAAGATACCAAATACATAAAGCCACAAGGTCCGAATCGCCCCTAGTAGAAACCACTACTGATCATCGGGATAGTGCACATAGTATCGACTACGCTCTTCATCGTACTCCCAGTACAGCTCTGTGCCGTCACCTGAGTAGTCCGCCATAGTACATGCATCTGGTGTGGTGTAGAATCTGTGAGCCACGGAGGACTCAGCAATCCCGTTCCCAGGTAGAAAAACTATCTAAGCCTTGGGTGTGGATCAAGGCTAAAGAAAGATAAAAGGTTGCAGCAGCACTAGCACTAGCTTACGTGTTTAGAGCGAGAAGAGAAGTGCCACGAGCGTCAAAGTGATCACGAAGTGATCCTATCTAAGCACGTCAAACATAACCCCACCTTGTTCACTTCCCGAACCCCTTTCGGAAAATGACCGTCACGGTTACTCACGCCGGTAGTGTGTTCTGAACATGGTGTCAAGTTTTCTACAACTGGATATTAACACATTCCCATCTGCCGCATAACCGTGGGCACGGCTTTCGAAAGTTCAAAACCCTGCAGGGGTGTCCCAACTTAGCCCATGACAAGCTCACGATATGCGGAGTCGCAACTCCAAGGTGGGAAGGCTCGAGTATTCTCGGAATCCCGTGCTCAAGATATACCGACATAGGTAAAACTAATCCAGAAAATCCTCCCGGCGTGCCGACACCCTGACAGTAGCCGCACGTATCTAGTCTCAGGCCACGACCGGATGGGTGATGCTACAGGTTATACCAGATACCTTGGGTTTCCCCAAGGCGGCCCTGCAGGACCCCCAGTTTGGACCAACACTCATGTGGAGCACTGGCCTGGGGTTGTTAATTAAGATCGCTGGATAGCTAGTCCCTATGCAAGTTTTAGTTATTAGGCAAATGGAGTACCAATGTTGGGACTTGCTGGAAAAGCTTTAGCGCTAAGCGGGTTATCAAGGGGGTCCCATAACCCCAACCGTGTGAGGAACGCAAAATCAAGGAACATAACACCGGTTTATACGGTTCCTAGGGCGGCATGAGTGGAACAAATCATCGAGCAAGAGGCTCAGCCTTCCACCCATTACCAATATATAGATGATTTAGTTTAAGAGTTTATATAGTGTGATATCCCAACAATATCTTCAACATGAAGCAAGAATCTTCAAATCTTCTCCTGCAACTAGCAATGCTATAAGAGGGGCTGAGCGAAGCTTACGTAGCCAAACAAAGGTTTGCTAGGTTGGGTGGTTAAACAAATTCATGGTTACAATAGGAGGCTGACAAACAAACATGGGCATCGAGGCAATGAGCTAAAGAGCGAGACTTCTAGCAATAGGCAAAGATAGTAATGATATCTGGGTCAGGTCATCTTGCCTGTAGAGTCGTCGATGGGATCGTAAGATGGCTCCTCGTACTCAACCTCGGTAGTAACCTCGTTCTCGTGCTCGGTCTCGGCTTCCGGCTCTACTCGACACAAGAACACAACGAGGCACGAAATCAAAACAAGGTGCAATGCACATTCAACATGATGCACGTATGATCATGACAAGTCTATATATGATGCAATACATGCCAAGATAGGAAGCACAGAGAAACAACACAAGTCAACAAGTTTAAATGAGGCCGGAAACTACACAAGCAAATCTGGTAAGTCCTCATATGCATATGTTGAAAATGGTCCAGATCTGAACAAACCTTAAGTTAAAGTTGTTAAACAGCAAGTTAACATACACCATGATGATCTACACGAAATTCTAGTCAAGTTTCATATAAAGTTTGTTTAATTCGGAGCTACGGTCTTGAAGATATGAGCACAACAAGTTAAGCATGGCAACGGTGCAAGATGCACTCAAACATAAAGCAAACATACTCCAAACATGTAAGCAAGATGATATTATGAATCTACATGCAAAAACACACAAGTTTCATGTAGGACACGCTCAAAACGGAGCAACGGTTCAACACATACACACGAAACAAGAAACAATGCAAAGCTGAAAATAACAGCCACATAGCAACTTTGGAGCAAAAAATATATACTCTACATCACTCAAACATGGTGACAAGAAGCATGGACATGAAGTAGACATATCCTACAGCAAACAACTCCATTGGAGCATCTCCATAGGAGGCATGGATCAATAGCAACAAGCTACTATATTTTGATCATGACGTTAAAAACCTAACAGTAATATTTTATAGCAACTTGGGAGCAAGAAATAAATAAGCTACAGCAAGTCATATGAGCAACTAAGGGCATGGATGGATAGACAACAACATGTACAACAAGGTATGATCAATGGCCACCCCAAAACTAACATGGATTTGCCTAGGGCAGTAAGCAAACATAGCATCAGGATATGACAGATTCCAGACTTAGCCAAAATTTCACTAAGTATAAAACAGTTATGTTGGCATGGCATGTTTACAAGCATGTTTAAGTCACCTCAAGGCATATCATGGAAAATGGTTTGCACCACAGCAAAGTCCACATGAAGGATATTCTAAAACATATTAACTTGTGACATGGGGACAAACACATCAATAGCAACGAGCTTTTCAAATCAGCATCTCATAACATGTTACGAAACTTAACAACCACATGCACTTTTGCAATAGAGATTAACATGGCAATATGAACTCTAACATGCATGCTACAGAAACCGTCATGTAAAGCATCTCATGATGAACATTTTGACATCTCATTTGCTTCATTTGGATAAACATGCACCAAGTTATCACATCTGAAACATGGCATGACAATAACAAGTAGCAGCAGTTTATATCAAGTAGCACTCTTGCCACGAAGATTAAGACATCTATATGAAATCAAACAAGCATGGCACAATGGAACAAAACGTAGAGCACATCACCACGGTCATTTTGACATATCATATGCACAAATCGGACTAGCACAGTAAAAGATACAGCCCCATGAAGTATGCAACAAAATATCAAAAACCACATGACTTAGAGAAAAAACAGGGGGTCAACCTGCGGATCGGGTCACGGGGCGGATCGGGTGCGGGCGCGGGACCCGGACCCGTTAGGGCTTCGGCCCGGCTCCTAGATCTGGATCGGGCGCTCGCCCGATGGGTCTTCGCGGCGGCGGCGGCCGGAGTCCGGCCCTCCAGCGAGGCGGCCGGGGCGGAGAGGCGGCGGGGCCGGCCGGCGGGCTCCTGGGCGCCCGGAGGCGGGGCGAGGCGAGGACCTCGCGCGGGCGCGCCGACGGGGGATGGCGGAGGAGGGCACCGGCGGGCGGCACCGCTGGCCGAGGTGGCCGGCGGGCGGCGAATCCGGCGCCGATGGCGGTGGTCCGGCGAGGCGCATCCGGCGCGCAGGGAGGAGGCGATCCGACAGGGCGCCGGCGGCTGGGCTCGCGCGGGGCCGATTCGGGCCTCGCGGGCCGCGGCGGCGGGAGACCGGCGGGAGGATACGTGGTAGTTTATGAGTGGACGGGCGGCGGCGGGCGGACGCGTCCGGTCCGTCCGGACGTGTCCGGCGGCGGTGGAGGAGGAAAATTAGGGTTTGCAGGCGAAAAATGGTGGGTGTGGACGTTTTTATAGGCACAAGGAGCTAGGAGACTCCAAATGGGGAGCGGTTTTCGGCCACGCGATCACAATTCGACGACCGAGATGATGGGAAGGGTTGTGCTGGGTTGGTGGGCTATTGTGGAGGGGGTCTTGGGCCTCAAAGGAGAGGTTCTTTTAGCCCACTAGGTTAACCGTTGGAGTACCAAATGAACTCCAAACGCAACGAAACTTGACAGGCGTCCTACACGTACCAAAACAACATCGCATGACAAGTCTCACATCATTCCGGAAATGTTACACGGCCACACACGGAAGAAGAACTCGGGGATGCCACGGGCACGTGTGAGAGCGTCGGAACTCGAAACGGACAACGGGAAGAGACGAGTGGGACCAGATGCAAGTGACAACACAAATGCAATGCAATGCACATGACAACATGACATGGATGAAATGCACACACGCACACGACAAAACGAAGAAACCCGAAAAGAAAGAAGAGCCGGGAAAGGAATTGATGAAGCCAAAGTTTATATATTGCCATATTGGGAAAGTGTTACATCTGGGGCATTACAAACTCTCCTCTACTACGAAAAGATCTCGTCCCGAGATCTAGGACTGGAAGAAGGAAGGGTACTCGGAACGAAGGTGATCTGCTCGTTCCCACGTAGCTTCTCGGTCGGTATGGTGTGACCACTTAACTTTCAAGAACTTGATTGACTTGTTGCGGGTCTTGCGCTCAGTTTCTTCAAGAATAGTAGCGGGGTGCTCACGATAAGACAAGTCTTGTTGAAGATCAATCTCCTCAAACGGAGTGGTGCGTTCAGGTGTCTTGAAGCACTTGCGGAGTTGCGACACATGAACCACATCATGAACATTTGCAAAGTTGGATGGAAGCTCGAGTTGATAGGCTAGATCGCCTCTTTTTCCAAGGATCTTGAAAGGGCCCACGTATCTAGGAGCAAGCTTTCCTTTGATACCGAATCTTTGGGTGCCTTTCATAGGAGAAACACGAAGATAGACATGGTATCCAATGTCGAAAGCCAAATCACGATGCTTTCCATCATACTAGCTCTTTTGACGCGACTGAGCGGCCTTGAGATTCTCACGTATGACTTTGCACATTTCTTCGGCTTCTGAGATCAAGTCATTGCCAAGAAGTTGACGTTCACCAGTTTCGGACGAGTTGAGAGGAGTACGGCACTTTCTGCCATAGAGGATTCCAAACGGAGCTTTGCCGGCACTTGCTTGGAAACTGTTGTTGTAAGAGAACTCGGCAAACGGAAGGCAATCTTCCCACTTCATGCCAAAAGAGATGACACAAGCTCTGAGCATGTCTTCGAGGATCTGCTTCACTCTCTCGACTTGACCACTAGTCTGAGGGTGAAACGCAATGCTGAAACGGATCTTAGTGCCCATGGCTGACTGAAAGGAGTCCCAAAACTTGGATGTGAACAAACTTCCACGGTCTGAGGAGATAACTTGAGGAATGCCATGTAAGGACACAATTCTGGAAGTGTACAGCTCTGCCAGTTGAGCTGCATTGATGGATTCTTTGACTGGAAGGAAGTGAGCTACTTTCGTTAGCTTGTCAATCACCACAAAGATAGAATCATTCCCCTTCTTGGACTTGGGAAACCCAGTGACGAAATCCATTTCAATGTGGTCGAATTTCCACTCGGGAACAGGAAGAGGTTGGAGGAGACCGGCTGGACGTTGATGCTCTGCCTTCACTCTTCTGCAGACATCACATTCATTCACGAATTGGGCAATCTCCCTTTTCAAGTGAGTGCACCAGTAAGATTGCTTGAGGTCTTGGTACATCTTGGAACTTCCAGGATGAATCGAGAGGAGGGAGTCATGTGCTTTGTTCATTATGAGCTTTCTGAGATCACCCTTGGGAACCACAAGTCTGTCCTCAAAGAACAAGGTGTCCTTCTCATCAACGCGATAGCACTTGTATTTGGGAGTACCCTTAGCAATACCATGTTTCACTTTCTGCACTATAGCATCACTGAGTTGGGCCTCACGGATCTGATCTTCCAAGGTAGGAGCAACTTGAAGATTTGCAAGAAAGCCTTGCAGAACAACTTGGAGGTTGAGCTTCCTGAATGCTTCACAAAGCTCAGGCTGAAACGGCTTGATAAGGAGACTGTTGCAATATGCCTTTCTGCTCAAGGCATCTGCAATGACATTTGCCTTTCCAGGTGTGTATTCGATGCTTGGATCATACTCTTGGATCATTTCAACCCAACGAGTCTGGCGAAGGTTCAGGTTCGGCTGTGTGAAGATGTACTTCAAGCTCTTGTGATCGGTGAAGATGTCGACTTTTCTGCCCAACAGAAGGTGTCTCCACGTGATCAAGGCGTGTACCACTTCTGCTAGCTCGAGATCATGTGTGGGGTAGTTCTTCTCACTTGGCTTTAATTGACGAGAAGTGTATGCCACAATTTTCTTGTCTTGCATTAGAACACCACCAAGTCCTTGAAGAGAAGCATCACAGAATACTTCGTAGGGCTTGGACTCATCTGGAGGAGTAAGAACTGGAGCAGAGATGAGCTTTTCTTTGAGAGTTTTGAATGCCACATCACAATCCGAAGACCAGTTGTACTTGACATTCTTCTGCAGCAAGTTGGAGAGTGGCTTTGCAATCTTGGAGAAGTTCTCAACGAACCTTCTGCAATAGCTAGCAAGACCAAGGAAGCTTCGGAGTTGCTTGACGTTCTGAGGGGGTTCCCAGTTGACAATCGCTTCAACTTTCTCGGGGGGTTGACAGCAATACCGTCAGCAGAGATGATATGGCCCAGATACAAGACCTTATCGAGCCAGAATTCGCACTTGGAGAACTTGGCATAGAACTTATGTTCACGAAGTCTGTCGAGAACCAGACGGAGGTGCTTTTCATGATCCTCTTCATTCTTGGAGAATACCAAGATGTCATCCAGATAGACGAGCACAAATTCGTTGGTGTAGGGGTTGAAAATGTAGTGCATCATTCTCGAGAAGGTGGGTGGAGCATTAGTGAGGCCAAAAGACATGAATGTGTATTCATAGGAGCCGTAGCTTGTTCTGAATGCAGTCTTGTGAATATCTTCTTCTCGGATACGGATCTGGTGATAACCATCCGGAGATCGAGCTTTGAGAACACTTTTGTTCCTTTGAGCTGCTCGAACAATTCATTGATGTTGGGGAGCGGATACTTGTTCTTTATTGTCTTCTTGTTCAATGGCTGGTAATCAACGCAAAGGCGCTCTGTGCCATCCTTCTTCTTGACAAATAAGACACCACAGCCCCAAGGAGAAGTGCTAGGCCTGATTAGACCCATACGCTCTTGCTCATCGAGTTGTTTCTTCAGCTCCTTCAACTCATCAGGGGATAGCTTGTACGGACGCCAGCATGCTGGCTCGGTACCGGGCTCGAGTTCAATAACGAATTCAACTCGACGATGCGGAGGCATGCTTGGAAGCTCTTCAGGAAAAACATCTTCATATTCATTGACCACCAGAATTTGAGAGATGGCATTAATCTCGCCCTTGTCATTGAGAGAGAATAGCCTGATTGTGTTATCTCGAGAGGGGAAGATAATCACGTCTTCGTTGGAATGAGTAAGCTTGACTTCCTTATTTGCACAATCAATGTGAGCATCATGCTGTGAAAGCCAATCCATCCCAAGAATAAGATCAATGCCGGAGTTGCCGAGAACAACCGGAGAAGCCAGAAAGCGGTAATCACCCATACGAATAGATACATCCGGAGCAAATATACTAGAATGCATTCGTCTCCCCGTAGAAATAACTGATAACTCCCTTGGCAAACTTTTGATGTCAACATTGTGCTTGGATGCAAAAGGTTGAGACATGAAAGAACATGATGCACCCGAATCAAACAACACTTTAGCAGGTTTAAGGTTGACTGGAAGATTACCAAGGATCACATCTGAAGAATTCTCTGCTTAAGCTGCATTCATCAGATTCACTCTTGCTGTCTTGGGATCGTGCTTGACAATAGCAGTGCTGACAGGTGGAGGAGGCGGAAGGCGCCTTTGAGTACACTTGTTGGCATAGTGACCCTTCTTGCCACACTTGTTGCAAACCACTTTTGAGAGAGGACGGTGATAAGGAGCACTTGACTTCGAAGCTTGAAAGTGATTCTTGGACTGATTGCTTGGGTTGGGTGGGTGGGATAAACCATGGCCACCAGAATTCTTGTTGTTGGTTTTGTTGGGAGGTCGGATCACTGGAGGAGGTGTAAGCCAAAACTTATGTTGCTTTGCGACCACTTGGGAAGAAGAGGAGGAGTGAACAGCGTCTCTGATCCTCTTTTTGGAAGCTTCCATCTTGAGTTGGGCTGCCTCTTGCTTAAGTGCCATGTTATAGAATTGATCAAACTCATCAGGCTCAAACAAGGTGAGAGCTAGTTGGAGTTCATCCTTCAGACCACCACAAAACTGATAGATCTTGCTCTTGGCATCTGGGATGTCTTTCTTGGCATAGCGGGCAAGGTTCTGGAACTTAACATTATATTGGTAGACAGTCATTGAGCCTTGCTTCAGGTTGCGGAATTGCTCACGCATACCCTCAATGACACTTGTTGGAATGTGGTGAGAGCGGATATCCTTGCAGGAGTCAGCCCACGAGATTTCACGCCCTTCTCTGGAGTCTTTGAATTGCTTCCACCAATCAGCAGCTTGGTCCTTGAGTTGGAAGGCGGCAAACTTCACATAGTCCTCAGGCCTGACGTTACTGCACTCGAAATGCTTCTTGATATCTGTTATCCAGTCTTCAGCATCTAGAGGGTCCACACAGTAACTGAATGCCTTTGGTTGGTTTGCCAGGAACTGGTTGAGTGTAGCAAAGTGAGGTTGTTTGAACAAATTGCCATGGCCTTGGTTCCCATGAGCACCCCGATTTGCTTGATTTGCTTGAATGTTCTGCATCATTTGTAAAAGCATCTGGGTGTTCTGGTTCGTCGCTTGCATAATTGCTCTCCAGACCTCAGAAGGAGGAGGAGGGGAAGGAGGACGATCAGGAACCTCTTCACCCTCTGGGTTAGCGTTGGGAACCCTTTTAGGAGCCATCCTGAATGAGATAACAACTATTAGCCATTGATTGAGAAAAAATATATAAGCTGAATCAACGGCTAGAAATTGCAACATAAGTCTTCACAAGAACATTCGAACAAGATGAACGAATGTAATCCACAGTTTAATGGTAACAACAATCTTCACGAGAAGCCACTTGGGAGAACAAAAGGTAAATAAAAAACAACAAGAAGCAGATAGAACAAATACAAGATAGAAGTTTCGTTCGACATATTCGTGCTGAAAGCTTATGCAACGTGTTACAAAAGGGTTTTGCAATCCCCGGATCAGCATAGCCAAGGACCCTTTAAGATGCAACTCCCGATCGGAACAACGCCCATAAAACCACTTCACTCAATGTAGAACCCTGAACTCCATATCATGCATTCGTTGGAAGAATGCCTACGAACTACTAGATGAACCCACCTATTAATTTCCAAAAGTTTCTAGTTATGCAATCAGGTGTTGGGGATACAGGGGAAGCATCACGCACTCAACTCTAAACCTACATCCAGCTGTATCCATCCTTCAACACATTACCAGTTATTTCCGGAAACCGTCTACCTCGGACCTTCGAAACGCATCTACTACACAAGCTATGGCAATACTCCCGAACAACCTCCCCAGTACTGGGTGATGTCGGGGTTATCTTGCCACTAACCGCATAGGAGAGTTTTCGATGTCGGCCGTCTTAAGTATTCCAGAACTGCAGCGATATATTTGTGACGACAACACCTCGGAGCTCAACTCCCCGGGACACTGCCACAACCCCTAAATGACAGGAGGCATCAAGAACAATGTTCTCATCACAAATACATCGGAACAATCCAAATAATACTCGCGTTAACCTAAAAAAAATTTGGTGAAATTTTGAGAGTAGAAGAGACAAGAGTAATCGTCAGAAGTCCTCACCAGAGTGAAAATAGATGAGGAGCAAAATAAATCCTACCCTCCGATATATATATATATAGGACTGAAAACATTTTAAGTGTGTGCCTAGACTCAACCGTCAACGATTCGATCAATCAGTGTGGGCTTCTAGGTCGGAGAAGGCTCTGATACCAACTTGTAATGCCCAGGATGGGATTATACCTCCTACGTGTCGATGCACGGCTTAAAGGTATAAGCCCATTCTATAATGATCTCAAGTTTGGTATCTTTGCATGACTCATGTAAAAATAGGGATGAAATTGCAAAAGGATAGTCTGCTTACACTCGCCACATCACACAATACATTACATAAGCAAATCATCATCCAAATAACATCACAACCCGACTACGGGCGAAGATCCAAAAGAAAGATACCAAATACATAAAGCCACAAGGTCCAAATCGCCCCTAGTAGAAACCACTACTGGTCATCGGGATAGTGCACATAGTATCGACTACGCTCTTCATCGTACTCCCAGTACAGCTCTGTGCCGCCACCTGAGTAGTCCACCATCGTACCTGCATCTGGTGTGGTGTAGAATCTGTGAGCCACGGAGAACTCAGCAATCCCGTTCCCGGGTAGCAAAACTATCTAAGCCTTGGGTGTGGATCAAGGCTGAAGAAAGATAAAAGGTTGCAGCTGCACTAGCACTAGCTTACGTGTTTAGAGCGAGAAGAGAAGTGCCACGAGCGTCAAAGTGATCATGAAGTGATCCTATCTAAGCACGTCAAACATAACCCCACCGTGTTCACTTCCCGAACCCCTTTCGGAAAATGACCGTCACAGTTACTCACGCTGGTAGTGTGTTCTGAACATGGTGTCAAGTTTTCTACAACCGGATATTAACAAATTCCCATCTGCCACATAACCGCGGGCACGCCTTTCGAAAGTTGAAAACCCTGCAGAGGTGTCCAAACTTAGCCCATGACAAGCTCACGATCTGCGGAGTCGCAACTCCAAGGTGGGAAGGCCCGAGTATTCTAGGAATCCCGTGCTCAAGATATACCAACATAGGTAAAACTAATCCAGCAATTCCTCCCGGCGTGCCGACACCCTGACAGTAGCCGCGCGTATCTAGTCTCAGGCCACGACCGGATAGGTCATGCTACAGGTTATACCAGATACCTCGGGTTTCCCCAAGGCGGCCCTGTAGGACCCCCAGGTTGGACCAACACTCATGTGGAGCACTGGCCCGGGGTTGTTAATTAAGATCACGGAATAGCTAGTCCCTATGCAAGTTTTAGTTGTTAGGCAAATGGAGTACCAATGTTGGGACTTGCTGGAAAAGCTTTAGCGCTAAGCGGGTTATCAAGGGGGTCCCATAACCCCAACCGTGTGAGGAACGCAAAATCAAGGAACATAACACCGATTTATACGGTTCTTAGGGCGGCATGAGTGGAACAAATCACCGAGCAAGAGGCTCAGCCTTCCACCCATTACCAATATATAGATGATTTAGTTTAAGAGTTTATATAGTGTGATATCCCAACAATATCTTCAACATGAAGCAAGAATCTTCAAATCTTCTCCTGCAACTAGCAATGCTATAAGAGGGGCTGAGCGAAGCTTACGTAGCCAAACAAAGGTTTGCTAGGTTGGGTGGTTAAACAGATTCATGGTTACAATAGGAGGCTGACAAACAAACATGTGCATCGAGGCAATGAGCTAAAGAGCGAGTCTTCTAGCAATAGGAAAAGATAGTAATGATAGCTGGGTCAGGTCATCTTGCCTGTAGAGTCATCGATGGGATCGTAAGACGGCTCCTCGTACTCAACCTCGGTAGTAACCTCGTTCTCGTGCTCGGTCTCGGCTTCCGGCTCTACTCGACACAAGAACACAACGAGGCACGAAATCAAAACAAGGTGCAATGCACATTCAACATGATGCACGTACGATGCATGACAAGTCTATATGTGGTGCAATACATGGCAAGGTAGGAAGCACACAGAAACAACACAAGTCAACAAGTTTAAATGAGGCCAGAAACTACATAAGCAAACCCGGTAAGTCCTCATATGCATATGTTGAAAATGGTCCAGATCTGAACAAGCCTTAAGTTAAAGTTGTTAAACAGCATGTTAACATGCACCATGATGATCTACACGAAATTATAGTCAAGTTTCATATAAAGTTTGTTTAATTTGGAGCTACGGTCTAGAAGATATGAGCACAACAAGTTAAGCATGGCAACGGTGCAAGATGCACCCAAACATCAAGCAAACATACTCCAAACATGTAAGCAAGATGATATTAGTAATCTACATGCAAAAACACACAAGTTTCATGTAGGACACGCTCAAAACGGAGCAACGGTTCAACACATACACACGAAACAAGAAACAATGCAAAGCTGAAAATAACAGCCACATAGCAACTTTGGAGCAAGAAATATATACTCTACAGCACTCAAACATGGTGACAAGAAGCATGGACATGAAGTAGACATATCCTACAGCAAACAACTCCATTGGAGCATCTCCATAAGAGGCATGGATCAATAGCAACAAGCTACTACATTTTGATCATGACGTTAAAAACCTGACAGTAATATTTTATAGCAACTTGGGAGCATGAAATAAATAAGCTACAGCAAGTCATATGAGCAAGTAAGGGCATGGATGGATAGACAAAAACATGTACAACAAGGAATGATCAATGGCCACCCCAAAACTAACATGGATTTGCCTAGGGTAGCAAGCAAACATAGCATCAGGATATGACAGTTTCCAGACTTAGCCAAAATTTCACTAAGTATAAAACAGTTATGTTGGCATGGCATGTTTACAAGCATGTTTAAGTCACCTCAAGGCATATCATGGAAAATGGTTTGCACCACAGCAAAGTCCACATGAAGGAGATTCCAAAACATATTAACTTGTGACATGGGGACAAACACATCAATAGCAACGAGCTCTTCAAATCAGCATCTCATAACATATTACAAAACTTAACAGTCACATGCACTTTTGCAACAGAGATTAACATGGCAATATGAACTCCAACATGCATGCTACAGCAACCATCATGTAAAGCATCTCATGATGAACATTTTGACATCTCATTTGCTTCATTTGGATAAACATGCACCAAGTTATCACATCTTAAACATGGCATGAAAATAACAAGTAGCAGCAGTTTATATCAAGTAGCACTCTTGTCACGAATATTAAGACATCTAGATGAAATCAAACAAGCATGGCACAATGGAACAAAACGTAGAGCACATCACCACGGTCATTTTGACATATCATATCCACAAATCGGACTAGCACACTAAAAGATACGGCCCCATGAAGTATGCAACAAAATATCAAAAACCACATGACTTATAGAAAAAAACAGGGGGTCAACCTGCGGTTCGGGTCACGGGGCGGATCAGGTGCGGGCGCGGGACCCGGACCCGTTAGGGTTTCGGCCCGGCTCCTGGGTCTGGATCGGGCGCTCTCCCGATGGGTCTTCGCGGCGGCGGCGGCTGGAGTCCGGCCCTACGGCAAGGCGGCCGGGGCGGAGAGGCGGCGGGGCCGGCCGGCGGGCTCCTGGGCGCCCGGCGGCTTGGCGAGGCGAGGCCGGCGGCGAGGACCTCGCGCGGGCGCGGCGACGGGGGACGGCGGAGGAGGGCACCGGTGGGCGACGGCGCTGGCCGAGTTGGCCGGCGGGCGGCGGATCCGGCGCCGGTGGCGGTGGTCCGGCGAGGCGCAGCCGACGCGGAGGGAGGAGGCGATCTGACGGGGCCGCGGCGGCTCGGCTCGCGCGGGCCCGATTCGGGCACCGCGGGCCGCGGCGGCGGGAGACCGGCGGGAGGACACGTGGCAGTTTCTGAGTGGACGGGCGGCGGCGGGCGGACGCGTCCGGTCCGTTCGGACGTGTCCGGCGGCGGTGGAGGAGGAAAATTAGGGTTTGGACGCGAAAAATGGGGGGTGTGGACGTTTTTATAGGCACAAGGAGCTAGGAGACTCCAAATGGGGAGCGGTTTTCGGCCACGCGATCACAATTCGACGACCGAGATAATGGGAAGGGTTGTGCTGGGTTGGTGGGCTAGTGTGGAGGGGGTCTTGGGCCTCGAAGAAGAGGTTCTTTTAGCGCACTAGGTTAACCGTTGGAGTACCAAACGAACTCCAAACGCGACAAAACTTGACAGGCGGCCTACACGTACCAAAACAACATCGCATGACAAGTCTCACGTCATTCCGGAAACGTTACACGGCCACACACGAAAGAAGGACTCGGGGATGCCACGGGCATGTGTGAGAGCGTCGGAACTCGAAACGCACAAAGGGAAGAGACGAGTGGGACCGGATGCAAGTGACAACATAAATGCAATGCAATGCACATGACAACATGACATGGATGAAATGCACACACGCACACGACAAAAACACAAAACCCGAAAAGAAAGAAGAGCCCGGAAAGGAATTGATGAAGCCAAAGTTTATATATTTCCATATTGGGAAAGTGTTACATCTGGGGCATTACAGGTTTGGCCTACTAGATCTATAGTTCTTGCAATGGGAGAAGTGCTTGGCTTTGGGTTCAATCTTGCGGTGTCATTTCCCAGTGACAGCAGGGGCAGCAAGGCACGTATAGTATTGTTGCCATCGTGGATAAAAAGATGGGGTTTATATGATATTGCTTGAGTTTATCCCTCTACATCAAGTCATCTTGCTTAAGGCGTTACTCTGTTCTTATGAACTTAATATTCTAGATGCATGCTGGATAGCGGCCGATGTGTGGAGTAATAGTAGTAGATGTAGTATCATTTTGGTCTACTTGTCACGGACGTGATGCCTATATACAATGATCATGCCTAGATATTCTCATAACTATGCGCTTTTGTATCAATTGCTCGACAGTAATTTGTTCACCCACCGTAGAATTCTGCTATCATGAGAGAAGCCACTAGTGAAACCTATGGCCCCCGGATCTATTCTCATCATATTAATCTTCCATCAACTATTTACTTTACTTTACGTTATTTACTTTCAATCTCTATACCAAAAATATTATCTTATCATATCGATTAGATCTCACTCTCGTAAGTGACCGAGAAGGGATTGACAACCCCTTTTACTACATTGGCTACGAGGTTCTTATTTGTTGGTGCAGATGCGAAGGACTCGCGAGTGGTCTCCTACTGGATTTATACCTTGGTTCTAAAAAACCAAAGGAAATACATACGCTACTGTGCTACATCACCCTTTCCTCTTCGAGGGAATACAACGCTTGGTCGAGAAGTAGCAACTGCCGACTAGGGCAGAGAAAGGGGGCGAGGGATGGAAGAGGATACCTCTTCGTCCCGAGGCCCCTATAAATACTCGTGATCCGCGAAGCGGTTGTACCAGTCCTAGGAGTGGTTGTACCACCTCCCGGTACAAACGAGAGACTACGGGCGCTACTTCCGATGCCTGGAGGCCAACGGTAGTACCGCCAGAAATCGAGCGGTAGTTCCGGCCAGGAGCACAACTTGGGGGCCAGCGGTGGAACCGCCCAGCAACCCCTGGTAGTACCCCTGGGTCAGCACAAGCGAGTACGCGAGCGATTACACCATCGGGGCCACCGATTGTACCGCCCAATCACCATCACCCATACCATGATCAAGTTGTGTGCAATTGGAATAGATGGTTATTAGGTAGAGGAAGGCTTAGGATAGAGAAAGACACTGAAATAGGGTGTGATGACCTCTAAAAGCACCACAAATCGACCAAAGAAAATCGCTATTTTGAGATCACACCACCTAGGACCTAATAAAGACTAGCAGGAGAACAAGATCCAAGAAACCAAAACCCCTTTTTAAGATATAAAGAGGGCGGTGGCCGAAACCACCTATGTTTGAGTGTGAAGGTATGGCGCCGCGAAGATTTTAACCTTGGGCCCATGACCTAAACTCATCTTTAAAGCACAAGTACCATCAAAAATGGTTAATGTGAAAGAATTGATCAATTTATGCATGATGGGGGGAGGGTGACTTCATTGAGAGAACAACACTCCCCCTATGTCCATGCCTATATCTAAACAACACAGAAATATGAGTATTGTGAGGTGTGCATGGGTTCAAGCCAAATTGCTCATATCGATGATATTTAGCTCATACCTTAACTCGCGAAATCTTGCTTCATCCAAAGGCTTCGTGAAACTATCTGCAAAGTTATCGTGTCTATTGACATAGTGAAGATCAATCTCCCCTCGCATAATATGATCCCGGATGAAGTGATACCGAATCTCAATATGCTTCGTCTTGAGGTGTTGCACCGGGTTGAGAGAAATCTTGATGGCAGTTTCATTGTCACACCAAAAAGGTACTTTGTCACAAATGGCACCGTAATCCTTTTAGGTTTGCCTCATACAAAGAAGTTGAGCACAACAACTGCCGGCTTTCACATACTCGGCTTCGATGGAAGAGAGAGATACACAACTTTCCTTCTTGGAAGACCAACTCACCAAAGAGAAACCAAGGAATTGGCACCCTCCGGAAGTTCACTTCCTATCCACTTTGTCTCCCGCCTAATCCGAATCCAAGAAACCTACAAGATTGAAGTTTGCCCCTCTTGGGTACCATAAGCCAAAGTTTGGGGTATGAGCCAAATATTGAAAGATATGCTTGACCACCACAAAGTGACTTTCCTTAGGTGAGGCTTGAAACCGTGCACAAATTCCTACACTCAACATGATATTCGGTCTAGATGCACAAAGGTAAAGCAAGGAGCCAATCATAGAACGATATACCTTTTGATCCACGGCTTTACCATTGGGATCAATGTCAAGTTGGCATTTGGTAGGCACTCGAGTAGAGGTCGGCTTGACATCACTTATATTGAATCTCTTGAGCATGTCTTGAGTATATTTGGCTTGGTTGATCAAGATTCCTTCTCTTATTTGTTTGAATTTGAACCCAAGAAAGAACTTCAACTCTCCCATCATGGACATCTCAAATTCCACGGTCATTAGTGCGGCAAACTCATCATTGAAAGCTTTGTTAGGGGAACCAAAGATAATATCATCAACATATAATTGGCATACAAACAACTCCCCTTTTACCTTCTTAGTAAAAAGAGTGGGATCAATTTTCCAAATTTCAAACCCACGATCTTGCAACAACTCGGTAAGATGCTCATACCACGCACGTGGGGCTTGTTTAAGGCAATAGAGCGCCTTATCGAGTTGGCAGGCATGATTGGGGAACTTAGGATCCTCAAACACCGGGGGTTGTTTGACATACACCAACTCATTAAGAGGACCATTAAGAAATGCACTCTTCACATCCATGTTGCAATTTAAAGTTATGATGAGAAGCATAGGCAAGCAACAAATGAAAAGGTTCAAGGCGAGCAACAAGGGGAAAGGTTTCACCGTAGTCGATACCCTCGACTTGGGAGTAGCCTTATGCCACCAAATGATCCTTGCTGCGAATGACAATCCCAAGAGCATCTTGCTTGTTCTTTAAGATCCATTTGGTTCCAATGACAATATGGTTCTCCTCCGGCCTTGGGACCAATCACCACACTTTGTTGCGCTCGAAGTTGTTGAGTTCTTCATGCATGACATTGTGCCAATCCGGATCTTCGAGTCCCTCATAGACCTTTTGGGGTTCAACACAAGAAACAAACGCATGATGTGCACAATAGTTTGCCAATTGTGTACGAGTGCTTACCCCCTTTGTTATGCTTCCAAGAATATTCTCCATGTGATGCTCTCTAGAAGCAAGGTTGGAAGCAACCTTGGCGGCACGACGCTCCAATTGCTCCTCAAGAGAGAGTTGAGGGGCGGTAACTTGATCATCATGAGCGTCGTCATGAGCTTGTTCTTGATCTTGATTTTGAACTTTCTTGGGGGGAGGAACTTGGCCTTGTCCATCACTTGGTGGATTATCACCATCTTGCATTTGATCTTGCACTTGGCTTGTTCATTGGGTTGAGGGCCTTCACTTTGTTCTTCGGAAGCATGTGGGTCTTGGGCCTTCACTTGAGTGGAACATCTTCCTTCTCCTTCGGCCACAAGGGGTTCCTCAATGGGTAGCATATGACCAACAACCATTCTTCTTATGGCTTGGGGAGGAATTTCATCACCTGCATCACAAGTACCACTTTGCTCCACTTGGGAGCCATTAATATCATCTAACTCCACGTCACACATTTCCTCAATAAGTCCAGTGGACTTGTTGAGGACACGGTAAGCATGAGAGTTTGTAGCATAACCAACAAATATGCCCTAATGAGCTCTAGCCTCGAATTTAGACAAATGAACACCTTTCTTGAGTATGAAACACTTACAACTGAACACCCTGAAGTACTTGAGGTTGGTCTTGTTGTCGGTGAGTATCTCATATGGAGTCTTGTTCAAGGCTTTGCGGAGATAGAGCCAATTGGATGCATGACAAGCGGTGTTAATGGCTTCGGGCCAAAAGGTGTACAGAGATTTGAACTCCGCCATGATGGTCCTTGCCACGTCCATCAATGTTCGGTTCTTCCTCTCCGCCACACCATTTTGTTGAGGGGTAAAGGGTCACGCAGCAGGTGGGGGTAGGACTAAGTGGGACCAAGAATCCCATCCCACTTAAATTGTATTAGTAGATTCCCACTGGACATGCAAAATATTAAGTGGGCTAGCCCTATTGGCCCATTGGGAACCCACCCTAACCCACTTGTTATGAGACTGGATAGAGCAAGCCAGTCGAGCGCCGCCCCCGAGGCCGGGCGTACCATGGCGGCAACACCACCACCGACGCGACGAACAATGACAACGACGAAGACAACTTCTCCGACGTGCTCGACAGTATCTCATCGTCCGACCGGCTCACCGCGCTCTCCGCCCGGCTGAGCTCCATCGTGCGGGTTCACAGCGTCAAGTCGGTGTTGTGCGGGTTCCCGTGGAGCCCGGCGCGCCCGTGGACCACGCGCACCACCACTCCTCGCCGGAGCACCACGATGGGCGACTTCCTGGTGAAGGAGCTCGGGCTACGGAGCGGCGAGCCATCGCACTAGCACGAGGACAAGATGAGCGGCAGTGGCAAAGGAGTGGTCGAGTCCCGACGGCCCCGGGCTGGGCATGTCGGTCCTTGGCACGAGCAGGAGGTACTGCACTGACGCTAGGAAGGCCCTGAGCAGGCTGGCCCGTTTGGCCACGGACGGCGGCGATGGCGGCAGCCCGAGGATGAGCATGGAGAGGAGGAGCGGCAAGGCAGCCTCCTCGCCGCTGCACTCGACGTCCGGGCGGATGCGGCAGCTGCAGATGAAGCCGCCGTCTGAGCGCGCGAGAGCAATACTGAATAGCGAAAGATGAAGAGGCATTGAGATTTATGATCGCCACGAGAGCCAAAACCTGCACATAGTACATATCATTTCAAGTCTTCTACAATCCACTTATGTCCACTTAATCCACGAAACATTTAGTGGGATGTCCACTACTTCCCAGCAAGCAGCGGTGGGACTAAGTGGGATTATGGTGGGACTCCCAACTATAGTCCCACCTGCAACCTAAGTATAGGGTGTGGCATATTGATTCTTGATCCCCTTGTCACTAAAAAACTCATCCAAGTTGTTGTTCTTGAACTCGGTGCCATTGTCACTTCTTATCATTAAAATCTTTGCATCATGTTGACGTTGAGCTTCATTTGCAAAGTTGTTGACGGTTTGCCGGGTCTCACTATTCCTCTTGAAAAAGTATACCCAAGTGTATCTTGAATAATCATCCACAATCACCAAGCAATACTTTCTACCCCCAAGACTATCAAAGGATGGAGGCCCAAAGAGATCCATGCGGAGGAGTTCCGAAGTCCTCGTCGAGTAGATGATAGTAGTGGGAGGGTGAGCCTTCTCATGTAGCTTTCCTTCGATACAAGCACTGCGAGCACGATATTTGGCAAAACTAACATTTTTTAATCCACGGACATGGTCCCCCTTGAGAAGACTTTGCAAAGATCTCATATTGACATGGGCTAAACGGCAATGCCAAAGCCATCCCACATCAACTTTAGCCATTAGGCATGTCGCGGTCTTAGTGGGTCGCTCCGAGAAGTTAACCACATAGAGACCGTTCTCGACATGCCCAACAAAGGCTACTTTAAGAGTCTTGCTCCATAGGAGGGCCACAGAATCAATATCAAAGAAGGTAGCAAAGCCCATGAGTGCAAGTTGACGAATGGAAAGTAAATTGTATGCAAGGGACTCAACAAGCATGACTTTCTCGATCGTGAGATCATGAGAGACGATAACCTTGCTGAGACCCAATACCTTAGAAGATGATGCATCACCCCACTTGACATTGGTGGGCATAGAGGAGACTTTGCACACGTCCACCACCAAGTCTTTGCTTCCGGTCATATGATTTGTGGCTCCACTATCGAGCAATCATGATCCCCCATCGGAAGCAAACTCCTACAAGAGATCAATGCTTGGTTTTCTGTACCCACTTTGTAATGGGTCCTTTGATGTTAGAAACAAGGGTCTTAGGAACCCAAATAGACCATTCAATGTACTCATAAGAAGAACCAACAAATTTGGCATAAACATGTCCATCACTAGCACGACACAACACATAAGATGGGTTAAAGTCGCCGACTTTGTTGAAAGGAGTGGGATTGCCCTTCTTGCCACCACCACCCTTTGCCATGTTCTTCTTTCCCTTAGAAGTACCCTCTCCCTCCTTCACAAAAGTTTGCTTGAGAGGAAGAGGTTGCTTAGTCTTGCCATTCTTCTTCTTCTTGGACTTGGGTGCAAACCCAATTCCCTCCTTGGCTACAACTTCCTTTTGATTTCTCAAAAGGTCGTTGAGGTTCTTCTCTCCTTGTATGCAAGACACAAGGCCTTTCTCAAGTTTCTCCTTCAACTTGGTATTCTCCTCCACAAGATGCACATGCTCACAACGCGGGTTGGTAGCATTTGCATTATCAATTAAAACCATATGAGGAAAATTGGCTTTCTCCTTGCTTAGCAAAACTTGGAGTTGATCATGAGACTCCTTGAGGCTAGCATGAACACTTTTCAAGACCTTGTGAGCCTTGTCAAGTAGGTCAAACTCCTCCTTGAGTCTAGCATGGTCAACCCCAAGTTTGGCTTTCTCGGAATTGAGCACACGAGAGACAACAAGAGCATGATCTAGATCTTTCTTTAATTTAGCATGATCATCGTTGTATGACTCCTCAAGAGCCAAACGATGACCACACGCTTCCTCAAGCGCATTAGAGAGATCCGATATATCATCGGCATAGTCACGACTATGTCCTTCCATCTTAGAGATGGTCTGTTCATGAGCCTCGATCATGGCATTGGCTTCACCAAGTTGTTCCAAGTGCTTCTTGGATTTACCTTTGAGTTTACTCATAAAAGACTCAAATTCATTTTCCTCCTCCATCACCTCCTCACTTTTATCAATGCAATCCGTCAATGAAGGATTAGTAGTGAGGGTAGTTTTGATGTTGGGGGTTACCCTGTTGGTGGCTCTATCCATGAGGCACTTGGCGGTGATGTTCTTGTTGGGTGAATCCAAGAGAGACACCCGGGGAGTTGTCGCAATGGCAACGGAGGCCATGGCCATCGATGCATCATCTTCACTATCATCATCATTATCATCGTACTCTTCTTGTGCCACCAACCCTTTGGGAGGAGTCTTCTTGGTGAAGTGGTTCTTGCTTGGGAAAGACTTGGCCTTGTCTTTTCGGATAAGCTTGCCACCATTGTCTTCCCTCTTCTCGTACGGGCAATCAACAACAAAGTGACTCACAATGCCACAATTTTAGCACGTCCTCACACGTTGCTTGCCCTTGGAGCCACTTGAGTTGTTCTTGTTGAAGTTGGGCCTTGAGTTCTTCTTGTTGCCCCAAAATTGCCGTGAAGCAAGAGCCATGTGCTCATTATAGGCATATTTGGTATCTTTGGTATCTTCGGGACAACACTTCTCTTCCTCCCCTTCATCCTCTTCTTCCACACAAGCCTTGGCCTTCAAATCAAGGTTGGGCTTCTTTGATAGTTGAGATCGCAACACCGCAATGTCGGCAGTCTTGTCCAAGGTCCTCATGGCGACAAATTCATCTGACACTTCACTTGAGGACAAGGTGTGAAAGTCCCGCCTTTGACGGATGACGGAGGACATGGCCTTGTGGTAAGGCATCATGGCCTTGTGGTAAGGCATCATGGCCTTGAAAAACTTGCGCTTGATCCCATTTCCATCCGTATCCGTGCTCACATGATCTCGGAGTGAGACCGCGAGAGTGGTTAATCTTCGATAAAGTTCACGAGGTTATTCATATCCGATCATGGAAAACTCATCGGTCTCATCTTACACCAGTTCATAGTTTGAGGGTTAAATGCTTGCGCTTCCCTTGTACAAGGAAACCACATGCTCACATGCTTCCTTGGCCACGGAGAAGGGTTGGAGATGAGCAATATTTCGGGAGGAATTGCTTCTTGGAGAATGAAGAAAACGGACTCATTGAATTAATGATCCATGGCTTCTCTAGGAGTGAGGTTGCTTGGATCATGTGGGTAGAAACCTTGCTGAATAATTCTCCAAAGATTAGTAGAACTGTGATTTAAATGATGTTAATAGCGATAAACCCAAGTCGCAAAATCAGCATTTTTCACAAACTTCGGTTGAGGACCAACATGATTGAGATGCGTGGAGGGAATGGGTCATCCATAAATAATGGGAGCTTCAACATGAGCAAAGATGCCACTCCCATTCTTAGACACGGGAACTTGATCACTACTAGATTCTCCCTTATCGGGAAGAGCATCCGTCACCTTGTTAGTGGGACGAGCCACTTCCAACGGTGCGGTTGATAATTTAAGCCCATCAGGAAATTCTTTGAACATGCCTTTGACATCGGTCGTCATAGAGGTTTTCAATGTGTCCAAAGCCGCGTTGAACTCCTCACGAGAGATCTAGGATCCCCCATCGGCCGTAGACAAGGATGGTTTCCCGCCGGAGTGCTCCTCCGTCTCGACTACGGTGTCACCCATACTCTTTGGACGGTAAAGTCCTTTAAAAGAGACGAGGCTCTGATACCAATTGAAAGGATCGATATGGTTGACTAGAGGGGGTGAATAGGCAACTAACATTTTTTTAGCTTTTCTTTACCAAATTAAACTTAGAACCAAAATAGGTTGTCTAGATATCCAACTAGGTGAGCAACCTATATGATGCAAGAACAATAAGTACACACGCAAGAAAGGGATATAACACAATATAAGCTTGTGCAAGTAAAGGTAAGAGATAACCAAGAGTGGATCCGATGAAGACAAGGATGTGTTACCGAAGTTCCTTCCCTTTGAGTGCAAGTACGCCCCCTTTAGAGCGGTGTGGAGGCATAATGCTCCCCAAGAAGCCACTCTCCTCATGCCCTCACACAATGCGAGATGTCGTGATTCCACTATTGGTTCCTGATGGGCCTCGAACCCCTCGTTGGATTACCCCAAGTGGAAGGTGTAAGATGCAGTAAGTAGAAGTGTTTTCCCTTAGCAAAGATGCCAAGGATCGAATCCCCAGAGACTCCTAGGTTCAACAGGTAGGTGTCAACTGCTAACGGCGCAATTAGCAATCAACGTGGACCTGCACACATATACAAATAACTTTGCTCCCAACGAGTACAGAGAGGTTGTAAATCTCTCCGGCCTTGTAGTTCACAAAGTGTTAAAAGCAATATGATAGTAGTGATAGATAGTAATTTGCAATAGTAAGTAAAATAGCGGAAAGTAAATAGTGTATGTGATCAATGATAGTAATATGGACCGGAGTCACATGATGTTCACTAGCGATGTCTCTCTCCCAAAAGACGATAAAACGGCTATGCGAGGTAACAAATTACAGCTGGGCAATTGACAGGACCACGAACGCAAACCAATGCTGACTACATTGCAAGAAAGGTTGAGGTTCAAAGCATGGGCGGTACGCCAAAGTAAGTAGACCGAAATCCAATTGCATCTACTACTAATCATCCACCTTGAGATATCTATCCAGAACATCTCGCTGGTATTAAGTTGCGAGTCCCACCCATAGTGTAAACTCAATGCAACAGACAACTGCATTAAAATAACTTTGCGTAAAGTAAACAATCCTTGCACCCGCGGGCACAAGCACCATTGTTTCCCCCTTGTGGCAACAGCACATCCCCTAGACTCATGTTTCTGTCACTCAAGCTAGTCATCGAGGGGCATGAACCCACAATCAAGCATAACGTTCCCTCTTGGAGTCACTACCTACTACTTGGCCAAAGCAATAAATAACAACGGAGAACATGCAAGAATTACTTATGAACTAAAATACAAAAGAGGTGAATCAAATATATTACTCAAGATCAATCTGAACATAATCTCATAATCCATCGGATCCCAGCAAACTCAACATAGCAACAACACAAGGATTACATAGGTGCCTCGATCATGTAGGGCAGCTCACGAGGACTAATTAGTGAAGCACAAGAACGGGAGGAGAACATCACATAGCTACTGGTCATGGACTCATGGTCCAAGGGAGACTACTCACGAGTCATCCGGGAGGCGTCCATGGTGGTGGAGAAGCTCCCGGTGGTGATCCTCCCCTCCGGCAGGGTGCCGGGAAGAGTTCTCCTGGTGCTCCCGATCTTGGAAGCGGTGGCGGCGGCGGAACAGAGATGGGATCGCGGAAAGAAGTCCTGTTTCAAGGGTTACGGGGGATCCTTTAAATATCTGCCAAAGTAGGGCATCGGGGGCTCTCGGGGTGCCAAGGCGCCCCCCCGGCGCGGCCCAGGGGGGGGCGCGCCCACAGGGCGCCTGGGCCCCCTGTGGCCCCCCCAGGCTCCCCTTCGGAAGCAGTGTCCTTTCCGGAACGCTGATTTTTTATATATTTTTTATGGATTTTTCTGGGCAGTTCTCGAAACGTGAAAACCTGAAATACAAAAACAGTCGAAAACAGAAACTGGCACTGGGGTGCACTGGATTAGTAAGTTAGTCCAAATATGATAAAAAGTGTATGGAAGTGTATTAATATCATAGCAATATCACCCAAAAGTGGCATGGAGCAAGCAGAAATTATAGATACGTTTTGGATGTATCAACATCCCCAAGCTTAATTCCTGCTCGTCCTTGAGTAGGTAAATGATAACAAGAATAATTTCTGTGGTGACATGCTATTAACCATATAAGACTTTCTCATAGTCATATGACAAATGCTTACTGAGACAATGATTCTAAAGTAACTAAGTTGTCTCAAGAGAAAATCACAAATGACTGAAAGTTTCACAACATGAAACTGAAACATCAAAAAGATTTGCAATGAACATGATGTGCAAATATGATCAAGTGATATCTAGCTTGCCCCCTTTAGTGATGCAAAACATAAGTGCAGGGGCACCTTCAAGGTTTAAGTGATGACTAGATACAATCATTTCAAAATAAACTATATCACAATCATGCAAAAGACAATGCTACTTTGGGACAATGCACATTACACTCAGAATGACAATCATGCTCTCAGTAGTTGATGCTTGAAGTGCTAGAGCTTTCTATTATGAAACATGGAAGCAATTGTGTCAACGGTAGTAGTACTTCATATGTGTCATGTATAAAACATCTTATAAGTTGCAAGCCTCATGCATCGAATACCAATAGTGCTCGCTCCTTGTCCTAATTAGCTCGGATCCCCATGGGTTATCATTGCATTGCATATGTTTTTACCAAGTGTCACAAAGGGGTACCTCTATGCCACCTGTACAAAGGTCCAAGGAGATAGATCGTATTTGATTTCTCGTTTTTGATAAATCTCAACTTGAGGACATCTGCATAAGCATATTCTCATGAGAGATTGAGGGTTAAGGTCCAAGCTAAAACTTCCACCATGATGCATGGCTTTGGTTGGTGGCCCAATGTTCTTCTCTAACAATATTCATATTAATTCAACCCACGGTAAATCACCCTTACTTCAGACAAGACGAACATGCATAGCAACTCACATGATATTCAACAAAAGTGTGACAGTTGATGGCGTCCCCAGAAACATGGTTACCGCTCAGCAAGCAACTCATAAGAAATAAGATACATAAGCAACATATTCTTTACCACAATAGTTTTTAGGCTACTTTCCCATGAGCTATGTATTGCATGGTTGGTTTGCTTAGTGCAGGTGGAGGTTAGCAAAAGACTGGGAGCGACCAACTAAGAGAGCAATGACGGTCATAATCATGCAGAGCGACAAAGCAATATTGAATCAGGCATGGTAGTTATATCGCTACTTAGAAACAAAAGATCATCAAGGCTTGACAGACTTTCTTTACAGCCTTGAATATGCGTGAGCATACGCCAAGTCAATCAAAATAAACTCTCAAAGGAAGATATTACTAAACCATACCACATCATAGGCAAACAAACCAAGTTGGTACTCCAATGACACATTGGGAACCTCCCAGCTATCTGAGATTAACCATAAGAAAACCTGAACTACTAAGCACCATCATGAAAGTAGCATCTCTATCATAGACACATTAACCAATGCAACGGAAGCAAACCCTCTTAATAAGGTGATCATGATAATTGAAAAGAGTTCAAGCAACCAACTAAACAAAAGCTCTTGAAAAGATAAGCATGAATACTAAGAGCAAAGCACGATAGTAGCTATTTAAAAGACAAAGAACACACACATCATAGATAGACAATGAAAATTCTATGTAATGTTCTAGGTAAAGGTGGAGCGTGTTTCTCTCCCACACAAAGGAATGTTGGGTTCCGACTCGTTATGAAAAACTAAAAAGAAAACTAAAAGCAAGACGCTCCAAGCATAGCACATAACACATGAAGTGATAAAAATATAGCGGAACAAAAGACGAACTGATAATGTTGATGGAGAAGGGGATGCACGGGGGCATCCCCAAGCTTAGACGCTTGAGTCTCCTTGAATATTTCTTGGGGGTGCACGGCGGCATCCCCAAGCTTGAGGGCTTGACACTCCAGAATCTTTTTATCATCTTCCCTCGCACACTTGAAAACTCCCTTCATACATAACTCATTCATAATCTGATTAGCGAGGTTAGTACCCTTAATAAAATAATTATACCTTGCTGGAAATAAGGATATTCTTGAAGTTCTACTGTTTCTCAAGATTGCCAAAAGGTTTTTGCAAAGAAAAAACAAGTTCTTAATTTGCAAAGTGAAGGTAAGGCAAAACAGGACAGAATCTGTGAAAAACAGAACAGCAGGCAGTAATTGACCTGTTCGGGATACTTATGCAACTCAAATCAAAAAACTCAGGACTGACGCACGAAAGACAATTATATAGAGAACGCTGTTGAAAAAATTCAGACCAAAAAGATGATCTGGTGATTTTATACGAATTTTTCTATCAGAGGACAGAATCTGTTTCCTGGACAGCACCTCACAACTTTTGAACTTTCTAGCAATCAGACGCTATACTTGGCACAAATATGAAAAGCAAAGATACAATGATGATGCTACAGCAGTAAACAACACCAAGACACAACAAAAGAAAAAAATTTATTCATGTGGGCTGCCTCCCAAAAGCGCTTTCTTTTATGCCTTTAAGCTAGGCATAATGCATAGATCAAGTTGTATCAATTGAACCATCATCAAGATCATCAAAAAGCTCTTCAATAATACAACTAGTCTTAAGAGGACTCTCAAATAAAGGCCTCAAAGAGATACTTCTAGGTAGAAGACCAAAAGGATAAAAGTCAAGGGAAGATTCATTTATAAATTCATCAATGATAGGTGTTTCTTCCAAAGTCTTTACAGTTTCAACCCCTTTGGCAATAGGTGCATTATTTTTAGAACGGGGAGCCTTTGGAACGTGAACGAACTTAGGCTCCCTCTTTGCCGGAGTTTCTACCTTTTTGGTTTTGATCGAGGAGAATGTAGTTCCTAAGGTATCAAATATTTCCTCAATCTTTTCCATCCTAGAAGAGTCAGAATCATGGAATTTGACGGTCTCCAAAATTTTAAAAAATTTATGCATGCAGCTATCAAGTCTATTCAAATTCCCTTGGATCTTTCGATCCAACTCATTCATCTTATTAGTGCTTGGCATCTCTAGCTCTATTTTTTCAAGTTTTTTCATAATTTGAGCTAGGGTGATGTCCTCTCGAATGCTAACAACAGGGGGACTCCCAACAAGATTTTCAATAATACTAAGAGACTCCCAAACTGGGGCCTCCAGGAAATTCCCATTGATAGCAGTATCTAAAATAAACCTATTTCAAGAAGTGATTCCAACATAAAAATTTCTAAGCAAGATAGTAGTGGGTTGCTTCTTGGTGGCTCTTTTTTGTGAATCATTAATTCTATACCAAGCATCTTTCAAACTTTCCCCACCTCTTTGTTTAAAGGTGAGAACTTCTGCCTCGTCAAAGACAAAAGGACCCGACATAATGATAACTAAAGAACAAGATAACTATTTTTGTGATTTTCGATAAAAAGAAACTAAAGCAAATATGATAGGTAAACTAACAAGACTAATAAGCAAAGGTAAAAGATAGCATGCAACTCCCCTATCCTGAAGAGTGGAGTCCCCGGCAACGGCGCCAGAAAATACTCCTTGATGGGCCTCGAACCCCTCGTTGGATTACCCCAAGTGGAAGGTGTAAGATGCAGTAAGTAGAAATGTTTTCCCTTAGCAAAGATGCCAAGGATCGAATCCCCAGAGACTCCTAGGTTCAACAGGTAGGTGTCAACTGCTAACGGCGCAATTAGCAATCAACGTGGACCTGCACACAGATACAAATAACTTTGCTCCCAACGAGTACAGAGAGGTTGTCAATCTCTCCGGCCTTGTAGTTCACAAAGGGTTAAAAGCAATATGATAGTAGTGATAGATAGTAATTTGCAATAGTAAGTAAAATAGCGGAAAGTAAATAGTGTATGTGATCAATGATAGTAATATGGACCGGAGTCACATGATGTTCACTAGCGATGTCTCTCTCCCAAAAGACGATAAAACAACTATGCGAGGTAACAAATTACAGTTGGGCAATTGACAGGACCACGAACGCAAACCAATGCTGACTACATTGCAAGAAAGGTTGAGGTTCAAAGCATGGGCGGTACGCCAAAGTAAGTAGACCGAAATCCAACTGCATCTACTACTAATAATCCACCTTGAGATATCTATCCAGAACATCTCGCTGGTATTAAGTTGCGAGTCCCACCCATAGTGTAAACTCAATGCAACAGACAACTGCATTAAAAGAACTTTGCGTAAAGTAAACAATCCTTGCACCCGCGGGCACAAGCACCGTTGTTTTCCCCCTTGTGGCAACAGCACATCCCCTAGACTCATGTTTCTGTCACTCAAGCTAGTCATCGAGGGGCATGAACCCACAATCAAGCATAACGTTCCCTCTTGGAGTCACTACCTACTACTTGGCCAAAACAATAAATAACAACGGAGAACATGCAAGAATTACTTATGAACTAAAATACAAAAGAGGTGAATCAAATATATTACTCAAGATCAATCTGAACATAATCTCATAATCCATCGGATCCCAGCAAACTCAACATAGCAACAACACAAGGATTACATAGGTGCCTCGATCATGTAGGGCAGCTCACGAGGACTAATTAGTGAAGCACCAGAACGGGAGGAGAACATCACATAGCTACTGGTCATGGACTCATGGTCCAAGGGAGACTACTCACAAGTCATCCGGGAGGCGTCCATGGTGGTGGAGAAGCTCCCGGTTGTGATCCTCCCCTCTGGCAGGGTGCCGGGAAGAGTTCTCCTGGTGCTCCCGATCTTGGAAGCGGCGGCGGCGGCGGAACAGAGATGGGATCGCGGAAAGAAGTCCTGTTTCAAGGGTTACGGGGGACCCTTTAAATATCTGCCAAAGTAGGGCATCGGGGGGCTCTCGGGGTGCCGA
>LR738714.1:459820104-459840035 GCA_902687465.1 Secale cereale
CCCCCCCCCCCCCCCCCCTCATGCGCATAATACCAAGTCCTGCACTTGGGGGGCCAGCTCAATGTAACTGGAGTGACCCCTGCAGCCATCATCTCTTGCTTAGTGAGATCCCACTTAGGCAGGGCCACCTGGTAGCCACCTGGCCCCAGAGTATGGTGCCACTTCTTTTTTGCAGCATTAATCTTTTTTTCTCGATCGTTCCTGAGCTGTTTCTGATTCCTTGAACTGCACGAAAGCGTCCGAGTGATCTCTTGCCATCTCCAGTGTTCCCTTGAATTCTGGAGTCTGCTTTCCTGCTTTGACGTATGCGGCCCATATTATTTTCTTGTGGTTGTTGAATACTATCATCATCTTCTTAAGATCACGCTTCTTGACTTTCTCCTGATTTGCATATTACAAATCAATTAATACATGTAATGGTCACCGGATGGCTTATATAATAAATATACCTCGTTTGTCTTTGTTATTTTAAGAATAGTTCCTTCGTCATCATTGTTGTGGCCTTCATCTATTCGTTCATCTTCATCAAACATCATACCCTCAACAGAAGGGTTCAGATATTGCGAGCCATCATCATCGGGGCTCGGGGAGTGTATGACGTCGAACAGAGTCTCTTCTCCTTCTCTACCGGTATTGTCCATAGCTTTTATTTAACTAATCCAGAAGAAAGATAAAACAATTTAGTATTCAAATTAGAATGCATACAATCAATAAGGAAAAACTGGATCATAGTAGATAATCCAGATAATTAATATGCATCATCGAATATAATCTCGAATACATCATCTCGGATATTACCGAATAATATAATATCGAATACATAGTCTCCAATATTATTGAATATAACCTCGAATACATCTCGAGCATTATCACTAATACATCTTGAATATTATCATATATATAACATCACTAGCTAATTAACATCACTCGCGGTGGACACACAAAGAGAAGCAATGATCACAGGATCATAGCTCGGGTGAGATCCCTGAAGAACCTGCCAGGTATTGGAGAACTTGACGTCCAATGCAACCATTTAGCGACGGACGTGCTCGTCGTCCTCCCTGACACGGTGACGTACCACCTCCGCGGGGGACGCCAGCCTCTGCACCGTACGTGGCCCACACGCCCGCCACCAAAGAAGCTCTCGGTCAATGACGGGACCCGGGTTCCTTACCAAGACGTGTGACCCTGAAGGTAACACCTCCTAGTGCCAGCCCGGCGGAGCCCAGTTCCGGACATGGTGCCTCTGAAGCGGGACGTCATCGTGAACGACTCAACGACGAGGATGCGGGCCGGGCATCGTTGACGTCGAGAAAAAATTCCATGCAAATTTAACATTTTTTAAATGCTTGATTGTCAATACATGGTCAACTTTTTTCTATGCAACGTTTTCCTATGCAAATTTTTTCCATATAAGTATAAGAACTAAAAAAATAGAAAATCTATGCAAATTCCACCGTTCATCTACAACAACTAAAACATCTAAATAAAACTTTATTCTATACTATGCATATGGTCAACTTGTTTCTATGCCTGGTCCAAATTTCACCCTATGGTCAAAAAATCCTATGCAAATTTATTCTACTATACATGGTCAAATGTTTTCTATGCAACTTTTTTGCTAAGCTAGTCATCTACTAGATAAGCCATCTACAACATCTAGTGCAAATTTAGATACATACTTATACAAACTGTTTTCAAATTACAACATTAAGATATTAACATGTTTTCATCAATATTTTTAAGATAGAATATTAAAATATACATACATACATACATGTGGTCAAATGTTTTCTATGAAAATTGTATACATAAATACATATATTACATACATACATCATACATGGTATTCATACATATATACATCATACACAACATCTAGTGGGAAAAAATCAATCTATGAATGAAAAAAAAGATGAACAAATTTTGTGTGTGTGTGCGCGCGCATGTGTGCACCTGCGGCGGCGCGGCGGCTTCGATTGGAGGGAGGAGAGGGGGAGAGGTGCTCACAGTGCGGGCAAGGTCGAGGCGACGGCGACGGCGAGGTCAAGGGAGAGGAGAGCGGACGGCGAGGTCGAGGCGACGGTGAGGCGAGGCAATGGCGAGGCGACGCTGACGGTGACGGCGAGGCGACGCGATGTGGCGATGAGGCGAGGTGACGGCGATGGCAATGATGCGCTACCCTGGTGGTTGCGTCGTCGAGAGAATGGAGAATTTCGGTGAAATTTTTGAAGTCCCATCTTATATACCAACACCTTTAGTCCCGGTTGGTGGCTCCAACCGCGACTAAAGGCATCAAACCGCGACTAAAGGATGCCTTTAGTCGCGGTTGGAGCTACCAACCGGGACCAAAGGTCACTTTTGGCCAGGCCAAGCGGCGGGAAAGGGGGTCCTTAGTCGCTGTTTGTGGCTCCAACCGCAACTAAAGGGGTGCCTTTAGTCACGGTTGGAGCCACCAACCTTGACTAAAGACCTGTTCCTGGCATGACGCAATGCGGTGGATATTTAGTCCCACCTCACCCAGCGAAGAACACCCTCACTAGTTTATAAGCCCCACCGCGGCCTCCTCCATCGAGCTCCTCTCTAAAGCAGGCCTTGTGGGCCTACTGATCTGTCCTACCCTGTGGGCCATGCTGGTCGTGCGGACCTGCATCCTAGCGCAACTAGCAGTTGGGTTTCTAGTCGTATGCAGGCCGTGGCGGCCCAGTAGGCGGGCATTTTTAAATTTATTTATTTTCTAGTTTTTTGTTTGTTTTCTGCTTTATTTATTTTATTTTGTTTCTGACTTGTTTTTTTTTTGCTTTATTGAGAGTTTCTGAGTGAATCTTTTTGCTTTAAGTCACAAAAATTATAAACTTTCTGTTAGTGCTAGTAGTTTTCAAATTTGAATTATTTGAAATTTGTGCGAATCACTAGTTTATGAATAACTTTACTTTAAAATAGATTTTTTTAGTGATTATTTTTCCTGCTGTTCAATATTAGTGTATGATACTTCGACAGAGATTGTTGAGTTTGTACACAAACTCCATCTAGTTTTTGTTATAACCCTCTCAACCTTTTAGCACATGCTATGTGGGTGAAATGATGATACAATGCCAACTTTCAACCTTTTCAGACTTCATTTCTATTGCTTTCCAATTTCAGGGTCATCTAGCTCAAAAAAATCAGTAAATGCATGAAAAATAGGAAATGAAGTCAGAAAGGGCTTCAAATTGGTGATGTGGCTTTGAATGGTGCATATTGAATGCACAAAAAGTCTAGAGTTGAAATAAGTTTTAAAAATGAAATGCCATTGTAACAGATGAGTTTTCATCCGAAACCCCGATAGTTCGAAAGAGATTGTCCATTTTCTACACGAAGTGCATCCAGTTTTTGTCGTAACCCTACAAAACAATTAGCACATGCTATGTGGGTGAAATGATGATACAATGCCAACTTTCAACCTTTTCATAGTTTATTTCTAGTGTTTTCAATTTCAGGGTCATTTAGCTCAAAAAACAGCATATGCATGAAAAATAGCAATTGTAGTCAGAAAGGGTTGGAAATTGACGATGTGGATTTGAATGGTGCATACTGAGCTCACAAAAATTCCAGAGTTTAAATAAATTTTAAAAAATAAAATGCGTTTGTAAATCAGAGTTTTCGTCTGAAACCATGGTACTTCGAAAGAGGTTGTCCATCACGAAGTGCATCCAGTTTTTGGCATAACCCTCTCAACTTTTTAGCACATGCTATGTGGGTGAAATGATGATACCATGCCAACTTCAAACACTGTTAGAGTTCATTTGTAATGCTTTTCAATTTCAGAGTCATTTAGCGCAAAAAATAAGTAAATGCATGAAAATAGTAAATGAAGTTAGAAAGGCTTGAAAATGGATGACGTGGCTTTGAATGGTGCATGTTGAACACACAAAAAGTCTGGAGTTGAAATAAGTTCTAAAAAATGAAATGCCTTTGTAACAAATGAGTTTTCGTCCGAAACCCTGATACTTCGAAAGAGATTGTCCATTTTGTACACGTAGTGCATCCAGTTTTTGTCGTAACCCTCTCAACTTTACAGCACATGCTATGTGGATGAAATGATGATACCATATCAACTTTCAACCTTTTCAGAGTTCATTTGTAGTGCTTTTTTTAATTTCATGGTCAGTTAGCTCAAAAAAAGTAAATGCATTAAAAATAGTAAATGAAGTCAGAAAGGGTTGAAAATTGATGGCGTGGCTTTGAATGGTGCATACCGAACACACAAAAAGTCTGGAGTTTAAATAAGTTTAAAAAATGAAATGCCATTATAACAAATGAGTATTCGTCCGAAAGCCTGATACTCCGAAAGAGATTGTCCATTTTGTACACGAAGTGCATCCAGTGTTTGCCGTAACCCTCTCAGCTTTTTAGCACATGCTATGTGGGTGAAATGATGATACCATGCCAACTTTCAACCTTTTCAGACTTCATTTGTAGTGCTTTTCAATTTCAAGGTCTTTTAGCTCAAAATAACCAGTAAATGCAAGAAAAATAGCAAATGAAGTCAGAAAGGGTTGAATATTGATGACGTGGCTTTGAATGTTGCATACTCAACACACACAAATTCTAGAGTTGGAATACATTTAAAAATATGAAATGCCTTTGTAACACGTGCGTTTTCATCCGAATGCCTGATACTTCGAAAGAGATTATCCATTTTGTACACGAAGTGCATCCAGTTTTGGCCGTAACCCTCTCAACTTTTTAGCACATGCATGTGAGTGAAATGATGATTCCATGCCAACTTTCAACCTTTTCATAGTTAATTTGTAGTGCTTTTCTCATGGTCATTTAGCTAAAAAAATAGTAAATGCATGAAAAATAGTAAATGAAGTCAGAAAGGGTTGAAAATTGATGACGTGGCTTTGAATGGTGCATACTGAATGCACAAAAAGCCTGGAGTTGAAATACGTTTAAAAAATGAAATGCCTTTGTAACAGATGAGTTTTTGTCCAAAAGCCTGATACTTTGAAATAGATTGTCCATTTTGTACATGAAGTGCATCCAGTTTTTTCCGTAACCCTCTCAACTTTTTAGCACATGCTTTGTGGGTGAAATGATGATATCATGCCAACTTTCAACCTTTTCAGAGTTCATTAGTAGTGTTTTTTTAATTTCAGGGTCATTTAGCTCAAACAAATAAATGCATGAAAAATAGCAAATAAAGTGAGAAAGGCTTGAAAATTGATGACGTGGCTTTGAATGGTGCATACTGAACGCACAAAAAGTCTGGAGTTTAACTAATTTAGAAAAAATGAAATGCCTTTATAACAAATGAGTTTTCGTCCGGAAGCCTCATACTTCGAAAGAGATTGTCCATTTTGTACACGTAGTGCATCCAGTGTTTGCCGTAACCCTCTCACCTTTTTAGCACATGCCATGTGGGTGAAATGATGATACCATTCCAACTTTCAACCTTTTGAGACTTCATTTTTAGTGATTTTCAATTCCAAGGTCATTTAGCTCAAAAAACCAGTAAATGCATGAAAAATAGCAAATGAAGTTAGAAAGGGTTGAATATTGATGACGTGGCTTTGAATGGTGCATACTGAATGCACAAAAGTCTGGAGTTCAAATACTTTTAAAAATATGAAATGCCTTTGTAATAGATGAGTTTTCATCCGAAAGCCTGATACATCGAAAGAGATTATCCATTTTTTACACGAAGTGCATCCAGTTTTTGTCGTAATCCTCTCAACTTTTTGGCACATGCTATGTGGGTGAAATAATGATACGATGCCAACTTTTGACCTTTTCAGAGTTAATTTGTAGTGCTTTCCAATTTAAAAAGTCAGAAAGGGTTGAAAATTGATGACGTGGCTTTGAATGGGCATACTGAATGCACAAAAAGTCTGGAGTTGAAATACATTTAAAAATATGAAATTCCTTTGTAACAGATAAGATTTCGTCCGAAACCCTAATACTTTGAAAGAGATTGTCCATTTTGTACACGAAGAGCATCCAATTTTTGCCGTAACTCTCTCAACTTTTTAGCACATGCTATGTGGATGAATTATTGATAGCATGCCAACTTTTAACCTTTTTAGAGTTCATTTGTAGTGCTTTTCAATTTCAGAGTCATTTGGCTCAAAATATATATCAGTAAATGCATGCAAGATAGCAAATGAAGTCAAAAGGGTTGAAAATTGATGACTTGGCTTTGAATGGTGCATGCTCAATGAACAAAAAAGTCTGGAGTTGAAATGCATTTTAAAAGTGAAATGCCTTTGCAAAGATGGGTTTTCGTCCGAAACGTGATACTTCGAAAGAGATTGTCCATTTTGTACACTGATAACCCACAAGTATAGGGGATCCATTGTATCCTCTTTCGATAAGTAAGAGTGTAGAACCCAACGAGGAGCTAAAGGTAGAACAAATATTCCCTCAAGCTCTATCGACCACTGATACAACTCTACGCACACTTGACGTTCGCTTTACCTAGAACAAGTATAAAACTAGAAGTATTTGTAGGTGTAATGGGATAGGTTTGCAAGAATATAAAGAGCATGTAAATAAAAACTAGGGGCTGTTTAGGTAAAGAAGCAATAAAGTTAGTTTAAAGAGTGTGGAAAAGTGGTGGTAGGAGTTACGAAATTGTCCCTAAGCAATTGACTACGTTACTAGACCGATAGCAAGTTTTACGTGAGAGAGGCCACCGCTAGCATGTCATCCCTGACATGGAATTCTATGCACTTATGATTGGAACTATTAGCAAGCGTCTACAACTACTAACATTAATTAAGGTAAAACCCAACCATAGCATGAAGATATATTGGTCCCCCTTCAATCCTATATGCATCAATTTCTATGCTAGGTTGAAGCTTCTATCTCTCTTGCCCTCAATACATAGTCATATAAACATACAACTAACCCAATGGTGTGATCCACGCGCTCGCTCATATGATGGGCACCAAAGGACAGCAACATAACTACAAGCAAATTAAACCAATCATAGCAATTCACCAATTACCGATAGGACAACGAAAATCTACTCAGACATCATAGGATTGCAACACATCATTGGATAATAATACGAAGCATAAAGCACCATGTTCAAGTAGAGGGTACATCGGGTTGCGGGAGAGTGGACCGCTGTAGATAGATGGGGGAAGGTGATGAAGATGTTGGTGAAGAAGACAGAGGTTCTGGTGTAGACCGTCGTCACACGATGATGGCCCCGGTGGCACTCCGGCGCCACCGGAAGCGAGTGGGGCAGAGCCCCCTCCTTCTCCTTCTTCCTTGGCCTTCTCCCTAGGTGGGAGAAGGGTTCTCCCTCTGGTCCTTGGTCTCCAAGGCATGGGAGGGGCGAGAGCCCCTCCGAGATTGGATCCGTCTCTCTGTCTCTCTCTGTTTCTGCGTTCCCAGATTCCGACCTTTCACCGTTTCTTATATTCCCGGACATCCGTAACTTCGATTGTGCTAAAAATTTAACACGATTTGTATCTGGATATTGGCTTTCTTCCGGTGAAAGAAGGGCACCAACCGCCTTACGAGATGGCCACGAGGTTCAGGGCGCGCCCACCCTCCTGTGGCACGCCCCCCTGCCTCGTGGCCCCCTCGGACATCGTCTCGCATTGACTCTTCTTCCCAAAAATCACATATAATCCAAAAGAAAATCTTCGTCAGTTTTTATCCCGTTTGAACTCCTTTTGATATGGATTTTCTACAAAATAAAAAACATGCAACAAACAGGAACTGGCACCGGGCACTGGATCAATTTGTTAGTCCCAAAAATAGTATAAAAAGTTATCAAATGTATGTGAAAGTTGTATAATATTGGCATGAACAATCAAAAATTATAGATACGACAGAGACGTATCAGCATCCCCAAGCTTAATTCCTGCTCGTCCTCGAGTAGGTAAATGATAAAAAAGATAATTTTTGATGTGTAATGCTACCTAGCATAATCTTGATCATTTAATCTAATCATGGCATGAATATTAAGACAAGAATGATTCAAAGCAATAGTCTGTCATTTGACATAAAAGAATTTAATACTCGGGCATCCCAACAGACAATCAATTCTTTCAAAATATCAACGCTAAGGAACGTTATCCCTACAAAATCATATAGTCTTTTATGCTCCCTTTTCTTAACACAAGGTACCCCTCATGCCCATCCTAGTGTCAGCCAAGCAATTGTTTTCATACATTACTTTTTCGAACCTTTTCAACTCTTCACGCAATACATGAGCGTGAGCCACGGACATAACACTATTGGTGGAATAGAAGGTGGTAGTAGACAAAAGTAGGGAGAAAGTCTCACATCAACTAGACGTATCAATGGGCTATGGAGATGACGATCAATAGATATCAATGTGAGTGAGTAGGGATTGCCACGTAACAGATGCACTAGAGCTATAAGTGTATGAAAGATCAAAGGAAAACTAGTGGGTGTGCATCAACTTGCTTGCTCATGAAGACCTAGGGCAATTTGAGGAAGCCCATCGTTGGAATATAGAAGCCAAGTTCTATAACAAAAAAATCCCGATAGTATATGAAAGTGACAAAATAAGAGACTCTCTATCATAAAGATCATGGTGCTACTTTGAAGCACAAGTGTGGAAAAAAATAGTAGCATTGTCCCCTTTTTCTTTCTTTTTTTAGGCCTTCCTATTTTTTTATTTTGCCTTTTTTCGGGACAATGATCTAATAATGATGATCATCACACTTTTATTTACTTACAACTCGATATTACAACTTGATGCTACAACAAAGTATGAATCTATATGAATGCCTCCGGTGGTGTACCGGGATGTGCAATGATCTAGCTTAGCAATGACATCAAAAACGGTCAAGCCATGAAAACATCATGCTAGCTGTCTTACGATCATGCAAAGCAATATGACAATGATGGTGTGTGTCATAACAAACAGAACGGTGGAGTTACATGGCAATATATCTCGGAATGGCTATGGAAATGACATAATAGGTAGGTATGGTGGCTGTTTTGAGGAAGGGTATAAGGTGGTTTGATTCACCGGCAAAAATTGCGCGGTACTAGAGTGGCTAGCAAGGTGGAAGGGTGAGAGTGTGTATAATCCATGGACTCAACATTAGTCATAAAGAACTCACATACTTATTGCGAAAAATCTATTAGCCCTCGAAGCAAAATACTACGACGCATGCTCCTATGGGGGAGGATGGTAGGAGTTAACCATCGCGCGCCCCCGACCTTCACGCAAAGATAAACAATCAAAATACAGTGCGCGCCAATTTGGTTACATAGTTAGGAGACCATACGTGCATGATTCGGGAATCACAAACCTTAACACCAACATTTTTACTAAAACACAATCATTCACTAGTACCTCCCACATATTAGCATCTCTATATCGCAAAACTATTGCAAGGAATCAAACATATCATATTCAGGGATCTACAAGTTTATGTAGGATTTTATGACTAACCATGTGAATGACCAATTCCTGTCAACCCTCTAAATAGATATAAGTGAAGCAAGAGAGTTTTAATTCTTTCTACAAAAGATATGCCCACCCTCTAATAAATATAAGTGAAGCAAAAGAGCATTCTACAAATGGCGGTTTTCTATGTGAGGAGAAACAGGCAATCCAAACTTCAAATGATATAAGTGGAGCACATGAAGCATTCTATAAAGCCATACTCAAAAGATATAAATGAAGTGACAAGAGTATTCTATAAATCAACCAAGGATTATCTCATACCAGCATGGTGCATTTATTAAAAGAAAAATAAAAAGCACACGAGGCTCGAAGAATTTACGCATATCATGTGAACGAAACGAATCCGAAAACATATCAATACTTGTTGAAGAAAGATGGGATGCCTTCTGGAGCATCCCCAATCTTAGAAGCTTGAGTCTCCTTGAATATTTACTTAGGGTTCCTTGGACATCCCCAAGCTTGAGCTCTTGCCTCTCCTCCTTCTCATCACATCAAGACTTCCTCGATCTTCGAACACTTCATCCACACAAAACTTCACCGAACTTTTAGTGGCGGGGTTAGTGCATATGATCAATGAAATCCCATCATGTACTGCTCTAACATTATTGTATAATTATGAAAAAAACATTAACTATTGTATTCTATCACAATTCTATGGCCCCGAGTCAAGGAGGCTTCAACAAGAACTCAAACATATGCAAATAATGAAGCTATAACAGCAATCTGTGAAAACAGGACAGTCTGTAGTAATCTGAACAATAACCATACTTATGTAACTCTAAAAAAACTAGAAAAATTAGGGAAAGTCAACAATTTGTATAGAAATACTTTGCAAAAAGTTTTGGAAGCTTTTGACGTTCCAGTAAAAAACTTAAAATCGCGCACTACAGCCAAAGTATCTGTTTTTGCACCGCACAAACCAACAAGCAGTTTAATCATCCTAAATGAAACTCTTGGCACATTATTTTTATAATACAATGGAATTGTACAAGGGGATAATTTTTTTTTTGAAAACTTTCTATAATCAAGGTTCATAAAGTTTCCATGGGCATGGACAAAGTTCAAGGCTAGCTCCCACTTTAACAATGCTCGTCTTTCTCACTTTCGCTTTTCTTTTTGAAAAGTTTTAGGTTCCCCTCTATATTTTTTTGTTTTCAAACTTTATAAAACTTCCGGGTTGTCTCCCTCGCAGCGCTTTCTTTAAAGCCATTAAGCTAGGCATAAAGTGCTCAAGTAATGAATCCACCCGGATCCCAAGGTATATCAAAGCCAATTTTAACTAGCAATGATTTGTGATTTAGTAGTGAGCACAAAGTAACATATATCATGCAACAACGAAGTCTAACTCTCTTCATATGCATCAGCATGTCATAAAAGAACAATTCATGCACACATAGTAAAGGCCAATGCATAGTATAAACAGTTTCTTGCAATTTTATCGTATTGTAAACATAGAGAGGCGGAGATGTAGTTCCTCTCTCATAATAATTGCAAGTAGGAGCAACAAGCACATGCATATTATATCTATCAAAATCATCATGTGTAGTAGTGAGACGCAACCCATCAATATAATCCTTAATAAAGGCAAACTTCTCCGATATAGTGTAGTCGGGAGAATTCAAAAAGATAATAGGACTATCATGCGTGGGTGCAATAGCAACAATTTGATGTTTAACATAAGGGACTATAGCAAGTTCATATCCATAAGCATAATTCATATTGGCATCATAGCCACAAGCATAGCAAGCATTAATTTCATCAAAAAGGGATATTTCAAACGAATTAAAGGATCATAGCAATCATCATAGCATTCATCCTTTGGTAAGCATGAAGGGAAATTAAACCATGTATGAGTTGAAGAGTTACTCTCATTAGAAGGTGGGCACGGGTACGTAATCCGCTTTTCCTCCTTTTGTTCTTCGCTCTCCTCGTCATCTTTTTTATCTAATGAGCTCATAGTGTCATCAATTTCTTCTTCCATAGTTTCCTGCAAAATATTAGTCTCTTCTTGTACAACGGAGACTTCCTCAATAAACGCATCAATATTGGCATTGTATTTATAATTCAAATAGCAATATTCAAATATAGCAAAATTTCCAGGCCTATAAACATCATCATCAAAAGCTTCATACCTTTCAAACAGAGATTCAATTTCATAAGCACCCTTAAAAGAAATGAATTCTTCTATTTGTTCCACTTCATAATAATCATATATACCATTAGCATAAGAAGCTAAGGTTTCATCACCATTAAATTTGCATGAAAAGGGAAGGTGTGGAGCCTTCATCCTAGAGCAACAAGTATCATCATATCTCAATCATAGTTCCCGATCATACCAATGCAACATATAAATTTGATCCCATAATAGTTTTCCTTTTTGTGTCAAGCGATAATACCTAAAGTATCCACGTTGATCCAACGTTACTCCCATTATATAGTTGAATGGGGTTTTCTCATGGTTACCAAAGTAGTACATAATATCTTTCACATAATGAGCATCGGGGGTTTTAGGAGGTTCCTCATCTCCATGAGTAGCAAGTAAACCTAAATTTTTTGGTATTTCGTGTTCCATATCCATAACTAAAGATAGAGAACAACTTAGAACAGTAAATAAAATATACTTAGTGATAAAGCAAACAAGCACACACGAGAATATTCACCCCACGCTATTGCTCCCCGGCAACGGCGCCGGAAAAAGGTCTTGATAACCCACAAGTATAGGGGATCAATTGTAGCCTCTTTCGATAAGTAAGAGTGTCGAACCCAACGAGGAGCCAAAGGTAGAACAAATATTCCCTCAAGTTCTATCGACCACCGATACAACTCTACGCACGCTTAACGTTCGCTTTACCTAGAACAAGTATAAAACTAGAAGTACTTTGTAGGTGTAACAGGATAGGTTTGCAAGAATATAAAGAGCATGTAAACAAAAACTAGGGACTGTTTAGGTAAAGAAGCAATAAAGTTAGTATAGCGAGTGTGGAAAAGTGGTGGTAGGAGTTGCGAAATTTTCCCTAAGCAATTGACTACGTTACTACACCGCTAGCAAATTTTATGCAGGAGAGGCCACTGCTAGCATGTCATCCCTGACTTGGAATTCTATGCACTTATGATTGGAACTATTAGCAAGCATCCGCAACTACTAACGTTCACTAAGGTAAAACCCAACCATAGCATTAAGATATATTGGTCCCCCTTCAATCCCATATGCATCAATTTCTAGGCTAGGTTGAAGCTTTTCTCACTCTTGCCCTCCAATACATAGTCCTATTAACATACAACTAACCCAATGGTGTGATCCACGCGCGCGCTCATATGATGGGCACCAAAGGACAACAACATAACCACAAGCAAATTAAACTAATCATAACAATTCACCAATTACCGATAGGACAACAAAAATCTACTCAGACATCATAGGATGGCAACACATCATTGGATAATACTATGAAGCATAAAGCACCATGTTCAATTAGAGGGTACAGCGGGTTGCTGGAGAGTGGACCGCTGTAGATAGATGGGGGAAGGTGATGAAGATGTTGGTGAAGATGACGCAGGTGTTGGTGTAGATCGCCGTCGCACGATGATGGTCCCGGTGCCACTCCGGCGCCACCGGAAGCGAGGGGGGAGAGCCCCCTCCTTCTCCTTCTTCCTTGGCCTTCTCCCTCGCTGGGAGAAGGGTTCTCCCTCTGGTCCTTGGTCTCCATGGCATGGGAGGGGTGAGAGACCCTCCGAGATTGGATTTTTCTCTCTGTCTCTCTTTGTTTCTGCGTTCCTAGATTCTCGCCTTTCACCGTTCCTTATATTCCCGAAGATCCGTGACTCCGATTGTGCTGATTAACACGATTTGTATCCGGATATTGGCTTTCTTGCGGCGAAAGAAGGGCACCAACCGCCTTACGGGGGTGGCCACGAGGGTCAAAGGCGTGCCCACCCCCGTGGGGTGCGCCCCCTGCCTCGTAGCCCCCACGGGCATCGTCTCGCGTTGATTCTGCTTCCCAAAAATCACATGTATTCCAAAGAAAATCTCCGGCAGTTTTTATCCCATTTGGACTCCGTTTGATATGGATTTTCTGTGAAATAAAAAACATGCAACAGACAGGAACTGGCACTGGGCACTGGATCAATATGTTAGTAACAAAAATAGTATAAAAAGTTACCAAAAGTATGTGAAAGTTGTATAATATTGGCATATGGAACAATCAAAAATTATAGATACGACGGAGACGCATCATACACGAAGTGCATCCAGTTTTTGTCATAACCCTCTCAACTTTTTAGCACATGCTATGTGGATGAAATGATGATACCATGCTAACTTTCAACCTTTTCAGACTTCATTTGTAGTGTTTTTCAATTTCAGGGTCATTTAGCTCAAAAAATATCAGTAAAGGCATGGAAATAGCGAATGAAGTCAGAAATGGTTGAAAATTGATGGCGTGGCTTTGAATGGTGCATACTGAATGCAAAAAAAGTCTGCAGTTGAAATACGTTGAAAAAAATGAAGTGCCTTTGTAACAGATGAGTTTTTGTTTGAAAGCCTAATACTTCGAAAGAGATTGTCCATTTTGTACACGAAGTGCATCCAGTTTTTGCCGTAACCCTCTCAACTTTTTAGCACATGCTATGCGGGCGATGAGCTGGTGTGGGACTAAGATGAAGAAGTGGGAGATGCCGGCGGCAGGGGCTACCGGGGGGAGCGACGACGGTGGCCGGAGGAGACGGCGATGGCTTCGTTAGGAGCGTGGCAGCGGTGCTCGAAGCAGGCGATGAAGGAGCCGACAGCATGACAAAGACCTAGCACGGATGGTGGTGTTCCCGCGCCTAGAGAGGCTGCGCGGTGCATACCACATCGAAGTCAACATTAAGGTACTGTAGTTTTCGTCCGAAACCATGGTACTTCGAAAGAGATTGTCCATTTTGTACACGAAGTGCATCCAGTTTTTGTCGTAACCCTCTCAAATTTTTAGCACATGCTATGTGGGTGAAATGATGATACCATGCCAACTTTAAACACTGTCAGATTTCATTTGTAATGATTTTCAGTTTCAGGGTCATTTAACTCAAAAAATAAGTAAATTCACAAAAAATAGAAAATGAAGTCAGAAAGGGTTGAAAATGGATGGTGTGGCTTTGAATGGTGCATATTGAACGCACAAAAAGTCTGGAGTTTAAATAAGTTTAAAAAAATGAAATGCCTTTGTAACAAATGAGTTTTCGTCCGAAAGCATGATACTTTCGAAAGAGATTGTCCATTTTGTACACGAAGTGCATCCAGTTTTTGTCGTAACCCTCTCAACTTTTTAGGACATGCTATGTGGGTGAAATGATGATACCATGCCAACTTTCAACCTTTTCAGAGTTCATTTGTACTTCTTTTCAATTTCAGGTCATTTAGCTAAAAAATCAATAAATGCATGAAAAATAGCAAATGAAGTCAGAATGGGTTGAAAATTGATGACGTGGCTTTGAATGGTCCATATTGAACGCACAAAAATTCTGGATTTGAAATAAGTTTAAACAAATGAAATGCCTTTGTAACAGATAAGTTTTCGTCGGAAACCCTCATACTTTGAAAGAGATTGTCCGTTTTGTACATGAATTGCATCCAGTTTTTCTGTAACCCTCTCAACTTTGTAGCACATGCTATGTGGGTGAAATCATGATACACTGGTGCGCTCGGTCCTAAACAAATGGTTTTTTACCCCTTTCCGCGACGGCATTTCGAACCGTCGCCAAGTCAGTGTGTGTGTAGGGTGTCCTTCCCACATGACCCAGAAATCGACATGGATAGGCCCTCATGGGACCCTGCTACTTCACGAGCTTGCGTTGTATTCCCTCGAAGAGGAAAGGGTGATGTAGCACAGTAGCGTAAGTATTTCCCTCAGTTTTTGAGAACCAAGGTATCAATCCGGTAGGAGTCCACGCGTGAGTCCCTCGCATCTGCACAAACAAATAAGAACCTCGCAGCCAATGCAATAAAAGGGGTTGTCAATCCCTTCTTGGTCACTTACAAGAGTGAGATCTGATAGATATGATAAGATAATATTTTTGGTATTTTTGGTATAGATTGAAAGTAAAAATTGCAAAACAAGGTAAAGTAAATAGTAGATGGAAGATTAATATGATGAGAATAGACCCGGGGGCCATAGGTTTCACTAGTGGCTTCTCTCATGATAGCACAATTCTACGGTGGGTAAACAAATTATTGTCGAGCAATTGATAGAAAAGCGCGTAGTTATGAGAATATCTAGGCATGATCATTATATATAGGCATCACGTTGATACGTCCAAAACGTATCTATAATTTCTGCTTGCTCCATGCCTTTTTTGTGTGATATTGCTATGATATTTATGCACTTCCATACACTTTTGATCATATTTGGACTAACCTACTAATGGTTGCAAAAGTGCACAATGTTCTTGTTTTACACTTTATTGTGTAGGAATTACTTGGAAATTGACAAAAACGCAAAAGGAGTCGTATTGGAGTAGGACCCTGACTTTCCTGAAATCTCTCTGAGAACGTTTTTTAAAGATGGTCACGTTCCGGCAGGAAGACGACTTCAAACGGAAAAAGTCTAGTTGCGAAAGTTGTGGGGAATTTCGAGGCGATGCTTCTGGATATTAAATTCGTCCAAATCTGAGTCCGGACGGCCGAGTAAAGCCCGTTTTACTGAGGCCCAAAATCTGATGACGGGAATCCGAGAGTCTATATAAAGAGAGGAAACCTAGGTCACCAAGGGCCACGAATTTTCCTCCTCCCAAGCCGCCGTCTTGGAGGGGAGGACCAGCACCATTGCAGCACCATCTACAAGGAAGAAGGGGGGCCAAGGAGCCGCTGCCCCCTAGGGCCGCCGCCGCCCCAAGGGCCGCCGCCGTCGCCGCCGCCCCCAAGGGCCGCCGCCGCCGCCTCCGTGGCTGCCGCCGGCCGCCGCCACCTCACGGGGCTGCACCTCTCCATCAACACCATCATCAACCTCCTCCTCACCATGTCCATGCGTGAGTAGTTTCCTCCGGGGCTGAGGGCTTGTACGTGTAGCTATGTGGTTATCTCTCTCTCCCATGATGTGATCTTCGTTGTGATCATAGGCTATGTTAATCTAGGGTGATCCCATGATATTTCCCCTTCCTCTATGTATTGGATTGATGTACTCACTTGTATTTATCTAGTATAATTTCCGAGACCAAGGTGACAGCGGTCTATTGGACATGGATTAGAAAAATATTTTCATTAGTGATTTCCTCTCTTATGTGTTGATTGAAGATTGAGAGTCTCTTGGTGCTTGTCTTTGACTATCCTTTAGATATGTTGTGGTGATTGTGGTACTCTCTTTGGATGGCCGCGGTGACATTGGGAAATCCTTAGATTGAGAACTACGAACTTTGAGGTGTGCTTTTGTAGCCCTACATAATTCTCGTCCTCTCTTGACCACGAAGGAATGACCTCCGGGTGCGTCTCCATTGCATGTTTTATGGGAAGTATCATGTGATTCGATTATGTTAATGTTGTTGGGAGTTGCCACTAGTGAAAGTATGATCCCTAGGCCTTGTTTCCACCATTGCAATACCATTTGTCCTCACGTTTACCACTTGTTTGCTTGCTGCACTTTTTATTACAGATTTATATTACTTTGTTTTGCCATCCATATCACTTGCCATTTAACATCTCTTCGCCAAACTAGTGCACCTATACATCTAACAAGTGTATTATGTGTGTTGGGAACACAAGAGACTTCTTGTATCTTAGTTGCAGGGTTGCTTGAGAGAGACCATCTTCAACCTCTACTTCCCTGAGTTCGATAAACCTTAGGTCATCCACTTGAGGGAAATTGCTGCTGTCCTACAAACCTCTGCGCTTGGAGGCCCAACATAGTCTACAAGAGTAGAAGCGTGTGTAGACATGACACGTCCATGAAAAGTAGACCAAAAAGAATACCTACGCCCCTGGGTGGGCCCCCTGCCCTCGTGGCCACTTCCTTCGCTTCCTGGTGTGTACTCCAAGTCTCTCGTGTTGATATTGTTCCAAAAATAACTCTCCCAAAGGTTTCATTCTGTTTGGACTCCGTTTGATATTCCTTTTCTGCGGAACACTGAAATAGGCAAAAAAAACAGCAATTTGCACTGGGCCTTGGATTAGTAGGTTAGTCCCAGAAATAATATAAAAGTGTATAATAAAGCCCATTAAACATCCAAAACAGAATATATAATAGCATGGGACAATCAAAAATTATGGATACGTGGAGACGTATCAAGCATCCCCAAGCTTAATTCATGCTCGTCCTCAAGTAGGTAAATGATAAAAACAGAATTTTTGATGTGGAATGCTAACCAACATAATTCTCAATGTAATTTTGTTTATTGTGGAATGAATGTTCAAATCCGAAAGATTCAAGACAAAAGTCTACATTGACATAAGAATAATAATACTTCAAGCATACTAACAAAGCAATCATGTCTTTTCAAAATAACAAGGCCAAAGAAAGTTATCCCTACAAAATCATATAGTCTGGCTATGCTCTATCTTCATAACACAAAATATTTAAATCATGCACAACCCCGGTTTCAGCCAAGCAATTATATCATACTCAAAAAAAATTCAAACTTCTCAACTTTCACGCGGTATATGGGCGTGAGCCATGGATATAGCACTATGTGAAATGGAGTGGTGGTTGTGGAGAAGACAAAAGAGGAAGATAGTCTCACACCAACTAGGTGTATCAATGGGCTATGGAGATGCCCATCAAAAGATATCAATGTGAGTGAGTAGGGATTGCCATGCAATGAATGCACTAGAGCTATAAGTGTATGAAATCTCAACAAAAGAAACTAAGTGGGTGTGCATCCAACTTGCTTGATCACGAAGACCTAGGGCATTTTGAGGAAGCCCATCATTGGAATATACAAGCCAAGTTCTATAATGAAAATTCCCACTAGTATATGAAAGTGATAAAACAAGAGACTCTCTATCATGAAGATTATGGTGCTATTTTGAAGCACAAGTGTAGAAAAGGGATAGTAGCATTGTCCCTTCTCTCTTTTTCTCTCATTTTTTTTCTTTTGGGCCTTTTCTCTTTTTTTATGGCCTCTTTTTTTTTTCTTTCATCCGGAGTCTCATCCCGACTTGTGGGGGAATCATAGTCTCCATCATCCTTTTCTCACTGGGACAATGCTCTAATAATGAAGATCATCACACTTTTATTAACTTACAACTCGAAGCTAGAACAAAATATGACTCTATGTGAATGACAATGATGAAGTGTGTCATATGAACGGAACGGTGGAAAGTTGCATGGCAATATATCTCTGAATGGCTATGGAAATGCCATGATAGGTAGGTATGGTGACTGTTTTGAGGAAGGTATATGGTGGGTGTATGGCACCGGCGAAAGTTGCGCGGTACAAGGGAGGCTAGCAATGGTGGAAGGGTGAGAGTGCGTATAATCCATGGACTCAACATTAGTCATAAAGAACTCATATACTTAGTGCAAAAATCAAAGAGTCATCAAAACCGAATATTTAACGCATGCTCCTAGGGGAAGGGTTGGTAGGAGTTAACCATCACGCGATCCCGACCTTCACACAAAGGATGACACTCAATAAATAAAGCATGCTCCAACTTCATCACATAACGGTTCACCATACGTGCATGCTATGGGAATCACAAACTTCAACACAAGTGTTTCTCAAATTCATAATTAATCCATTATCATGACTCTAATATCACCATCCACATATCTCGAAACAATCATCAAGTATCAAACTTCTCATAATATTCAATGCACTTTATATGAAAGTTTTTACTATACTCATCTTGGATGCCTATCATATTAGGACTAGAATTATAACCAAAGCACATTACCATGCTGTTCTAAGAGACTCTCAAAAATATATAAGTGAAACATGAGAGATCAATAATTTCTACAAAATAAAACCACCACCGTGCTCCAAAAGATATAAGTGAAGCACCAGAGCAAAACTATCTAGCTCAAAAGATATAAGTGAAGCGCATAGAGTATTCTAATAAATTCCAATTTATTTGTATTTATCTCAAAAGGTGTGTCCAGCAAGGATTATTGTGGCAAACTAAAAAGAAAAGACTCAACTCATACATGACGCTCCAAGCAAAACACATATCATGTGGTGAATAAAAATATAGTCTCGAGTAAAGTTATGGATAGATGAAGACAAAAGAGGGGATGCCTTCCCGGGGCATCCCCAAGCTTAGGCCTTTGGTTATCCTTGAATTTTACCTTGGGGTGCCTCGGGCATCCCCAAGCTTAGGCTCTTGCCACTCTTTGTTCCATAGTCCATCAAATCCTTACTCAAAACTTGAAAACTTCACAACACGAAACTTAGCCAAAAATCTCGTGAGTTCCGTTAGTATAAGAAAACAAACCACCACTCAAAGGTACCGTAATTAACTCATTTTTTGTTTATATTGGTGTTAAACCTACTGTATTCCAACTTCTCTATGATTCAT
>LR738714.1:459840093-459878104 GCA_902687465.1 Secale cereale
CACCCCCCCCCCCCCCCCCGATACTACTCATAGATTCATCAAAATAAGCAAACAACACAAGAAAAACAGAATCTGCCAAAAACAGAACAGTCTGTAGCAATCTGTAACTTTCGAATACTTCTGTAACTCTAAAAAATGAAATAAATTGGTCTATTAATCATCTGCAAAAAGAATCAACTAAAATTAACTCTCTAGTAAAAAATGGTAGCTAATCTCGTGAGCGCTAAAGTTTCTGTTTTTTACAGCATGATAGCATAAACTTCACACAAGTCTTCCCAAAGGTTCTTCTTGGCACAAACACTAATTAAAACACAAAACCACATCTAAACAGAAGCTAGGTGATATTTATTCCTAAAGAGAAGCAAAAGCAAAAATAAATAAAATTGGGTTGCCTCCCAACAAGTGTTATCGTTTAACGCCCCTAGCTAGGCACGATAGAGGAATAGATCTAGGTATTGCCATCTTTGGTAGGCAATCCATAAGTGGCTCTCATAATAGATTCATAAGGTAATTTGATTTTCTTTCTAGGAAAGTGTTCCATGCCTTTCCTTAACGGAAATTGGAATCTAATATTTCCTTCCTTCATATCAATAATTGCACCAGTCGTTCTAAGGAAAGGTCTACCAAGAATAATAGGACATGTAGGATTGCAATCTATATCAGGAACAATGAAATCTACGGGCACATAATTCCTATTTGCAATAATAAGAACATCATTAATCCTTCCCATAGGTTTCTTAATGGTAGAATCCGCAAGATGCAAATTTAAAGAACAATCATCAAGTTCATGGAAACCTAACATATCACACAAGGCTTTTGGAATTGTGGAAACACTTGCACCCAAATCACACAAAGCAAAGAATTCATGATCTTTAATCTTAATTTTAATAGTAGGTTCCCACTCATCATAAAGCTTTCTAGGGATAGAAACTTCTAATTCAAGTTTTCTTCATAAGATTGCATTGAAGCATCAACGATGTGTTTGGTAAAAGCCTTATTTTGACTATAAGCATGCGGAGAATTTAGCACGGATTGTAACAAGGAAATACAATTTATCAAAGAGAAATTATAATTAAATCCCTTGACATCCAAGATAGTGTGTTCATTGCTATGTAAGCTTTGACCTCTTCAATCCCACTTTTAACAATTTTAGCATCAAGATCTAAAAACTCTGAATCATTGGGACGCCTTTTAACTAAAGTAGACTCATCTCCAGTCCCATCTTTATCAAGATTCATACTCTAAAACAAGGATTTAATAGGAGACACGTCAATTACTTTCAGATCTTCATCTTTATTATCATGAAGACTAGAAGAACATGCTCTCATAAAGCAATCTCTTTTAGCACGCATCCTAGCGGTTCTTTCATTGCATTCATCAATGGAAATTCTCATGGTTTTGAGAGACTCATTGATATCATGCTTAGGTGGAATAGATCTAAGTTTCAAAGAATCAACATCAAGAGAAATTCTATCCACATTTCTAGCCAATTCATCAACCTTTAGCAATTTTTATTCAAGCAAAGCATTGAAATTCTTTTGTGAATTCGTAAACTCTTTGATACTAGTCTCAAATTCAGTGGGAATCTTACTAAAATTTACATAAGAGTTATTGTAGGAATTACCATAATTGTTAGAGGGATTACTAGGAAAAGGCCTAGCATTAAAGTTTCCTCTATAAGCATTGTTACCAAAATTATTCCTATCAACAAAAGTCACATCCAAAGATTCATTATTATTCTCAATCAACGTGGACAAAGGCATATCATTAGGATCAGAAGAAGCACTCTTAGTAGCAAATAATTTCACTAGTGGCTTCTCTCATGATAGCAGAATTCTACGGTGGGTGAACAAACTACTGTCGAGCAATTGATAGAAAAGCGCATAGTTATGAGAATATCTAGGCATGATCATTATATATAGGCATCACGTCTGTGACAAGTAGACCAAAACGATTCTGCATCTACTACTATTACTCCACACATCGACCGCTATCCAGCATGCATCTAGAGTATTAAGTTCATAAGAACAGAGTAACGCCTTAAGCAAGATGACATGATGTAGAGGGATAAACTCATGCAATATGATATAAACCCCATCTTTTTATCCTCAATGGCAACAATACTATACATGCCTTGCTGCCCCTGCTGTCACTGGGAAAGGACACCGCAAGATTGAACCCAAAGCCAAGCACTTCTCCCATTGCAAGAACTATAGATCTAGTAGGCCAAACCAAACCAATAATTCGAAGAGACTTGCAAGGATATTATAATCATACATAAAAGATTTCAGAAAAGAATCCAATGTTGTTCAAAGATAATCTTGATCATGAACCCACAATTCATCGGATCTCGACAAACACACCGCAAAAAGATAACATCGAATAGATCTCCTCGAAGATCGAGGAGAACTTTGTATTGAGATCCAAAGAGAGAGAAGAAGCCATCTAGCTAATAACTATGGACCCGAAGGTCTGTGGTAAACTACTCACAACTCATCGGAGAGGCTATGGTGTTGATGTAGAAGCCCTCCGTGGTCGATGCCCCCTCCGGCGGAGCTCTAGAACAGGCCCCAAGATGGGATCTCATGGGAACAGAAGGTTGCGGTGGTGCAATTAGGGTTTTGTCTGTTTCCTTGATGTTTTCAGGGTATGAGAGTATATATAGGCTAAAGAGGCACGTCAGGGGGTCAACAGGTGGCCCATGAGGGTGGGGGCGCGCCTACCCCCTGGGCACGCCCCTGCCCTCATGGCCACCTCCTTCGCTTCATGGTGTGTACTCCAAGTCTCTCGTGTTGATATTGTTCCAAAAATAACTCTCCCTAAGGTTTCATTCCGTTTGGACTCCGTTTGATATTCATTTTCTGTGAAACACTGAAATAGGCAAAAAACAGCAATTTGCACTGGGCCTTGGATTAGTAGGTTAGTGCCAAAAATAATATAAAAGTGTATAATAAATCCCATTAAACATCCAAAACAGAATATATAATAGCATGGAACAATCAAAAATTATAGATACGCTTGGAGACGTATCAAACCCAGGCTGGGGCCGTGTGCAGTCGGGCGAGGCATGGAAACCCAATCATTACCATAGGTATGTACATCCCACACTGTGATCCGAAAAAATCATTTCCGTAGGTATGTACATCCCACACGGTAATCCGAGAAAATCATTTCTGTAGGTATGTACATCCCACACGATGAATCCCAGAAAAACATTTCCGTTCGTATGTACATCACACACAGTCAATCCAAGGAATATGTTTCTGTTCTTATGTACATCCCACACAGTCAATCCAGGGAAAACGTTTCTGTTCGGATGAAATCCCACACAGTTCTATGTGTAGGCTCGTGTGTGAAAGGCGTAACTATCACACGCGGTCTTGCTTGGTTAACTATTTGCTTTTATCAACTATATCACACATGATTTGATGAAGAAAACTGTGTGGCATTGGGCTATCCATCGCAAGCGCTTTTACTGCTAGAACCGTTTGCGAAGGTCCATGACCGTCTGTTCTATTTTCATTTTTTCCTCTAATTTATTATTCTAATTGGAAATTTTGAAATACGAAACATGCAATTCAGATTCTCAGCACAATGGTTCAACAACGAATCCATAAATAAAATTGCTAGTACAGTATGTTTAGTAATTACAGGATTAGGCAGCAATTAACTATGATGAACCACAGTATTTAAAGGCGGTAAAGGTGAAAAGACAAGTGTAAATCATTTTGACTGTCGACGGTGTTGAACAAGCCAATGCCCATAATGTGCCTTCCTGCATGCCATAGGCACGAACCACTTTTGTCCAACCCCTTGTGACGATCGCCCGCCCATCCTTCACCGCCTTCAGGAAGACTTCTAGAGCATTATCATGGTAGCATGAATTATATACTTTAACCTCAGTTGCCTCCACTCCAGTCATGTAGTTTGCAAGGTAATCATCAGTAAATAGCTTCGGAAACCACTGAAAAGAGAAAAATATCAGATACTGAGGTCTAATAGAGTAACTTGTTGTGGGCAGGGGAAAAAGGCAACACATTACTTACCATCCTAAAGTTCATTGTTGTCTTCGACAAAGTGTAAATAAAGAGCTTAATTCCAATCACCCGTTTCTTTCGCCTAACAATATTTCTTAGTTTCCTCACTTGACACTTGTTCATGAATATATCATTGCCCCATACGCAAAAGGGATCGAAGCGTGGATCAGTACCCCTCATATATGTACCTACAAGCAACCCGTAAATGTTAGAAGCTAAACCGAGATTGCACAAATGATGTAAAATACAACTACTTATGTTCCTAAGTACAAGTAATTTTTTTTAGATTTTAATATGAACTACATACGGATGTATATAGAATTATAGATATAATTTAGATTAGAATATAGATTCACTCATTTTGCTCCTGATGTAGTCTCTATTGGAATCTCTAAAAATACTTATATTTAGGAATGGATGGTGTATAAGACATGGGATGCAGCTAACCTCGACGGCAAACAACAACATTGCCCATTGTAGCCCTGTGTAAGTACATGGAAAGCCAATGTTAACTACAACATGGTTAACATCCACCAAAAATAGCAAATGGAAATAAAACGGCAACATCTGTAGTGATATCTTCATTTCAAAAGAGTAGCACGGTAGCAAAGGGACGGATTAAAAAATGGATACAACTATTAATTTCAACAGGCTTAACAACATCCTAATTCATGTTTTGTAAGTTTGCAGCCATTGAAATACAACTCTTTAAAAATGGATACAAGTGTTAATTCCAATAGACTTAATGGCCATTGAAATCGGTACTGATAAAAATGCAATTGGCAGAGTTAAACATCACAGGGCAGGTGCTGCCATAGCAGATAATGGGCCAGTTGTCTATAAAAAGGTAGGGAAAATAGCTCAAATGTGTTAGGCATGTTTACTACAATATGCTTAATACATCGACAGTACAAAACATAGCCATTAATTGCAACTGGTATTGGTAAGATTGAACTGGTGGGTACATACTTGGTAAGTCCTGAGAGGTAGTTGCTGGGGCACTTCATCTTGGCCAGAGCTCGCGCAAAGTCAGCGGCGGCGCAGGCGAGCTGTTCCTCCGGGTCGAAGCGTGGATTAGTGCCACAAACATGTGTACCTACAGGCAACCAGTAAATGTTAGAAGTTAAACTGCAATTGCACATATAATGTGAAATACTGTAACACATTGGATGCAGCTAACCTTGACGGCAAACAACAGCATCAGCCGTTGTGACCCTGCGTAAGTACATGGACAAACATGTTAAGTACAACAGGGTTAGCATCCACCAAAAATAGCAAATGGGGCAGCATCTCTAGTATATCTTCATTGCGGAGAGTAGCATGGTAGCAAATGGACAGATTTAAAATGGATACAATTGTTAATTGCAACAGGCTCAACAACATCCTAAGTCATGTTTTGTAAGTTTCTAGCCATTGAAATGCAACTGTTTAAAAATGGATTCAACTGTTAATTGCAACAGGCTTAATAGACATTGAAACCAATACTAATAAAAATGCAATTGGCATAGTTAAACATCACAAGGCAGGTGCTGCCAGAGCAGAGATGTAACATCCCAAATTTTTAATTTGGAATGTTATACATAGATCATATTGCATTGCATATTTTATTGCATTTGTGTGCTCGCGATCCTCGAAAATTCTAAGCAACTCAAGGACCCACGAAGAGAGTTGGGGTTTTTCCGTTTTCGTATTTGAGTTTTCTCAAATACCGGTACGGGGATCACTTTGGTTTTATTTATTTTCCCTCCTAAAAATCTTTCTTAATAAAATATATGAGTGAAGATAATATGAATTCTCCAAAATAAAAGAAATATTGGAGGAAAAAATATTAAAATCACTTTTGGTTTTTATTCGGTTTTATTTGTGATTTTATTTGCATAGGAAAAATGCGCGTTTTTCAAAATTGCATTTAGGTCCTGGAAAAAATGTTCACTTTGTCCTAAACATTATTAGAGGACGGTGAAAATTTATTTCGGAATTTTTCGTCTTCGTTTAGTATTTTATTTTCGAGTTTTTCTGCGTAAGGATAATTTTAGAAAAAAAGTTGGTTTCGGACCGAACTGGGCCGAAGGCCCAGCCGGCCCGTGCGCCACCGCCTTCCCCGCCATGCCCGAGCCGGACTCTCGCCGGAGTCCGGGTGGCCGCCGCCGCCTGGCCCCTTGGCCAACTAAGCCCCCCCAGCATTTATATAGTGCCGCCCCCTCCCTTCCGCCACACCGTCGCCGCAGCCGAGCCCCGCTACCTGTGTCATCGCCGCCTGCCGTTGTCGCCGCCTGCCGCCGCCGCCGCCGACGCCCCGCTCCGCAATCCGCCGCCCGACCCGATAAGATAACGGACGTTTTTTTTTACCGTTCGGTTTTTTTAGGAAAAAAACCTAGATCTATTTTTTTAAATAGATCGGTTCGGTTTTTTTTGGTTTAGTTAGTTAGCGGACGTTCGTCTGTACGTTTGTTTTAATGAACGTTGTTCGCCCGTTAGTCACAAACAACGAACGTTCGTTCGTTAGCCTGTTCGTCAGTTTTCTTTTTCGGGGCTTTTTCCGCGATTATTTTCGATCGTGATTTCTGCCCTGGTCTTGTTTTTAGTTTTTGTTTTCGCTCGAAAGTAGGATTTAGGCGTTTCAAACGCCCAGATCTTTGTCTCGAATCCCTCTTTCCGTTTAACCAACTTGAACAAGGTTTTGCTACTGTAAAATCTGATTTTTAGATCAATCTAGTAAACGTATCTTGTTTCTTTCGCAGTTTGAGTTTCGTTGCTTCGTTTGATTTGACTCTTTTTGCAAACCGGAGTTCTTAAGTTGAACTTTCCGGTTAGATCTTCTTATTTGGAGTTTACCTGTGCATCTTTGCTTGTTTTCTTATGTATGCTATTGCTTGCCTGTGATAGAATTCCCGGAGTGCGAAGCGTGCTACTACGAGTCCCTAGGTTTTGCGAATCATCAGCAAGGCAAGTAGCACTTTGATCATACCCTTTATTACCCAGTTTTTATGCATTATATCAAGCCCACACACATTGCATGAGTAGGATCTCTTAACTTGTGGGACTGGGAAGTAGATTGAGGTAGAACCTATTACCTGCATTATTTTCAAACCCTTGGGAGTTACTTCTACGTTATGCTTAGGTCGCCATGCTATGCTCGTAGACGTGGATTGGGTTTCAGAGTATCCATGACAGATGTGAGATGTTAATTAGTGGTTCAACTTAAGGTGGCTACTTTAATACACATCTGGGTGGATTGGTTGCAGGTCACCTGGGGAATCCAGTGTTGTCCTAGGAAATCCCGGGGGTACCGTGTGATTATCCTATGGAATGCCACCCAGGCTCAAAGGGATCATAAAACTATTCATGCTAGAAACTTCCGTGTGCAGCCAGAATGCCATTATGGGCTCTGGCATAGTATGAGTAAGTTGTGTGAGCTCTTTCAGTGGTGGACTAGCTGATGTACGGGAAAGTAGGTGTACGGGTCCACCCGGGGTAAACTGTAAATGCTTCTGAAAGACTGTGTCTCGGTCATCCGTTTCTCAAACACCATGCAATGCGAGAAATTCAACAGAGGAGATCGAGTCTTGTGGGGAAAAGTACACAAACCTCTGCAGAGTGTACAAACTAATCATGATTAGCCGTGTCCCCGGTATGGACATCTTGAGTATCTGGTACTTGAATTATTGGTTGATCTCATCACTCTAAAATTAATTTGTTGGTTTAATGATGACTACTTTAATTGGGATTGAGTTGGAGGTACCTTCTCAATGATGTTTCAACTACCATGATAGTTAAAATAAAAGTTATTCCTTTGTTGTAGGGAAAAATTGGCTTTATGCAAAAACTTTAACCTTAGAGCCTCCACCAGCCAAATATGCATATAGTGTTAGCCTTTCTTTCTGTTACTTGCTCTATTGTGTTATCTTGCCAGCATATTCCATGTGCTGACCCGTTTCGGGCTGCAACATGTTACATTGCAGACTTTTCAGACCAAGAGTAAGACGCGCTAGGTCGTTTGTCATGCACTCAGCTATGCCGTTGGAGTTGATGGACTCACTTATCTTCCAATCCTTCTGCTGTTATTTTGTTAGATGGCCTTAAGCCATAGAATTTTGTAATGAGTTCTCTTTTGAGACATTGCATGTAATAAGTGTGTGATTGCCACTCTGTTATAAAATCCTTCGAGTATTGTGTGTCAGCATTACCGATCCAGGGATGACAGAGAACATAGAGACTTCGGTCCATTCGGATCGTGGCCGCTACAAGATGGTATCAGAGCACACGCTGATTGTAGGACACGACCACTAAGATAAACCCTAGGTCACTCTTCTCTACTCATTTCTGACTCCTCTCCATTTTCTACTCTTTAGGATGGTGGATCCAAGGAACAAGTTCACTCAACCAGATGAAGACACACCTTTTGGACGAAACTTGAAGGAAGTCACTAGGTACCTGAACATCGGGATACAAAGCTTCACCGGGACCTACACCGCCACTTTACCAGAATAGCAGCGATAGAGTATTCAAGTTCAAATTCCCGGGAGGACATTCGCGCCATCCACTGAGGCCATAGAGTTTTCTTTTGATGCACCAACCTGGAGCCTAGGCAAGAGTATGGCAGCCCACATTACCATTAGACGTATTGGAGAAGTCTACAAGCAGGAGCTGAAGGACACTATCTACCAGATATGTGGACGCCGAGATGAGCAATGGGATATGCTCAGCACCCGGAAGGACAGGTCCATTGCAGCGTTCATCCAGGAGTTAAACCAGCACATTCGTCGACAGGAGCACCAGATGTGCGCAGGGATGATAGATTTGAAGAAGGCGCTAACTAGGAACTTGGAGCTAGAAGAGGAACTCAAGTCTACACGCGATGGATACGAGGAGGAGATGACAAAACTTGTGGAGAAGAATGACGACTGGACAAGGAAGCTAGGAGTATTCATGGGAGATCCAGCACCAGGAGGAGAAGAAGAAGAAGAACCTAAGGAGTTTCTTTCTGAGGACTACATCATCATCGACGACACGGACTCAGACCCCGATGATAGTGATGAAGACTATGAAGATGAAGCTGGAGCAGATATCATTGAATCTTTCGCCGATCAAAATTTCTACATGACCGCCCTATGACTAGTAGTTCTCCCAATATAGTAGAATTTAGAGCACTTTGTAACATTAGTTAGAAGCTTTGTAAGCCCTTGCTTGAAATTGATTGGTGTGATATGTTTGTGTTTTTCTCATGTGCATATGGGTAGTGAATTTTCCCCTAGACCTCATTTCTATTCTAACCTCTTCCCTCTACACCCATCAGATGCCTCCGAGACGTGAGCCCGGATTTCAGTTTCCCCCTGAGCTCACTCAGTTGATCCAGCAGCAGAACACTTTGATGCAACTTCTTGTCTAGAACAATCAGAACAATTAGAACAACAACAACAACAACAACAACAACAACAACAACAACCCTCCCCCACCACCACCTGTGGACAACCTAACATGTTTTCTAAGGTTGCAACCATCGGTGTTTTCTAGCAGCATTGAACCAATAGTTGCTGATGCTTGGCTGCACAAGATTGGAAGGGGTTTGACCACCGCAAACTGCACGGATGCTGAGAAGGTGTGTTTTGCCGCACATCAGTTGGCTGGACCAGCAGCAGCATGATGGGAGAATTACACAGCCACTTTCCATGTAGCCAATGTCACTTGGGATCAGTTTCAGCAAGCTTTTCGCACTGCCCATGTCTCAACTGGAGCCATGAGCATGAAGAAGCGAGAGTTTCGCAACTTGCGCCAAGGAAATCGTATTGTGGCTCAGTACATAGATGAGGTTAGTACTTTATCTCGTTATGCCCAGGATGTTGTGGCCACCGATGCCCCGAAGCAAAAGAAGTTTAAGGAAGGGCTGAATGATGAGATGAGCATACAGTTGATGGTAGCAACCTTCAACAACTACCAGGAGTTGGTAGATAAGGCTCTTATGATTGAAGGGAAGTAGCAGTAGATTGAGAGCCGCAAGAGGAAGTATGGATAAGGGAGGAATAATTCTGGAGCCCAGCAGAAGCCCGTTTCACCCCGAACTCGGGAGGATACACCCATAACCATGGAGGCCACGCCCATAATGGAGGGAGTGCTCACAACCACAATGGCTCCAAGAATGGTAATGGGAATGGAGCAAGCAATAATCAGAACCGCTCCACCCCATCCACACCCTCCAAGAGGATTTTAAGCCACGTCACCTGTTTCAAGTGCGGGAAGAATGGACACTACACCACAGACTGCCCTGAAGCTAAGAATGGGAACGACAATGGAAGCGCCGGGAAGAAGCCCAACTCGTTCAATAAAGGACAAGTGAACCACGTGACCGTGGAGGAGGTTGAGGAGCAACCAGATGCAGTTATCGGTAAGTTTTTGGTTAAGTCATTCACCGCAGTAGTTCTTTTCGATACTAGTGCATCGCATTCATACATTTCAAGGGGATTCGTGAATAGACATAAGCTGCCCACCAAAGTCCTTATGACCCCCATGTTAGTAAGTTCACCTGGAGCGGAATATATGGCAAATCAAGGATGTTTTTAGATGCCATTGACCATTGGAAGCCATGTTTTCCCCTCAGACCTGATAGTTTTGGAGTCACAAGGATTGGATGTGATACTAGGTATGGGTTGGCTATCAATGTATGGAGGAAACATCGTTTGCGCCAGTATGTCTATTTTACTTACCACCCCGGAGGGAAAAAGGATCAAGTACGTATCTAGGCATTCGCCTAGGACGACACAAGTAAATTCTCTTTCGGGAGTTGTTCAGGAGGAAGTGCCCGTAGTAAGGGATTATCCGGATGTATTTCCAGAGGAGCTAACAGGCATGCCGCCGGATAGTGATATTGAGTTTTTGATAGAGCTATTGCCTCCCTTCGGAACAATATCTAAGAGACCATATCAGATGCCAGCAAATGATCTGGAGGAGATCAAGAAGAAGATTAAGGAGTTATTGGAGAAAGGATTTATTCGACGAAGTTCATCACCTTGGGGAGCCCCTGTGCTTTTGGTCGAGAAGAAGGATGGATCTTTAAGGATAGATCTTTAAGTCAGCCCCGAGATTTGTGGGGCCGTACCGTGTTTTGGAACGCATGGGAGAGGTTGCCTACAAGTTGGAGTTACCTGAAGGATTGTCAGGAGTTCATGATGTGTTTCACATTTCTCAGCTTAAGAAGTGCCATGCTGAGATGGCCGATATTCCTTTAAGAGACACAGTGCCCTTGGAAGCAATTTAGTTGGATAGTGATCTGACTTACGAAGAGAAACCCGTCAAGATCCTCGAGTTTTCAAGCAGAGTCACCCGCAGCAAGGTTATCAAGTTTTGCAAAGTTCAGTAGAGTCACCACACCGATGATGAAGCCACCTGGGAACAAGAGGACGATCTACGCAAGGACCACCCACACCTGTTCTCTAGCCAAACCGAATCTCGAGGGTGAGATTCATTCTAAGGGGGTAGGTTTGTAACATCCCAAATTTTCAATTTGGAATGTTATACATAGATCATACTGCATTGCATATTTTATTGCATTTGTGCGTGGTGATCCTCGAAAATTCTAAGTAACTTAAGGACCTACGCACAGAGTTGGGAATTCTACAGTTTTCGTATTTGAGTTTTCTCGAATACCGATACGGGGATCACTTTGGATTTAATAGTTTTTCTCTCCTAAAAATATTTCTTAATAAAATATATGAGCGGAGATAATATGACTTCTCCAAAATAAAAGAAATATTGGAGGAAAAATATTAAAATCACTTTTGAAATTTTATTCTGATTTATTGTGATTTTATTTGCATAGGAAAAATGCGCGTTTTTAGAAATTGCATTTAGGTCCGGGAAAAATGTTCATTTTGTCCTAAATATTATTAGAGGACGGTGAAAATTTATTTCGGATTTTTTGGAGTCCGTTTCGGATTTTTTTTTTCGCCCGTTTTAGTACGTCTGGACTGTTTATTAAAAAAATGCACCGACCTACGGGCTGTGTCCAGCTAGGACTCCCCAACCTGGGGCCCTTAAAAGCCGAGGCCAATGCCGCCCCGCAGCCCACCCCGCCGCCGCAGCCGAGCCGCCACCTCGCGCCGCCGCCGGAGTCGCCGCCGCCGTTGCCGAGGTGGCTGCCGGTTTTTCTTCTAAAACCGATCGTTTTTTTAGTAACCCTAGATCTGTTTTTAAATAGATCGGTACGGTTTTTTCGGTTTAGTTAAATAGCGGACGTTCGTCCGTACGTTCGTTTTAACGAACATTGTTCGCCCGTTAGTCACAAATAACGAACGTTCGTTTGTTAGCCTGTTCGTCAGTTTTTCTTTTTCAGGGTTTTTCCGCGATTATTTTCGATCATGATTTCTGCCCTGATCTTGTTTTTAGTTTTTCTTTTCGCTCGAGAGTCGGAATCAGGCGATTCAAAAGCCCAGATCTTCGTCTTGAAGCCCTCTTTCCGTTTAACCAACTTGAACAAGGTTTTGCTACTGTAAAATTTGACTTTAGATCAATCTAGTAAACAGATCTTGTTTCTTTCGCAGTTTGAGTTTCGTTGCTCCGTTTGATTTGATTCTTTCTGCAAACCGGAGTTCTTAAGTTGAACTTTTTGGTTAGATCTTCATATTTGGAGTTTTATCTGTGCATCTTTGCTTGTTTGCTTATGTATGCCACTATTTGCTTGCGATAGAATTCCCGGAGTGCGAAGCGTGCTACTATGAGTCTCTAGGTTTTCTGAATCACCAGCAAGGCAAGTAACACTTTGATCATACCCTTTATTACCCAGTTTTTAGGCATTAGATCAAACCTCGCACATTGCATGAGTATGATCTTTTAACTTTTGGGTCTAGGAAGTAGAACCTATTACCTGCATTATTTTCAAACCCCTGGGAGTTACTTCTACGTTATGCTTAGGTTGTCATGCTATGCTTGTAGACGTGGTTTGGGTTTGAGAGAATCCATGAAAGATGTGAGTTGTTAATTAATGGTTCAACTTAAGGTGGCTACTTGAATACACATCTGGGTGGATTGGTTGCAGGGCACCTGGAGAATCCAGTGTTGTCCTAGGAAATCCCGGAGGAACCGTGCGATTATCCTATGGAATGCCACCCAGGCTCAAAGGGATCATAAAACTATTCATGCTAGAAACTTCCGTGTGCAGCCACAATGCCATTATGGGCTCTGGCATAGTATGAGTATGTTGTGTGAGCTCTTTAAGTGGTGGACTAGCAGATGTAGGGGAAAGTAGGTGTACAGGTCCACCCGGGGTAAAGAGTGGATGATTCTGAAAGACTGTGTCTCGGTCATCCGTTTCTCAAACACCATGTAGTGCGAGATATCCAATGGAGGAGAACGAGTCTTGTGGGGAAAAGTGCGCAAACCTCTGCAGAGTGTACAAACTAATCATGATTAGCCGTGTCCCCGGTTATGGACAATCTTGAGTATCTGGTACTTGAATTATTGGTTGATCTCATCACTCTAGAAATTAATTTGTTGGGTTAATGATGACTACTTTAATTGGGATTGAGTTGGAGGTACCTTCTCAATGATGTTTCAACCACCATGATAGTTAAAATAAAATTTATTCCTTTGTTTTAGGGAAAAATTCGCTTTATGCAAAAACCTTAACCTTAGAGCCTCCACCAGCCAAATATGCATATAGTGTTAGTTTTTATTCTGTTACTTGCTCTACTGTGTTATCTTGCCAGCATATTCCATGTCCTGACCCGTTTCAGGCTGCAACATATTACGTTGCAGACTTTTGAGACGAGGAGTAAGACGTGCTAGGTCATTTGTCATGCACTCAGCTATGCCGTTGGAGTTGATGGACTCACTTATCTTCCAAGCCTTCCATTGTTATTTTGTTAGATGGCCTTATGCCATAGACTTTTGTAATAAGTTCTCTTTTGAGACATTCCATGTAATAAGTGTGTGATTGCCACTCTGTTATAAATCCTTCAAGTACTGTGTGTGTCAGCATTACCAATCCAGGGATGACATAGAACACAGAGACTTCGGTCCATTCGGATCGTGGTAGCTACAAGATGGTATCAGAGCACACGCTGACTGTAGGACACGACCACTAAGATAAACCCTAGGTCACTCTTCTCTACTCATTTTTCACTCCTCTCCATTTTCTACTATTTAGGATGGTGGACCCAAGGAACAAGTTCACTCAACCAGATGAAGACACACCGTTTGGACGACACTTGAAGGAAGTCACTATGTACCTGAACATCGGAATACCAAGCTTCACCGGGACCTACACCGCCACTTTACCAGAAGAAGAGCGATGGAATATTCAATTTCAAATTCTCGGGAGGACATTCGCACCATCCACTGAGCCAATAGAGTTTTCTTTTGATGCACCAACCTGGAGCCTAGGCAAGAGTATGGCAACCCATATTACCATGGGACGTATTGGAGAAGTCTACAAGCATGAGCTGAAGGACACTATCTACCAGATATGTGGACACTGAGATGAGCAATGGGACATGATTAGTACCCGGAAGGACATGTCCATTGCAGCATTCATCCAGGAGTTAAACTAGCACATTCGTCGACAGGAGCACCAGATGTGCGCAGGGATGATAGATTTGAAGAAGGCGCTAACTAGGAACTTGGAGCTAGAAGAGGAACTCAAGTCTACATGCGATGGATACGAGGAGGAGATGACAATACTTGTGGAGAAGAATGATGACTTGACAAGGAAGCTAGGAGTATTCATGGGAGATCCAGCACCAGGAGGAGAAGAAGAAGAAGAACCCAAGGAGATTCATTCTGAGGACTACATCATCATCGACGACACCGACTCGGACCCCGATGATAGTGATGAGGACTATGAAGATGAAGCTGGAGCAGATATCATGGAATCTTCCGCCGATCTAAATTTCTATTTGACCACCCTATGACTAGTAGTTTTCCCCCATAAAGTAGAATTTAGAGCACTTTTGTAACGTTAGTTAGATCTTTGTAAGCCCTTGCTTGTAATTGATTGGTGTGATATGTTTGTGTTTGTCTCATGTGCATATGGGTAGTGAATTTCCCTTAGACCTCATTTCTATTCAAATCTCTTCCCTCTACACCCATCAGATGCCTCCGAGACGTGAGCCCGGATTTCAGTTTCCCCCTGAGCTCACTCAGTTGATCCAGCACCAGAACACTTTGATGCAACTTCTTGTCCAGAATAATCAGAACAATCAGAATAATAACAACAATCCTCCGCCACCTCCAACAGTGGACAACCTGACACGCTTTATAAGGTTGCAACCACCGGTGTTCTCTAGTAGCATTGAACCAATAGTTGCTGATGACTAGCTGCGCAAGATTGGAAGGGAGTTGACCACCGCAAATTGCATGGATACTGAGAAGGTGTGTTTTGCCGCACATCAGTTGGCTGGACCAGCAGCAGCATGGTGGGAGAACTACACAGCCACTTTCCCTGTAGCCAATGTGACTTGGGATCAGTTCCAGCAAGCTTTTCGCACTGCCCATGTCTCTACTGGAGCTATGAGCATGAAGAAGCGAGAGTTTCGCAACTTGCGTCAAGGAAATCATACTGTGGCTCAGTACGTAGATGAGTTTAGTACTCTATATTGTTATGCCCCGGATGATGTGGCCACAGACGCCGCAAAGCAGGAGAGGTTTATGGAAGGGCTGAATGATGAGATGAGCGTACATTTGATGGTGGCAACCTTCAACAACTACCAGGAGTTGGTAGTTAAGTCTCTTATGATTGAAGGGAAGCAGCAGCAGATTGAGAGCCACAAGAGGAAGTATGGACAAGGAAGGAATAATTCTAGAGCCCAACAGAAGCCCCGTTTCACCCCGAACTCGGGAGGATACACCCATAACCATGGAGGCCACACCCATAATGGAGAAAGTTCTCACAACCACAATGTCTCCAAGAATGGGAATGGGAATGCAGCAAACAATAATCAGAACCGCTCTACTCCATCCACACCCGCCAAGAGGGATTTAAGCCACGTTATCTGTTTCAAGTGCGGGAAGAATGGACACTATGCCACGGAGTGCCCTGAAGCTAAAAATGGGAACGGCAACGGGAGCGCCGGGAAGAAGCCCAACCCGTTCAACAAAGGACAAGTGAACCACGTGACCGTGGAGGAGGTTGAAGAGCAACCAGATGCAGTTGTCGGTAAGTTTTTGGTTAAGTCATTTACCGCAATAGTTCTTTTCGATACTGGTGCATCGCATTGATAAATTTCAAGGGGATTCATAAATAGACATAAGTTGCCCACCCAAGTCCTTAAGACCCCATGTTAGTAAGTTCCCCAGGAGCAGAGTATATGGCACATCAAGGATGTTTTCAGATGCCATTGATCATTGGATGACATGTTTTCCCCTCAGACCTGATAGTTTTGGAGTCACAAGGATTGGATGTGATACTAGGTATGGAATGGCTATCGATGTATGGAGGGAACATCGACTGTGCTAGTAGGTCTATTTTGCTTACCACCCCGGAGGGAAAACAGATCAAGTATGGATCTAGGCATTCGCCTAGAAGGACACAAGTACATTCTCTCACGGGAGTTGTCTAGGAGGAAGTGCCCGCAGTAAGGGATTACCCGGATGTATTTCCATAGGAGCTACCAGGCATGCCGCCAGACAGGGATATTGAGTTTTTGAATGAGCTATTTCCTGGCACCGGACCGATATCGAACAGACCGTATCGAATGCTAGCAAATGATCTGGAGGAGATCAAGAAACAGATTAAGTAGTTATTGGAGAAAGGATTTATTCGACGGAGTTCATCACCTTGGGGAGCCCCGGTGCTTTTGGTCGAGAAGAAGGATGGATCTTTAAGGATGGTCGTTGATTATCAGGCACTGAATGAAGTGACGATTAAGAATAAGTACCCGCTGCCGATGATCAATGATTTGTTCGACCAACTTCAAGGAGATAAAGTATTCTCAAAGATCGATCTACGATCAGGATACCACCAGTTGAAGATCCGAGAGAATGATATACCAAAGACAGCCTTCACCATGAGGTATGGTCTATATGAGTATACTGTTATGTCATTTGGATTGACTAACGCCCCTACCTATTTCATGAGTATGATGAATAAGGTGTTCATGGAGTTCTTGGATAAGTTTGTCGTGGTATTCATTGATGATATTTTGGTGTACTCGAAGAACGAAAAGGAACACGCGGAGCATTTGCGTTTGGTTCTGGAGAAGCTCAGAGAACATCAGTTGTACACAAAGTTTAGCAAATGCGAGTTTTGGTTGAAGGAAGTTGGATTCTTAGGGCATGTTATATCAGGAGAAGGTATAGCAGTGGACCCCGTCAAAGTGCAGACAGTCACTGCGTGGATGGGACCCACTTCAGTTGGAGAGATCCGCAATTTTCTTGGACTCGCGGGATATTACCGGAGGTTCGTAGAGAATTTCTCCAAGATTGCAAAGACGATGATGACATTGTTGAAGAAAGAGACAAAGTTTCATTGGACTGAAGAGTGCGAAGAAAGTTTCGAGGAGTTGAAGAAATGCTTGATGACAGCCCCAGTGCTGATCTTGCCAGATATACGCAAGGATTTCCAAGTGTACTGCGATGCTTCACGCTTAGGACTTGGAGGAGTACTCATGCAGGATGGAAGAGTTGTTTCTTACGCATCTCGTCAACTTCGACCGCACGAGTTTAATTATGCTACGCATGATTTGGAGCTAGCAGCAGTGGTGCATGCGCTCAAAATTTGGAGACATTTCCTTATGGGAAATTGTTGTGATGTGTACACGGATCACAAGAGTTTGAAGTACATTTTCACTCAGAAGGAACTGAACCTCAGACAGAGGAGATGGTTGGAGCTTATAAAGGATTATGATATGAAGCTAAACTATCACCCAGGAAAGGCCAATGTCGTTGCAGATGCGTTGAGCCGGAAGAGTTATGCAAATACCCTGGTGAAGGGAGGATTGCCAAAGGAGTTAGCGGAAGATCTCAGGGAGCTTCATTTGGAGATAGCTCCTAGAGGTTTTGTTGCAACCTTGGAGGTTCAGTCAACATTGTTGGGAAAGATACGAGAAGCCCAGAAGGATGACAAAGAGATTGCCGAGATAAAGGAGAAGATGAGTGAAGGAAAAGCCAAGGGTTTTCGTGAGGTCGAACATGACACCTTGTGGTTTGAAGACCGAATCTATGTGCCCAACGACGCCGAGATCAGGAGGCTAATACTACAGGAAGCACATGATTCGCCATACTCGATACACCCCGGAAACACAAAAATGTATTTGGATTTAAAGGAATGTTCCTGATGGACAGGAATGAAGAAGGATATTGCCGAGTATGTAGCAGTATGTGATGTATGCCAGAGAGTAAAGGCAGAACATCAGAAGCCAGCAGGATTGCTTCAGCCTATGCCGATACCCGAATGTAAGTGGGATAAGCTTGGCATGGACTTTATCACCAGATTGCCCAGGACCAAAACAGGATATGACTCAATCTGGGTAGTAGTGGATCGCTTGACCAAACTCGCCCACTTTATCCTCGTGAAAACCACATATATAGTGCGAAGTTGGCCAAGATATACATGACCAGGATCGTATGTCTACACGGAGTTCCGAGGACCATTGTATCATATAGAGGAACACAGTTTACCTCAAAGTTTTGGCATCAGCTACACCAAACTTTGGGAACGACGCTGGAATTCAGTACAGCTTTTCACCCGCAGACCGATGGACAGACCGAGAGAGTCAACTAGATTCTGGAGGACAAGTTGAGAGCGTGTGCGCTATATTATGGATCTAGTTGGGATGACAACTTTCCCTACACGGAGTTCTCATACAACAACAATTACCAGGCCAGTTTGAAGATGGCACCGTTCGAAGCATTGTACGAAAGGAGATATCGAACGTCGTTGATGTGGGATGAAATCGGAGACCGTCGGTTGTTTGGACCAGACATGATCAAAGAGTCCGAGGAGAAGGTTAAGCTGATTCGGGATAGACTGAAGGTAGCTCAGTCCAGGTAGAAGAGTTATGCAGACTCGAAGCGCAAGGAAGTAGTCTACGAAATCGGAGACAGAGCGTACCTGAGAGTGTCGCCTCTGCGAGGAGTTAAATGTTTCGGAGTTAAGGGAAAGTTAGCCCCAAGATTTGTGGGACCGTATCGTGTTTTGGAACGCATGGGAGAGGTTGCCTACAAGTTGGAGTTACTCGAAGGATTGTCGGGAGTTCACGACGTGTTTCACGTTTCTCAGCTTAACAAGTGCCGTGCTGAGATGGCCAACATTCCTTTAAGAGACAGAGTGCCCCTGGAATCAATTCAGTTGGATAGTGATCTGACTTACGAAGAGAAACCCGTCAAGATCCTCGAGTTTTCAAGCAGAGTCACCCGCAGCAAGGTTATCAAGTTTTGCAAAGCTCAGTGGAGTCACCACACCGAGGATGAAGCCACCTGGGAACGAGGGGACGATCTACGCAAGGACCACCCACACATGTTCTCTAGACAAACCGAATCTCGAGGGCCAGATTCATTCTAAGGCGGGTAGGTTTGTAACATCCCAAATTTTCAATTTGGAATGTCATACATAGATCATACTGCTTTGCATATTTTATTGCATTTGTGCATGGCGATCCTCGAAAATTCTAAGCAACTCAAGGACCTACGGAGAGAGTTGGGAATTCTACCGTTTTCGTATTTGAGTTTTCTCTAATACCGGTACGGGGATCACTTTGGTTTTGATAGTTTTTCTCTCCTAAAAATATTTCTTAATAAAATATATGACCGGAGATAATATGACTTCTCCAAAATAAAAGAAATATTGGAGGAAAATATTAAAATCACTTTTGAAATTTTATTCGGATTTATTGCGATTTTATTTGCATAGGAAAAATGCGCGTTTTTCAAAATTGCATTTAGGTCCGGGAAAAATGTTCACTTTGTCCTCAATATTATTAGAGGATGGTGAAAATTTATTTTGGAAATTTTTGGAGTCCGTTTAGTATTTTTTTTTTCGCCCATTTTTATACGTCTGGACTGTTTATAAAAAAAGTGCACCGACCTACGCGCCGTGTCTGTATAGGACTCCCCAGCCCGGGGCCTTTAAAAGCCGAGGCCGCCACAGCCCTGCAGCCCACCCTGCCGCCCCGCCTGCCCTAACACTAGCGCCGCCGCCGCCTCGCGCCGCACCGCCGCCGCAGCCCCGCCGCCACCGGAGCCCGCCCGCCGCCGGAATCGCCGCCGTCGTTGCCGAGGTAGCCGCCGGTTTTTCTTCTAAAACCATTCGGTTTTTTCGTAAATCCTAGATCTGTTTTTATATAGATCGGTTCGGTTTTTTTCGGTTTAGTTAAATAGCGGACGTTCGTCCGTACGTTCGTTTTAACGAACGTTGTTCGCCCGTTAGTCACAGATAACGAACGTTTGTTCGTTAGCCTGTTCATCAGATTTTCTTTTTCAGGGTTTTTCCGCGATTATTTTCGATCGCGATTTCTGCGCTGATCTTGTTTTTAGTTTTTCTTTTTGCTCGAGAGTCGGAATGAGGCGATTCAAAAGCCCAGATCTTCGTCTCGAAGCCCTCTTTCCGTTTAACCAACTTTAACAAGGTTTTTCTACTGTAAAATTTGACTTTAGATCAATCTAGTAAACGGATCTTGTTTCTTTCGCATTTTGAGTTTCGTTGCTCCGTTTGATTTGATTCTTTCTGCAAACCGGAGTTCTTAAGTTGAACTTTTTGGTTAGATCTTCATATTTGTAGTTTTATCTGTGCATCTTTGCTTGTTTTCTTATGTATGCCACTGTTTGCTTGCGATAGAATTCCGGGAGTGCGAAGCGTGCTACTACGAGTCTCTAGATTTTGCGGATCATCAGCAAGGCAAGTAACACTTTGATCATACCCTTTATTACCCAGTTTTTATGCATTAGATCAATCCCTCACACATCGCATGAGTAGGATCTTTTAACTTGTGGGTCTGGGAAGTAGATTGAGGTAAAACATATTACCTGCATTATTTTCAAACCCCATGGAGTTACTTATACGTTATGCTTAGGTTGCCATGCTATGCTCGTAGACATGGTTTGGGTTTGAGAGAATCCATGATAAATGGGAGTTGTTAATTAATGGTTCAACTTAAGGTGAGTACGTGAATACACATCTGGGTGGATTGGTTGCAGGCCACCTGGAGAATCAAGTGTTGTCCTAGGAAATCCCAGAGGAACTGTGCGATTATCGTATGGAATGCCACTCATGCTCAAAGGGATCATAAAAATATTCATGCTAGAAACTTCCGTGTACAGCCACAATGCCATTATGGGCTCTGGCATAGTATGAGTAAGTTGTGTGAGCTCTTTCAGTGGTGGACTAGCAGATGTAGGGGAAAGTAGGTGTACGGGTCCACCCGGGGTAAAGAGTGAATGCTTCTGAAAGACTGTGTCTCGGTAATCCGTTTCTCAAACACCAGGCAGTCCGAGAAATCCAACGGAGGAGATCAAGTCTTGTGGGTAAAAGTGTGCAATCCTCTTCAGAGTGTACAAACTAATCATGATTAGCCGTGTCCCCGGTTATGGAAAATCTTGTGTATCTGGTACTTGAATTATTGGTTGATCTCATCACTCTAGAAATTAATTTGTTGGGTTAATGATGACTACTTTAATAGGGATTGAGTTGGAGGTACCTTCTCAATGATGTTTCAACCACCATGATAGTTAAAATAAAATGTATTCCTTTATTGTAGGGAAAAATTGGCTTTATGCAAAAACCTTAACCTTAGAGCCTCCACCAGCCAAATATGCATATAGTGTTAGTTTTTATTCTGTTACTTGCTCTACTGTGTTATCTTGCCAGCATATTTCATGTGCTGACCCGTTTCGGGCTGCAACTTATTACGTTGCAGACTTTTTAGACGAGGAGTAAGACGTGCTAGGTCGTTTGTCATGCACTCAGCTATGCCGTTGGAGTTGATGGACTCACTTATCTTCCAAGCCTTCCGCTGTTATTTTGTTAGATGGCCTTATGCCATAGACTTTTGTACTAAGTTCTCTTTTGAGACATTCAATGTAATAAGTGTGTGGTTGCCACTTTGTTATAAGTCATTCAAGTATTGTGTGTGTCAGCATTACCGATCCAGGGATGACACAGAACACAGAGACTTTGGTCCATTCGGATTGTGGTCGCTACAATATGAGTATACGGTTATGTCATTTGGATTGACTAACGCCCCTGCCTATTTCATGAGTATGATGAATAAGGTGTTCATGGAGTTCTTAGATAAGTTTGCCGTGGTATTCATTGATGATATCTTGGTGTACTCTAAGAACGAAGAATAACACGAGGAGCATTTGCGCTTGGTTCTGGAGAAACTCAGAGAACATCAGTTGTACGCCAAGTTTAGCAAATGCGAGTTTTGGTTGAAGGAAGTTGGATTCTTAGGACATGTTATATCAGGAGAAGGTATTGCAGTGGACCCCGTCAAGGGCAGGCAGTCACTGAGTGGTTGGCACCCACTTTAGTTGGAGAGATCCGTAGTTTTCTTGGACTCGCGGGATATTACCGGAGATTCATAGAAAACTTCTCCAAGATTGCAAAGCCTATGACAACATTGTTGAAGAAAGACACAAAGTTCCATTGGACTGAAGAGTGCGAAGAAAGTTTCTAGTAGTTGAAGAAACGGTTGACGACAGCCCAGTGCTGATCTTGCCAGAGATATGCAAGGATTTCGAAGTGTACTGCGATGCTTCACGCTTAGGACTTGGAGGAGTACTCATGCAGGACGGAAGAGTTGTTTCCCTATGCATCTCGTCAACTTCGACCGCACGAGTTGAATTATGCTATGCATGATTTGGAGCTAGCAGATGTAGTGCATGCGCTCAAAACTTGGAGACATTTCCTTATTGGAAATCTTTGTGATGTGTACACGGATCACAAGAGTTTGAAGTACATTTTCACTCAGAAGGAGCTGAACCTCAGACAGAGGAGATGGTTGGAACTTATAAAGGATTATGATATGAAGCTGCACTATCATCCACGCAAGGCTAATGTCATGGCAGACGCCTTGAGCCGGAAGAGTTATGCAAATACCCTAGTGAAGGGAGGATTGCCAAAGGAGTTAGCAGAAGATCTCAGGGAGCTTCGTTTGGAGATAGTTCCTAGAGGTTTTGTTGCAACCTTGGAGGTTCAGTCGACATTGATGGGAAAGATACGAGAAGCTCAGAAAGATGACAAAGTGATTGCCGAGATAAAGGAGAAGACGAGTGAAGGAAAAGCCAAGGGTTTTCGTGAGGACGAACACGACACCTTGTGGTTTGAAGACCGAATCTATGTGCCCAACAATGCCGAGATCAGGAAGTTGATACTACATGAAGCACATGATTCACCATACTCGATACACGCCGGAAACACTAAGATGTATTTGGATTTAAAGGAACGTTTCTAGTGGACGGGAATGGAGAAGGACATTGCCAAGTATGTAGCAGTATGTGATGTATGCCAGAGAGTAAAGGCGGAACATTAGAAGCCAGCAGGATTACTACAGCCTATGCCAATACCCAAATGGAAGTGGGATAAGCTTGGCATGGACTTTATCAACGAATTGCCCAGGACAAGATCGGGATATGACTCAATCTGGGTACTAGTGCATCGCTTGACCAAAGTAGCCCACTTTATCCCCGTGAAAACCACATATACCAGTGCGAAGTTGGCCAAGATATACATGACCAGGATCGTATGTCTGCACGGAGTTCCGAGGGCCATTGTATCAGATAGAGGAACACAATTCACCTCAAAGTGTTGGCATCAGATGCACCAGACTTTGGGAACGAGGCAGGAATTCAGTGCAGCTTTTCATCCGCAGACTGATGGACAGACCGAGAGAGTCAATCAGATTCTGGAGGACATGTTGAGAGCTTGTGCGCTAGATTATGGATCTAGATGGGATGACAACTTGCCCTACGCGGAGTTCTCGTACAACAATAGTTACCAGGGCAGTTTGAAGATGGCACCGTTCGAAGCATTGTACGGGAGGAGATGCCGAACGCCGTTGATGTGGGATGAAGTCGGAGACCGTCAGTTGTTTCGACCAGACCTGATCAAGGAGTCCGAGGAGAAGGTTAAGTTGAATTGGGATAGACTGAAGGTAGCTCAGTCCAGGCAGAAGAGTAATGCAGACTCGAAGCGCAAGGAAGTAGTCTATGAAATTGGAGATAGAGCGTACCTAAGAGTGTCGCCACTATGAGGAGTTAAACGTTTTGGAGTTAAGGGAAAGTTAGTCCCGAGATTTGTAGGACCGTACCGTGTTTTGGAACGCATGGGAGAGGTTGCCTATAAATTGGAGTTACCCAAAGGATTGTCAGGAGTTCACGATGTGTTTCACGTTTCGCAGCTTAAGTAGTGCCGCGCGGAGATGGCCGATATTCCTTTAAGAGACACAGTGCCCCTTGAAGCAATTCAGTTAGATAGTGATCTGACTTACGAGGAGAAACCCGTCAAGATCCTCGAGTTTGCGAGCATAGTCACTCGCAGCAAGGTTATCAAGTTCTGCAAAGTTCAGTGGAGTCACCACACCGAAGATGAAGCCACCTGGGAGCGAGAGGATGATCTACCTAAGGAGCACCCACACCTATTTTCCAGCCAACCCAAATCTCGAGGGCGAGATTCATTCTAAGGGGGGTAGGTTTGTAACATCCCAAATTTTCAACTTGGAATGTTATACATAGATCATATTGCATTGCATATTTTATTGCATTTGTGTGCTCGCGATCCTCGAAAATTCTAAGCAACTCAAGGACCCACAGAGAGAGTTGGGGATTTTTCCGTTTTTGTATTTGAGTTTTCTCAAATACCGGTACGGGGATCACTTTGGTTTAAATTATTTTTCCCTCCTAAAAATATTTCTTAATAAAATATATGAGCGAAGATAATATGACTTCTCCAAAATAAAAGAAATATGGGAGGAAAAATATTAAAATCACTTTTGGTTTTTATTCGGTTTTATTTGTGATTTTATTTGCATAGGAAAAATGCGCGTTTTTCAAAATTGCATTTAGGCCCGGGAAAAAATGTTCACTTTGTCCTAAATATTATTAGAGGACGATGAAATTTTATTTTGGAATTTTTCGTCTCTGTTTAGTATTTTATTTTTGAGTTTTTCTGCGTCACGATAATATAAAAAAATTGGTTTCGGACCGAACTGGGTCGAAGGCCCAACCGGCCCGTGCGCCATTGCCCTCCCCGCCGTGCCCGAGCCGGACTCCCGCCGGAGTCCGGGTGGCCGTCGCCGCCGCCTGGCCCCTTGGCCAACTAAGCCCCCCCGGCCTTTATATAGCCCCCCCCCCCCTTCCGCCATACCGCTGCCGCAGCCGAGCCCCGTCGCCTGCCGTCGTCGCCGCCCGCTGCAGCCACCGCCGACGCCTTGGCCGCCGCCGCCGACGCCCCGCTCCGCAACCCGCCGCCCGACCCGATAAGGTACGGCCGGGTTTTTTTTACCGTTCGGTTTTGATCTGTTTTTTAAATAGATCGGTTCGGTTTTTTCCGGTTTAGTTAGTTAGCGGACATTCGTCCGTACGTTCGTTTTAACGAACGTTCATTCGTTAGCCTGTTCGTCAGTTTTCTTTTTCGGGGCTTTTTTCGCGATTATTTTCGATCGTGATTTCTGCCCTGATCTTGTTTTCTGTTTTTCTTTTCGCTTGAAAGTCGGATTTAGACGTTTCAAACGCCCAGATCTTCGTCTCGAAGCCGTCTTTCCATTTAACCAACTTGAACAAGGTTTTGCTACTTTAAAGTTTGATTTTAAATCAATCTAGTAAGCGGATCTTGTTTCTTTCGCAGTTTGAGTTTCGTTGCTTCTATTGATTTGATTGTTTTTGCAAACTGGAGTTCTTAAGTTGAACTTTCCGGTTAGATCTTCTTATTTGGAGTTTACCTGTGCATCTTTGCTTGTTTGTTTATGTATGCTATTGTTTGCTTGTGATAGAATTCCTGGAGTGCGAAGCATACTACTATGAGTCCCTAGGTTTTGCGAATCATCGGCAAGCCAAGTAACACTTTGATCATACCCTTTATTACCCAGTTTTTATGCATTAGATCAAACCCTCACACATTGCATGAGTAGGATCTCTTAACTTGTGGGTCTGGGAAGTAGATTGAGGTAGAACCTATTACCTGCATTCTTTTCAAACCCTTGGGAGTTACTTCTACGTTATGCTTAGGTTGCCATGCTATGCTCGTAGACGTGGATTGAGTTTGAGAGTATCCATGATAGATGTGAGATGTTAATTAATGGTTCAACTTAAGGTGGCTACTTTAATACACATCTGGGTTGATTGGTGGCAGGGCACCTGGAGAATCGAGTGTTGTCCTAGGAAATCCCGGGGGTACCGTGTGATTATCCTATGGAATGCCACCCAGGCTCAAAGGGATCATAAAACTATTCATGCTAGAAACTTTCGTGTGCAGCCACAATGCCATTATGGGCTCTGGCATAGTATGAGTAAGTTGTGTGAGCTCTTTCAGTGGTGGACTAGCTGATGTAGGGGATAGTAGGTACGGATCCACCCGGGGTAAAGAGTAAATGCTTCTGAAAGACTGTTTCTCGGTCATCCGTTTCTCAAACACCATGCAATGCGAGAAATTCAACAGAGGAGATCGAGTCTTGTGGGAAAAAGTGCACAAACCTTTGTAGAGTGTACAAACTAATCATGATTAGTCGTGTCCCCGGTTATGGACATCTTGAGTATCTGGTACTTGAATTATTGGTTGATCTCATCACTCTAAAATTATTATTTTTGGTTAATAATGACTACTTTAATTCGGATTGAGTTGGAAGTACCTTCTCAATGATGTTTCAACTACCATGATAGTTAAAATAAAAGTTATTCCTTTGTTGTAGGAAAAAATTGGCTTTATGCAAAAACTTTAACCTTAGAGCCTCCACCAGCCAAATATGCATATAGTGTTAGCCTTTCTTTCTGCTACTTGCTCTACTGTGTTATCTTGCCAGCATATTCCATGTGCTGACCCGTTTCGGGCTGCAACATGTTACGTTGCAGACTTTTCAGACGAAGAGTAAGACGCGCTAGGTCGTTTGTCATGCAGTCAGCTATGCCGTTGGAGTTGATGGACTCACTTATCTTCCAAGCCTTCCACTGTTATTTTGTTAGATGGCCTTAAGCCATAGACTTTTGTAATAAGTTCTCTTTTGAGACATTTGATGTAATAAGTGTGTGATTGCCACTCTGTTATAAAATCCTTCGAGTACTGTGTGTGTCAGCATTACCGATCCAGGGATGACAGAGAACACATAGACTTCGGACCATTCGGATCGTGGTCGCTACAAGAGAATGGCCCAGATGTCTATAAAAAGGTAGGGAAAGTAGCAAAAACGTGTTAGGCATGTTTACTCGAACATGCTTAATACATCGACCGTACAGAACATAGCCATTAATTGCAACTGGTATTGGTAAGATTGAACTTGTGAGTACATACTTGGTAAGTCCTGAGAGGTAGTTGCTGGGGCACTTCATCTTGGCCAGAGCTCGCCCAAAGTCAACGACGGTGGAGGTGAGCAGTTCCTCCGGGTCGAAGCGTGGATCAGTGCCACAGACATGTGTACCTACAGGCAACCAGTAAATGGGTAGAAGTTAAACTGAAATTGCACAAATTATGTGAAATATTGTAAGACATGGGATGCAGCTCACCTCGATGGCAAACAAAAGCATCAGCCGTTATGGACCCTACGTAAGTACATGGACAGGCATGTTAAGTGCAACATGGTTAGCATCCACTAAAAATAGCAAATGGGCAGCATCTCTAGTGATATCCTGAGTCATGTATTGTAAGTTTGTTGCTGGTATTGGTGAAATAGAGCTGGACACGGTAATATTTGAACATCACATTGTCTGTAGTACTGAAATAAACAAGGCACGAACATGCTTAATAAATCAACCATACAAATCATAACCGTTGCAAGTAGTATTGGTAAGATTTAGCTGGTCAAATCTTACCAATTATGTCCTGGGGGTAGTCATTGGGGGACTTCATCTAGGACAGAGCCTGCACCATGTTGGCGGCGACGGCGGAGGCGAGGTGTTCCTCCGGGTCAACATGCACAGAGGCCATTGTGCCATGGACCACCATCAGCTCCTGGCGGGAGGGATTTGGAGGCATGAGGATGTTTCGCATGCGCCATTTAAGCAATCCGGCCGGGGACGTGATAGAGATCGGTGGGTTACATGGCTGGATCCGAGCAGAACGTAGATGTGGTTGAAGCTGTGGTTGCGACGGCGGCGGTTTGAGATGCCGGTAGGGGGAGGCGTGAGGGAGGGGGGATACTGAGGGGAAGGGGATGTGGTTGGAGGAATAAATTCTGAAATCGTGCGCCTAATGAAAATTTCGGTGCGAAATTTGAAACTTGGGCGGGGGAACACACAACAGAAACGAAGCGCGTAAAATACTCGTGTGCGAGAAAAAATAAAGTTGGCAGATCCCGTCTCCAAAAAATGTACACGTGTACTTGATTTTTCGGTCAATGGTATGCCTAGTTTATTAGGAAATATCGCACAGGTAACTGACTTATGGGTCATTAACTCAAAAAATGCAGATGGGTACGGCATAGAAACCTTGTGTTTTGTGATCTTCTAATGATTAACGCAAAAAACGCACACGGGCACACATGCTAATCAACTCTCAAAGCCCTCAAAGGATGCTCTTACCGACATTGTATGTTAATACTACAAACTTACAGTACTACTGGTAATTTGCTCTAATACTACAAACTTAAACTACTTCTCACATGCTGCCAGGGCATGCTGGCCAGACGCCGGCGTTCTCCTTCCCGGCCTTGTAGGCGCCAGCCCACCATGCCTCAATCTCCGCCAAGCTCTCCTCACCACGGTGTGCGGCCTCTTTTTTCTTGCGGTGGCGGGACTCTCTTTTCTTGACCGATTTCTGTCTTTTTCGCTCCTTCTGTGCGGCTTTGGCCGCCTCTAGATCCACCACCCATTTGGCCATGGTAGCCTCAAAGTCCGCCCATGTGACTGTCTGGCCACCGGCGGCGATGGACTCGGCGCAGCGAGTCCTTACCATGTGTGCGCTCGCGGGCGGCGAGGAACGCGGCGCGGCGGGATGCCATCGCTTCCTTACCAGTTACTGTGCGCCACAGTGCCATGGATGACGCCTGGAGAGAGCTCTGGGACGGAGTGGCTGGGAATCTGTACAGTGCGGTGGTATTCAAGAGCTCAACCACAAACGACAACAGAAATTTGGCTTCGCTTACAATTTTGCTCGTTCATTATCGCACACGGTTCATCTCCGTCGCTTCCGGAAATAGTGTGCGATGAGCCTATTGTGTGTTGCGTTATGATTGGTCGAAACCCCAGCCACGCGGATCGCATGTGTGTACCGTTGGATGAGCCGCGATCGAACGGCAATCCACATCCCTCACATCACACTCGTGCACATGTAGCTTGATTGGATTTATATGCACGAAATGCCTAGAAAATGCACATAATCCCCTAAATATGGTAAATGAGCCCAGAAAAATGCCAAATTTGAACACGGTGATTTGCAGGGTGTATATTCGTCGTAGAAAAAAACTCCAGGGCAAAGAACGAAGAAAATTTTATTCCCCTTCAGTCTTTAGGATTTCCCTTTCGAAAGCATGGAACTTCCTCGGTGATGGTTCGATTTATGAAGGACGTGCATGACAACATAAGCCAAACCTTCTCAATTTTTTACCAACGCATGGTGAGGTCATACCATGGCACCATGACATGTGTCATGTTTGTTAAGAATTTATTTCATTTTTTCTACAGTTGAAAACCCAACAAACAGACATTTGTGGTCGACTATTGCCACACATTTCATCGAAATATCTGTCCATTCCTTGAAAAAAGCATGAGCATGGTTTTCTAGGACGTTCTTGTGGACCCTTTCATGCATCGATTGTTTGAGCTTGAATTATGCTAATTAATGCCTAGGAAATGCACATAATCCCCTAAATATGGCAAATGAACCCGGAAAAGTGCCAAATAAGAACACGGTGATTTGCATATTGTATGTTCATCGTAGAAAAAACTCGTGGACAAAGGACAAAGGAAATTTGGACCCCCCCCCCCCCTTCAATATTGGTGATTTCCCCCTTGAAACCATGAAATTTCCTCGGTGATGGTTCGTTTTATGAAAGGCGCGCATCACGACATAAGGAAAACATTCTCCAATTTTTAACAAGGCATGGTGAGGCCATACCATGGCACCACGCCAGGCGTCATATTTTCCAACCATGTGTTTCATTTTTTGTATAGTTTTTAACCGAGTAAATGACGCATTTATGGTTGACTATTGCTGAAGGAAATATGCCCTAGAGGCAATAATAAAGATGTTATTAGTATTTCCTTATATCATGATAAATGTCTTTTATTCATGCTAGAATTGTATTAACCGGAAACTTGATACATGTGTGAATACATAGATAAAATAGTATGTCCCTAGTATGCCTCTACTAGACTAGCTCATTGATCAAAGATGGTTATGTTTCCTAGCCATAGACATGAGTTGTCATTTGATCAACGGGATCACATAATTAGGAGAATGATGTGATGGACTAGACCCATCCATTAGCATAGCACTATGATCGTTTAGTTTTACTGCTATTGCTTTCTTCATAACTTATACATGTTCCTATGACTATGAGATTATGCAACTCCCGAATACCGTAGGAACACCTTGTGTGCTATCAAACGTCACAACGTAACTGGGTGATCATAAAGATGCTCTACAGGTGTCTCCGAAAGTATTCATGGTGTTGGCATAGATCAAGATTAGGATTTGTCATTCCGAGTGTCGGAGAGGTATCTCTGTGCCCTCTCGGTAATGCACATCGTAATAAGCCTTGCAAGCAAAAGACTAATGAGTTAGTCACGAGATGATGTATTACGGAACGAGTAAAGAGACTTGCCGGTAACGAGATTGAACTAGGTATAAAGATATCGACGATCGAATCTCGGGCAAGTAACATTCCGATGACAAAAGGAACAACGTATGTTGTTATGCGGTTTGACCGATAAAGATCTTCGTAGAATATGTAGGAGCCAATATGAGCATCCAGGTTCCGCTATTGGTTATTGATCGGAGATGAGTCTCGGTCATGTCTACATAGTTCTCGAACCCATAGGGTCCGCACGCTTAACGTTTGATGACGATCGGTATTATGAGTTTATGAGTTTTGATGTACCGAAGGTAGTTCGGAGTCCCGGATGAGATCACGGACATGACGAGGAGTCTCGGAATGTCCGAGACATAAAGATTGATATATTGGACGACTATATTCGGACACCGGAAGCGTTCTGGAAAGTTTCGGAATTTACCGGAGTGCCGGGGGGGTTACCGGAACCACCCGGGGGAATGGTGGGCCCTGGTGGGCCATAGGGGAGAGGGAGGGCAGCAGCCAGGAGGTGGCGCGCCCCCTCCCTAGGAGGAGTCCGAATAGGACTAGGGGAGGGGGGCGCGGCCCCTCTTTCCCTCTCCCTCTCCCTCTCTTTCCTTCCCCCTTCTTCCTTCTTTGGTATGTTCCTACTAGGAATAGGATTGCAATCCTATTCCTAGTAGGATTGCAGCCCTAGCCGCACCATAGAGGGCCGGCCGGCCTCCCCCCTTGCTCCTTTATATACGGGGGCAGGGGGGCACCCAAAGACACACAAGTTGAATTGTTCTAGCCGTGTGCGGTGCCCCCCTCCACAGAAACACACCTCGGTCATATCGTCGCAGTGCTTAGGCGAAGCCCTGCGCCGGTAGATACATCATATCCGTCACCACGCCGTCGTGCTGACGAAACTCTCCCGTGAAGCTCAGCTGGATCAAGAGCTTGTGGGATGTCATCAAGCCGAACGTGTGCTGAACGCGGAGGTGCCATACGTTCGGTGCTTGATCGGTTGGATCGCGAAGAAGTTCGACTACATCAACCGCGTCACTTGACGCTTCCGCTTCCGGTCTACGAGGGTACGTAGACACACTCTTCCCTCTCGTTGCTATGCATCTGGTAGATAGATCTTGCGTGATCGTAGGAAAATTTTAAAATACTATGTTCCCCAACAGTGGCATCATGGGCCAGGTCTATGCGTAGATGATATGCACGAGTAGAACACAATGAGTTGTGGGCGATACTAGTCATACTGCTTACCAGCATGTCATACTTTGCTTCGGCGGTATTGTGAGATGAAGCGGCCCGGACCGACATTACGCGAACGCTTACGCGAGACTGGTTTCACCGTTACGAGCACTCGTTGCTTAAAGGTGACTGGCGGGTGTCTGTCTCTCTCACTTTAGCTGAATCAAGTGTGTCTACGCCCGGTCCTTGTGAAGGTTAAAACAGCACATACTTGACGAAACATAGTTGTGGTTTTTGTATGCGTAGGTAAGAACGGTTCTTGCTAAGCCCGTAGCAGCCACGTAAAACTTGCAACAACAAAGTAGAGGACGTCTAACTTGTTTTTGCAGGGCATGTTGTGATGTGATATGGTCAAGACATGATGAGTTATACGGTTTTGTATGAGATGATCATGTGTTGTAATGTTATCGACTACTGGCAGGAGCCATATGGTTGTCGCTTTATTGTATGAAATGCAATCGCCATGTAATTGCTTTACTTTATCACTAAGCGGTAGCGATAGTCGTAGAAGCAATAGTTGGCGAGACGACAACGATGCTACGATGGAGATCAAGGTGTCGCGCCGGTGACGAAGGTGATCATGACGGTGCTTTGGAGATGGAGATCAAAAGCACAAGATGATGATGGCCATATCATGTCACATATTTTAATTGCATGTGATGTTTATCTTATTATGCTTCTTATTTTGCTTAGAGCGACGGTAGCATTATAAGATGATCCCTTACTAAATTTCAAGGTATAAGTGTTCTCCCTGAGTATGCACCGTTGCGAAAGTTCGTCGTGTCGAGACACCACGTGATGATCGGGTGTGATAAGCTCTACATTCAAATACAACGGGTGTAAGCCAGTTTTGCACACGCAGAATACTCGGGTTAAACTTGACGAGCCTAGCATATGCAGATATGGCCTCGGAACACTGGAGACCAAAAGGTCGAGCGTGAATCATATAGTAGATATGATCAACATAAGATGTTCACCATTGAAACTACTCCATCTCACGTGATGATCGGACATGGTTTAGTTGATTTGGATCACGTGATCATTTAGATGACCGGAGGGATGTCTATCTAAGTGGGAGTTCTTTAATTAATATGATTAAATTGAACTTTAATTTATCATGAACTTAGTCCTGATAGTTTTTGCATATCTATGTTGTTGTAGATCAATGGCACGTGCTACCGTTCCTTTGAATTTTAATGCATTCCTAGAGAAAGCTAAGTTGAAAGATGATGGTAGCAATTACACAGACTGGGTCCGTAACTTGAGGATTATCCTCATTGCTGCACAGAAGAATTATGTCCTTGAAGCACCGCTAGGTGACAAGCCCCCTCCCGCTAATGTAGACGCTTTGAACGTCTGGCAGTCGCGCTCTGATGACTACATGATAGTTCAGTGTGCCATGCTTTACGGCTTAGAACCGGGACATCAACGACGTTTTGAACGTCGTGGACCATATGAGATGTTCCAGGAGTTGAAGTTAATATTTCAAGCAAATGCCCAGATTGAGAAGTATGAGATTTCCAATAAGTTCTACAGCTGCAAGATGGAGGAGAATAGTTCTATCAGTGAACACTTGCTCAGAATGTCTGGGTACTACAATCATATGACTCAACTTGGTTGCAAAGTTGATGAAGATAGTGTTATTGATAGAGTTCTTCAATCACTGCCACCAAGCTATAAAGGCTTCGTGATGAACTATAATATGCAAGGGATGCAAAAGACAATTCCCGAGCTCTTCGCTATGCTCAAGGCTGCAGAGGTAGAAATCAAAAAGGAGCATCAAGTGTTGATGGTTAAGAAGACCACTAGTTTCAAGAAAAAGGGCAAGGGAAAGAAGGGGAACTTCAATAAGAATAGCAAGAAAGTTGCTACTCCCACGAAGAAACCCAAGTGTGGAGCCAAGCCTGAAACTGAGTGCTTCTACTGCAAGGGCACTGGACACTGGAAGCGGAATTGCCCCAAGTATTTCGCGGATAAGAAGGATGGCAAGGTGAACAAACGTATATGTGATATACATGTTATTGATGTGTACCTTACTAATGCTCGTAGTAGTACCTGGGTATTTGATACCGGTTCGGTTGCTAATATTTGTAACTCGAAACAGGGACTACGGATTAAACGAAGATTGGCTAAGGATGAGGTGACGATGCGCGTGGGAAATGGTTCCAAAGTCGATGTGATCGCCGTCGGCACACTACCTCTACATCTACCTTCGGGATTAGTTTTAGACCTAAATAATTGTTATTTGGTGCCAGCGTTGAGCATGAACATTATATCTGGATCTTGTTTGTTGCGAGACGGTTATTCATTTAACACAGAGAATAATGGTTGTTCTATTTTTATGAATAATATCTTTTATGGTCATGCACCCTTGAAGAGTGGTCTATTCTTATTCGATCTCGATTGTAGTGATACACATATTCATAATATTGAAACCAAAAGATGCAAGGTTAATAATGATAGTGCAACTTATTTGTGGCACTGCCGTTTGGGTCATATTGGTGTAAAGCGCATGAAGAAACTCCATAGTGATGGACTTTTGGAATCACTTGATTATGAATCACTTGGTGCTTGCGAACCATGCCTCATGGGCAAGATGACTAAAACTCCGTTCTCCGGAACAATGGAGCGAGCAACAGATTTGTTGGAAATCATACATACTGATGTATGTGGACCAATGAGTGTTGAAGCTCGCGGCGGGTATCGTTATTTTCTGACCTTCACTGACTATTTGAGCAGATATGGGTATATCTACTTAATGAAGCACAAGTCTGAAACATTTGAAAAGTTCAAAGAATTTCAGAGTGAAGTAGAGAATCATCGTAACAAGAAAATAAAGTTTCTACGATCTGATCGTGGAGGAGAATATTTGAGTTACGAGTTTGGTCTTCATTTGAAACAATGTGGAATAGTTTCACAACTCACGCCACCCGGAACACCACAGTGTAATGGTGTGTCCGAACGTCGTAACCGTACTTTATTGGATATGGTGTGATCTATGATGTCTCTTACCGATTTACCACTATCGTTTTGGGGTTATGCTTTAGAGACAGCTGCATTCACGTTAAATAGGGCACCATCTAAACCCGTTGATACGACACCTTATGAACTATGGTTTGGCAAGAAACCAAAGTTGTCGTTTCTTAAAGTTTGGGGCTGCGTTGCTTACGTGAAAAAGCTTCAACCTGATAAGCTCGAACCCAAGTCGGAGAAATGTGTCTTCATAGGATACCCAAAAGAGACTGTTGGGTACACCTTCTATCACAGATCCGAAGGCAAGATATTCGTTGCTAAGAATGGATCCTTTCTAGAGAAGGAGTTTCTCTCGAAAGAAGTGAGTGGGAGGAAAGTAGAACTTGATGAGGTAATTGTACCTTCTCCCAAATTGGAAAGTAGTACATCACAGAAAATTGTTCCAGTGATTCCTACACCAATCAGTGAGGAAGTTAATGATGATGATCATGAAACTTTGGATCAAGTTTCTGCTGAACGTCGTAGATCAACCAGAGTACGTTCCGCACCAGAGTGGTACGGCAACCCAGTTTTGGAAATCATGTTACTGGACCATGATGAACCTACGAACTATGAGGAAGCGATGATGAGCCCAGATTCCGCAAAATGGCTTGAGGCCATGAAATCTGAGATGGGATCCATGTATGAGAACAAAGTGTGGACTTTGGTTGACTTGCCCGATGATCGGCAGGCCATCGAAAATAAATGGATCTTTAAGAGGAAGACCGACGCAGACGGTAATGTTACTGTTTACAAAGCTCGACTTGTTGCAAAAGGGTTACGACAAGTTCAAGGAGTTGACTACGATGAGACTTTCTCACCTGTAGCGATGCTTAAGTCTGTCCGAATCATGTTAGCAATTGCCACATTTTATGATTATGAAATCTAGCAAATGGATGTCAAAACTGCATTCCTGAATGGATATCTCAAAGAAGAGTTGTATATGATGCAACCAGAAGGTTTAGTCGATCCAAAAGGTGCTAACAGAATGTGCAAGCTCCAGCGATCCATCTATGGACTGGTGCAAGCATCTCGGAGTTGGAATATACGCTTTGATGAGATGATCAAAGCATATGGTTTTATACAGACTTTTGGAGAAGCCTGTATTTACAAGAAAGTGAGTGGGAGCTCTGTAGCATTTCTAATATTATATGTAGATGACATATTGTTGATTGGAAATGATATAGAATTTGTGGATAGCATAAAAGGATACTTGAATAAGAGTTTTTCAATGAAAGACCTTGGTGAAGCTGCTTATATATTAGGCATCAAGATCTACAGAGATAGATCAAGACGCTTAATTGGACTTTCACAAAGCACACACCTTGATAAGATTTTGAAGAAGTTCAAAATGGATCAGTCAAAGAAAGGGTTCTTGCCTGTGTTACAAGGTATGAAGTTGAGTAAGACTCAATGCCCGACCACTGCAGAAGATAGAGAGAAAATGAAGGTCATTCCCTATGCCTCAGCCCTAGGATCTATCATGTATGCAATGCTGTGTACCAGACCTGATGTGTGCCTTGCTATAAGTCTAGCAGGGAGGTACCAAAGTAATCCAGGAGTGGATCACTGGACAGCGGTCAAGAACATCCTGAAGTACCTGAAAAGGACAAAGGATATGTTTCTCGTATATGGAGGTGACAAAGAGCTCGCCGTAAACGGTTACGTCGATTCTATCTTTGACACTGATCCGGATGACTCTAAGTCACAAACCGGATATGTATTTTTATTGAACGGTGGACCTGTCAGTTGGTGCAGTTCCAAGCAGAGCGTCGTGGCGGGATCTACGTGTGAAGCGGAATACATAGCTGCTTCAGAAGCAGCAAATGAAGGAGTCTGGATGAAGGAGTTCATATCCGGTCTAGGTGTAATACCTAGTGCATTGGGTCCAATGAAAATCTTTTGTGACAACACTGGAGCTATAGCCTTGGCGAAGGAATCCAGGTTTCACAAGAGAACAAAGCACATCAAAAGACGCTTCAATTCCATCCGCGATCTAGTCAAGGAGGGAGACATAGAGATTTGCAAGATACATACGGATCTGAATGTTGTAGACCCGTTGACTAAGCCTCTTCCACGGGCAAAACATGATCAGCACCAGGACTCCATGGGTGTGAGGATCATCACTTTGTAATCTAGATTATTGACTCTAGTTCAAGTGGGAGACTGAAGGAAATATGCCCTAGAGGCAATAATAAAGATGTTATTAGTATTTCCTTATATCATGATAAATGTCTTTTATTCATGCTAGAATTGTATTAACCGAAAACTTGATACATGTGTGAATACATAGATAAAATAGTATGTCCTTAGTATGCCTCTACTAGACTAGCTCATTGATCAAAGATGGCTATGTTTCCTAGCCATAGACATGAGTTGTCATTTGATCAACGGGAACACATCATTAGCAGAATGATGTGATGGACTAGACTGTTGGGGAATGTAGCATAATTCAAAAAAATTCTACGTCTTCACCAAGATCCAAGTATGGAGACATCTAGCAACGAGCAACTAAGAGTGCATCTACATACCGTTATGAAGATTGCGTGCGGAAGCTTTCAATGAAGCAAGGATGAAGTAGTCGTACTCTTCACGTTCTTCGTCACCGATGATCTAGCGCCGAACGGACGGCACCTCCGCATTCAACACACGTACGGTGCAGCAACGTCACCTCCTTCTTGATCCAGCAAGGGGGGAGGAGAAGTCGTCAGAGATCTGGCAGCACGACGGCGTGATGACGGATGCAGTGGATATCGCAGCAGGGCTTCGCCGGGCTGCCCTGCAAAGGAGTTGGGAGGTGTGACGGGAGGGGGAGAGGCGCCAGGGCTGAGGTGCGGCTGCCCTCTCCCCCCCCCCCCC
>LR738714.1:459882858-459994127 GCA_902687465.1 Secale cereale
GGCATGAGCTTGGAAAACCATTTTCAGCTCTTCGAACATCTCATATGCTCCATGGTGCTCAAAACGCTTTTGGAGCCCCGATTCTAAACTGTAAAGCATGCCGCACTGAACCAGGGAGTAATCATCACTACGCGACTGCCAGACGTTCAAAACGTCTTGGTCAGCATCGGGAGCAGGTGCATCACCTAGCGGTGCTTCTAGGACATAAGTTCTCTTGGCAGCTATGAGGATAATCCTCAGGTTACGGACCCAATCCGTATAGTTGCTACCATCGTCTTTCAGCTTGGTTTTCTCTAGGAACGCGTTGAAGTTGAGGGAAACCTGAGCGTGGGCCATTTGATCTACAAGAGATATTGTAAAGAATTTAGACTAAGTTCATGATAATTAAGTTCATCTTAATCAAATTTTAATGAACTCCCACTCAGAATGACATCTCTCTAGTCATCTAAGTGATACACGATCCGAATCGAGTAGTCCGTGCCCGATCATCACGTGAGACGGACTAGTCAAAAACGGTGAACATCTTCATGTTGATCGTATCTTCTATACGACTCGTGTTCGACCTTTCGGTCTTCCGTGTTCCGAGGCCATGTCTGTACATGCTAGGCTCGTCAAGTGAACCCTAAGTGTATCGCGTGTGTAAATCTGTCTTACACCCGTTGTATGTGAACGTTAGAACCTATCACACCCGATCATCACGTGGTGCTTCGGAACAACGAGCTTTAGCAATGGTGCACAGTTAGGGGAAACACATTACTTGAAATTTTAGTGAGAGATCATCTTATTTACTACCGTCGTTCTAAGTAAACAAGATGCAAAAACATGATAAACATCACATGCAATCAATTATAGTGACATGATATGGCCAATATCATCTTGCTCCTTGGATCTCCATCTTCGGGGCACCATGATCATCTTGTCACCGGCTTGACACCATGATCTTCATCATCATGATCTCCATCATCGTGTCTTGAGGAAGTTGTCACGCCAACTATTACTTCTACTACTATAGCTAAAGTTTAGCAACGAAGTAAAGTAATTACATGGCGTTATTCAGTGACACGCAGGTCATACAATAATAAAGACAACTCCTATGGCTCCTGCCGGTTGTCAAGTTCATCGACATGCAAGTCGTGATTCCCTATTACAAAACATGATCAATCTCATACATCACATATATCATTCATCACATCTTCGTTCTTGGCCATACCACGTCACAAAACATATGTTGCAAAAACAAGTTAGACGTCCTCTAATTGTTGTTGCAAGTTTTACGTGGCTTCTATAGGATTTCTAGCAAGAACGTTTCTTACCTACGCCAAAACCACAACGTGATTTGTCAACTTCTATTTACCCTTCATAAGGACCCTTTTCATCGAATCCGATCCGACTAAAGTAGGAGAGACAGACACCCGCCAGCCACCTTATGCATCTAGTGCATGTCTGTCGGTGGAACCAGTCTCACGTAAGCGTACGTGTAAGCTCGGTCCGGGCCGCTTCATCCCACAATACCGCCGAATCAAGATTGACTAGTAACGGTAAGAAAGTTGAACAAGATCATACGCCCACAACTGCTTTGTGTTCTACTCGTGCCAAGATGCTACGCATAAAACCTAGGCTCAGATGCCACTGTTGGGGAACGTAGCATAATTCAAAAAATTTCTACGTCTTCACCAAGATCCAAGTATGGAGACATCTAGCAACGAGCAACTAAGAGTGCATCTACATACCGTTATGAAGATTGCGTGCGGAAGCTTTCAATGAAGCAAGGATGAAGTAGTCGTACTCTTCACGTTCTTCGTCACCGATGATCTAGCGCCGAACGGACGGCACCTCCGCGTTCAACACACGTACGGTGCAGCAACGTCACCTCCTTCTTGATCCAGCAAGGGGGGAGGAGAAGTCGTCAGAGATCCGGCAGCACGACGGCGTGATGATGGATGCAGTGGATATCGCAGCAGGGCTTCGCCGGGCTGCCCTGCAAAGGAGTTGGGAGGTGTGACGGGAGGGGGAGAGGCGCCAGGGCTGAGGTGCGGCTGCCCTCTCCCCCCCCCCACATATATATAGGGGGCCAGGGGGGGCGCCAGCCCCTTGCAGATCCAATCTGCAAGGGGGGCGGCGGCCAGGGAGGAGTCCCCCTCCCCCAAGGCAAGTGGTGGCCCCCCTCCCCTTAGGGTTTATCCCTAGGCGCAGGGGAGGTGGTCCTCCCTAGGTGGTGCGCCAGCCCAGGGGGCTGCACACATCCCCTTGCGGCCTGGGGGCCCCACCGGGAGGGGTGGCCCCACCCGGTGGACCCCCGGGGCCCCTCCGGTGGTCCCGGTGACCCCCGGAGATCACCCGTTGGCCGAAACTGGACTTCCCATATATCAATCTTTACCTCCGGACCATTCCGGAACTCCTCGTGACGTCCGGGATCTCATCCGGGACTCCGAACAACATTCGGGTTTCCACGTGCATTAATCTCTACGACCCTAGCGTTACCGAACCTTAAGTGTGTAGACCCTACGGGTTCGGGAGACACGTAGACATGACCGAGACCACTCTCCGGTCAATAACCAACAGCGGGATCTGGATACCCATGTTGGTTCCCACGTGTTCCTCGATGATCTTCATCGGATGAACCACTGTGTCAAGGATTCACTTAATCCCGTATGTTATTCCCTTTGTCCATCGGTACGGTACTTGCCCGAGATTCGATCGTCGGTATCCCCGATACCTTGTTCAATCTCGTTATGGCAAGTCTCTTTACTCGATCCGTAATCCATCATCCCGTGACTAACCACTTAGTCACATTGAGCTCATTATGATGATGTATTATCGAGTGGGCCCAGAGGTACCTCTCCGTCATACGGAGTGACAATATCCCAGTCTCGGTTCGTACCAACTCAACAGACACTTTCGGAGATACCCGATGTGTACCTTTATAGCCACCCAGTTACGTTGTGACGGTTGGCACACCCAAAGCACTCCTACGGTATCCGGGAGTTGTACAACCTCATGGTCTAAGGAATAAATACTTGACACTGAAAAGCTTATGCATTACGAACTATACGATCTCGTGTTACGCTCAAGTTTGGGTCTTGTCCATCACATCATTCTCCTAATGATGTGATCCCGTTATCACCGACATCTCATGTCCATGGTCAGGAAACCGTGACCATCTGTTGATCAACGAGCTGGCTACTAGAGGCCTACCAGGGACTCATTTTGGTCTATGTATTTACTCATGTATCGCTGTTTCCGTACAATACAATTCAAGCATGAATAACAGACAATTATCATGAACAAGGAGATATAATAATAATGCTTTTATTATTGCCTCTAGGGCATATCTCCAACATAGACCCATCCGTTAGCATAGCACTATGATCGTTTAGTTTTACTGCTATTGCTTTCTTCATGACTTATACATGTTCCTATGACTATGAGATTATGCAACTGCCGAATACCGTAGGAACACCTTGTGTGCTATCAAACGTCACAACGTAACTGGGTGATCATAAAGATGCTCTACAGGTGTCTCCGAAAGTATTCGTGGTGTTGGCATAGATCAAGATTAGGATTTGTCACTCCGAGTGTCGGAGAGGTATCTCTGGGCCCTCTCGGTAATGCACATCGTAATAAGCCTTGCAAGCAAAAGACTAATGAGTTAGTCACGAGATGATGTATTACGGAATGAGTAAAGAGACTTGCCGGTAACGAGATTGAACTAGGTATAAAGATATCGACGATCGAATCTCGGGCAAGTAACATTCCGATGACAAAAGGAACAACGTATGTTGTTATGCGGTTTGACTGATAAAGATCTTCGTAGAATATGTAGGAGCCAATATGAGCATTCAGGTTCCGCTATTGGTTATTGATCGGAGATGAGTCTCAGTCATGTCTACATAGTTCTCGAACCCGTAGGGTCCGCACGCTTAACGTTTGATGACGATCGGTATTATGAGTTTATGAGTTTTGATGTACCGAAGGTAGTTCGGAGTCCCGGATGAGATCACGGACATGACGAGGAGTCTCGGAATGTCCGAGACATAAAGATTGATATATTGGACGACTATATTCGGACACCGGTAGCGTTCTAGAAAGTTTCATAATTTACCGGAGTGCCGGGGGGTTACCGGAACCACCCGGGGGAATGGTGGGCCCTGGTGGGCCATAGGGGAGAGGGAGGGCAGCATCCAGGAGGTGGCGCGCCCCCTCCCTAGGAGGAGTCCGAATAGGACTAGGGGAGGGGGGCGCGGCCCCTCTTTCCCTCTCCCTCTCCCTCTCTTTCCTCCCCCCTTCTTCCTTCTTTGGTGTGTTCCTACTAGGAATAGGATTGCAATCCTATTCCTAGTAGGATTGCAGCCCTAGCCGCACCATAGAGGGCCGTCCGGCCTCCCCCCTTGCTCCTTTATATACGGGGGCAGGGGGGTACCCAAAGACACACAAGTTGAATTGTTCTAGCCGTGTGCGGTGCCCCCCTCCACAGAAACACACCTCGGTCATATCGTCGCAGTGCTTAGGCGAAGCCCTGCGCCGGTAGATACATCATATCCGTCACCACGCCGTCGTGCTGACGAAACTCTCCCGTGAAGCTCAGCTAGATCAAGAGCTCGTGGGACGTCATCAAGCCGAACGTGTGCTGAACGCGGAGGTGCCATACGTTCGGTGCTTGATCGGTTGGATCGCGAAGAAGTTCGACTACATCAACCGCGTCACTTGACGCTTCCGCTTCCGGTCTACGAGGGTACATAGACACACTCTTCCCTCTCGTTGCTATGCATCTGGTAGATAGATCTTGCGTGATCGTAGGAAAATTTTAAAATACTACGTTCCCCAACAATTGCCACACATTTTCTTGAAATATCTACCCATTCCTTGTAAAAGGCATGAGAATGTGCTAAATAACACGAGCATGGTTTTCCAGACCATTCTTGTGCACCTTTTCATGCACCGATTGTTCGAATTTAAATTATATCCGTTAATGCCTAGAAAATGCACATAATCCCCTAAATATTGTAAATGGGGCCGGGAAATTGTCAAATTTGAACACGTTGCATTTGAGGCAGTATGTTGATTGGTGGAAAAAAACTTAATGGCAAACTAGGACGGATATTAGGATTCCCCTTCAATCTTGGGGATTTTCCCTCTCGAAAGCATGGAACTTCCTCGGTGATGGTTCAATTTATGAAGGGCGTGCATGACGACATAAGCCAAACCCTCTCAAATTTTTACTAGGGCATGGTGAGGTCATACCATGGCACCATGCCAGGCGTCATGTTTTTCAAGCATTTATTTCATTTTTTCTATAGTTGAAAACCCAACAAACAAACATTTGTGGTTGACTATTGCCACACATTTCATCGAAATATCTGTCCATTCCTTGTAAAAGGCATGAGAATTTACTAAATGGCACGAGCATGGTTTTCTAGGCCGTTCTTGTGGGCCCTTTCATGTATCGATTGTTTGCACTTGAATTACGCGCATTAATGCCTAGGAAATGCACATAATCCCCTAAATATGGCAAATGAACCCGGAAAAGTGCCAAATTTGAACGCGGTGATTTGCAGGTTGTATGCTCATCATAGAAAAAACTCGTGGACAAAGGACAAAGAAAATTTGGATCCCCCTTCAATCTTGGTGATTTCCCCATCGAAACAATGAAACTTCCTCGGATGATGGTTCGTTTTATGAAAGGCGCGCATCACGACATAAGGAAAACATTCTCAAGTTTTTACCAGGGCATGGTGAGGCCATACCATGGCACCACACCAGGCGTCATGTTTTCCAACCATGTGTTTCATTTTTTATAGCACGAGCATGGTTTTCTAGACCGTTCTTGTGCACCTTTTCATGAACCGATTGTTTGAATTTGAATTATGTGCATAATTAATGCCTAGAAAATGCACACAATCCCCTAAATATGGTAAATGAGTTCGGGAAAATGTCAAATTTGAACACTTTTCATTTGAGGCGGTATGTTGATCATTGGAAAAAACGGAATGACAAACTAGGACGGAAATTTGGATTCCCCTTCAATCTTGGTGATTTCCCTCTCGAAAGCATTGAACTTCCTCGGTGATGGTTCGATTTATGAAGGGCGTGACTGATGACATAAATCAAACCTTGTCAGCTTTTAACCAGGGAACGGTGAGGCCATACCATGGCACCATGCCAGCCGTCATGTTTTTCAAGCATATATTTCATTGTTCTATAGTTGATAACCCAGTAAATGACGCGTTTGTGGTTGACTATTGCCACACATTCCATTGAAATCTCTGCCCATTCCTTGTAAAAGGCATGAGAAATTACTAAATACCACGAGTATGGTTTTTCCAGACCGTTCTTGTGCACCCTTTCATGCACCAATTGTTTGAATTTGAATTACGTGCATTAATGCCTACAAAATGCACATAATCCCCTAAATATTGTAAATGAACCCGAAAAAGTGTCAAATTTGAACACGATGATTAGCAGGGTTTACGTTCATCGTAGAAAAAAACTCATGGATGAAGGACAAAGGAAATTTGCATTCCCATTAAATCTCGGTGATTTACTATCGCACACGATTCATCTCCGTCGCCTCTGCGAACCGTGTGTGTTCACTCACACATGCAAAAGTAAAAGAAAACCCTCGCCCACTTCGTCCCCACTCACTCGCTGCGGACTCCTCCGCAACTCTGCACCCTAAGCTCGACGGCTGTTGGCGGCGGGCGTAGGTCGCGCTCCAAACGACACCGGATTTGGCCTCCACCACTTTCCGCCGCCTATCTGCACCGACATTCTAGATTCTGGTCGACTGGGGTTTTCTGTGGGATTGGGCCAGGGATTTTTCTCATGGAGAAGGTAATCAACTTAATTAGCGAAATATTCACTCATCTCTTATCGCAGTCCGTCCGTCGTTGTTAATCAACTGGCGTAAATCGTCGTGGAATCATTGTTGTTCTAGCTGATTCGTGGGTGTTCATTCATGTGTGCACAATGCGAGCACAAATTGGGCAACTGTGGTCGTGGCCAGTTGGAAACGAAGTTTTATCTCACCATTCCGGATAACTTCAGGGAGCGTTCGGTATGTTCAATCTCAACCTACCACGATCGGCATGGCCTAAATTTGTGAACATATACCGTCTATTGCTACATTATCTATATATTTGCATCAAATCTTTGTTACATTATCTATTTTTAATTCTATATTTTTGTACTTTGCTTGCATCTATATATGGATATGTTCTATCAGTTACTCCCATATTTGTATCTTGCTTGGTTATTTCAATATATCTAATTTACGATCTTAATTTTCATTTCAAGCAGTACATCCTTTGCTTTGCAAGAACAAGAGTAGAAGGAAATCTTGGGCTTTACTTTGCTGATGACTCCCAGGATGTCATATTGACAACTCAACATGGATTTACAATGATGGTTAGCGTAAAACTTGATAAAGATAGCCACTCCTATTTTAATGCGGACCTTTGGAGAAAAATGTCTAAGTGTTATGAATTGAAAGCTGGCGATAAAATTCTAGTGCGTGCACCACAGCCTGGTCTAATTAACATGGATGTTTACTTCCCCAACGTCATCAGCCGATCAAAGTCTAATCGAGGTTAGTGTCCTTTCAACTTTCTCCATGCTGTCATATTACTATTTAAGCAACCAATTGATCACTATTTAAGCAACCAATTGTGATATCATATTCTGACTCCGTTCCTAGGCAGTAACAAATTATTTTCACCAATTTATGCGCAATATATATTCTTCTGCCATGTTCTGAATAAATAATACCTTTACACCTTTTAAGCAGGATATGTTGGATGCATAGTGAACGATCTGTATGTTACTAAGCGTATCAAATTTCACTGGAAGGACTTGAAGCATGTCATAAACTTTGTTGATAATCTGACAGAGATAGCACAGCGTATGAATGCTGGATTTTGGATGGGATTAATTAGACCTATGGTGCACACACTGAACAAGACCAATTGTGTGCACAAAGTGTTGGTAAAAAAGTCTTATTTTAATGTTGATGCTCATAAACTATATATATCTTCAACGATATGTTACAATTGTTTTTTATTCTACATGTCAACAAAAATTGCCCATGTAGCCGTTCCTGGATCGATTTTCCGGCGTGGTCGAATTACACTTGTGCCTGCTAATAACGCCAAAGTGATTGCAAGGTATTGCATTTCCCACAAAAATGGAACCATTCAAATTAACAATTTCTTGCTTCTCGTGGCAATGCATCCATATTGGAAAATTGGAGACACTGTTCTACTCCTGCTCTACCAAGACATAGGAGGGCTCTTCCTTTTCATTGACGAGATGACGAGTCGCCATGATCCAGCTGCTTCAAGTGGATAGTTGTGGTTGTTGGCCCTCGGCCTCTTAAAATGTGCTAGTTGTTACTATATATGTTAAGTATGTAGATATGGACCATATGATTGTTGGCCCTTAGCCTCTTAAAATGTGATAGTTGTTACTATGTTAAGTATGTAGATATGGACCATATGGTTGTCAAAACCATGCTACGAAGATCCTCCTTTTGTCGAATAGTGTAACCACTATATATATGTTACTCAAATGTTGTTACCCAAGTTCATAAATTTTCATGGAAAGTATTAGTATCGTACACAGTTCATTGAGTTTAAGCGTGTGCCCGATGTCCAGAAGGCATTTGCATATTAATTGTCCATATTGCAAATTCACACACATGTTCACATAAGGAAACGTATGTGTAACAAACTAATCATCGCACATGAGTACTCGTAGACGCATCGTCTGCGATACTCCTAGCCACCGCAAGCAACTACTTTGCATTTTTCAAAGTTTTTTGTACACACAGAATCACACACGAAGTAACTGTGTTGACCATCTGTGTTGTAATTTGTCATCGCAAATAGTTCATCTGAGTCGGTTGTTTGCCACGTATCACACACATCTTGTTTACACGACTCGTTTGTGTTCTTTTGGCTCATCGCAAACAGTTCATCCATGTGAACTGTATGCTGCATATCACACACATCTCGTTAAGTTGAACCGTTTCTGTTGTGTTCCCTAATTGAAAACAGTTCCTCCGAGTTAACCGTATGCCGTATATCGCACACACATTGATATGGTTGCCTGTTTTTGTTGTTCTACCTCACCGCAAACAGTTCAAATTGATTAACCGTGTGTCCTGCATTGCACACACATTGTTATGGCTGCCCTTTTCTGTTGTTCTGCCTCATCGCAGATAGTTTGAATGGATTAACCGTATGCCCTGCATCGCACACGCAACTAAAATCTTAACCGTGTTTGATGCATCCATCATCGCAAATGATTTGCACCTTTTTTGACTGGTTTTTTACACCAACGTTTGTGATTATTGCATCGCACACAGTTTCGGCAAAGGGTCTCTGATCGTAGTGTTGCATTAGCAGTCTCCTGCAATAGTGATACCATGCCAACTTTCAACCCTTTCCGAGTTCATTTGTAGTGATTTACAATTTCAGGGTCATTTAGCTCAAAAGATTCAGTAAATGCATGTAAAATAGCAAATAAAGTGAGAAAGGGTTGAAAATTGCTGACATGGCTTTGAATGGTGCATACTAAACGCACAAAAAGTCTAGAGTTGAAATAAGTTTTGAAAAATGAAATGCCTTTGTAACAGATGAGTTTTCGTCCGAAAGCCTCATACTTCGAAAGAGATTGTTCATTTTGTACACGAAATGCATCCAGTTTTTGTCGTAACCCTCTCAACTTTGTAGCACATGCTATGTGGGTGAAATGATGATACCATGCCAACTTTCAACCTTTTCAGAGTTCATTTGTAGTGCTTTTTTAATTTCAGGGTTATTTAGCTTAAAAAAAGTAAATGCATGAAAAATAGCGAATGAGGTCCTAAAGGGTTGAAAATTAATGACGTGGCTTTGAATGGTGCATACTGAACGCACAAAAAGTCTGGGGTTTAAATAAGTTTAAAAAATGAAATGCCTTTATAACAAATGAGTTTTGGTCCGAAATCGTGATACTTCGAAAGAGATTGTCCATTTTGTACAGAAGTGCATTTAGTGTTTGTCGTAACCCTCTAAACTTTTTAGCACATACTATGTGGGTGAAATGATGATACCATGCCAACTTTCACCCTTTTTAGATTTCATTTGTAGTGCTTTTCAATTTCAAGGTCATTTAGCTAAAAAAAATCAGTAAATGAATCAAAATAGCAAATGAAGTCAGAAAGGGTTGAATATTGATGACGTGGCTTTGAATGGTGCATACTGAATGCACAAAAATTCTGGAGTTGAAATACGTTTAAAAATATGAAATGCCCTTGTAACAGGTGACTTTTCATCCGAAAGCCTGATACTGCGAAAGAGATTATCCATTTTATACGCGAAGTGCATCTAGTTTTGGCCGTAACCCTCTCAACTTTTTAGCACCTGCGATGTGGGCGAAATAATAATACCATGCCAATTTTCAACCTTTTCAAAGTTAATTTGTAGTGCTTTTCAATTTCAAGGTCATTTAGCTAAAAAATCAGTAAATGCATGAAAAATAGCAAATGAAGTCACAAAGGTTTGAAAATTGATGACGTGGCTTTGAATGGTGCATACTGAATGCACAAAAAGTGGAGTTGAAATACGTTTAAAAAAATGAAATGCCTTTGTAACAGATGAGTTTTCATGTGAAAGCCTGATACTTCGAAAGAGATTGTCCAATTTGTACACGAAGTGCATCCAATATTTGCCGTAACTCTCTCAACTTTTTTGCACATGCTATGTGGATTAAATGATGATACCATGCCAACTTTCAACCTTTTCAGAGTTCATTTGTAGTGATTTTAAATTTCAAGGTAGCTCAAAAAATATTAGTAAATGTATGAAAAATAGCAAATGAAGTCAGAAAGGGTTGAAAATTGATGACGTGGCTTTGAATGGTGCATACCGAACGCACAAAAAGTCTGGAGTTTAAATAAGTTTTAAAAAATGAAATGCCTTCATAACAAATGAGTTTTCGTCCGAAAGGCTGATACTCCGAAAGAGATTGTCCATTTTGTACACGAAGTGCATCCAGTGTTTGCCGTAACCCTCTCAACTTTTTAGCACATGCTATGTGGGTGAAATGATGATACCATGCCAACTTTCAACTTTTTCAGACTTCATTTGTAGTGCTTTCAATTTCAAGGTCATATAGCTCAAAAAAATCAGTAAATGCAAGAAAAATAGCAAATGAAGTCAGAAAGGGTTGAATATTGATGACGTGGCTTTGAATGCTGCATATTGAACGCACAAAAATTCTGGAGTTGAAAATACATTTAAAAATATGAAATGCCTTTGTAACACGTGAGTTTTCATCCGAAAACCTGATACATCGAAAGAGATTATCCATTTTGTACACGAAGTGCATCCAGTATTTGTCGTAACCCTCTCAACTTTTTAGCACATGCCATGTGGGTGAAATAATGATACCATACCTACTTTCAACCTTTTGAGACTTCATTTGTAGTGCTTTTCAATTTCAAGGTCATTTAGCTCAAAAAACTAGTAAATGCATGAAAAATAGCAAATGAAGTCAGAAAGGGTTGAATATTGATGATGTGGCTTTGAATGGTGCACACTGAATGCAGAAAAGTCTGTAGTTGAAATACGTTTAAAAACATGAAATGCCTTTGCAACAGATGAGTTTTCATCCGAAAGCCTGATACTTCGAAAGATATTATCCATTTTGTACACGAAGTGCATCCAGTCTTTGCCGTAACCCTCTCAACTTTTTAGCACATGCTATGTGGGTGAAATGATGATACCATGCCAACTTTCAACCTTTTCAGAGTTAATTTGTAGTGCTTTTCAATTTCATGTTCATTTAGCTAAAAGAATCAGTAAATGCATGAAAAATAGCAAATGAAGTCAGAAAGGGTTGAAAATTGATGACGCGGCTTTGAATGGTGCTTCCTGAATGCACAAAAAGTCTGCAGTTGAACTACGTTTAAAAAAATAAAATGCCTTTGTAACAGATGAATTTTCGTCCGAAACCCTGATACATCTAAAGCGATTGTCCATTTTGTACACGAAGTGCATCCAGTTTTTGTCGTAACCCTGTCAACTTTTTAGCACATGCTTTGTGGGTGAAATGATGATACCATGCCAACTTTCAACATTTTTAGAGTTCATTAGTAGTGCTTTTTTAATTTGAGGGTCATTTAGCTCAAAAAATAAATGCATGAAAAATAGCAAATGAAGTCAGAAAGGGTTGAATATTGATGACGTGGCTTTGAATGGTGCACACTGAATGCAGAAAAGTCTGTAGTTGAAATATGTTTAAAAACATGAAACGCCTTTGCAACAGATGAGTTTTCATCCGAAAGCCTGACACTTCGAAAGATATTATCCATTTTGTACACGAAGTGCATCCAGTTTTTGCCGTAACCCTCTCAACTTTTTAGCACATGCTATGTGGGTGAAATGATGATATCATGCCAACTTTCAACCTTTTCAGAGTTAATTTGTAGTGCTTTTCAATTTCATGTTCATTTAGCTAAAAGAATCAGTAAATGCATGAAAAATAGCAAATGAAGTCGGAAAGGGTTGAAAATTGATGACGCGGCTTTGAATGGTGCATCCTGAATGCACAAAAAGTCTGCAGTTGAAATACGTTTAAAAAAATAAAATGCCTTTGTAACAGATGAATTTTCGTCCGAAACCCTGATACTTCTAAAGAGATTGTTCATTTTGTACAGGAAGTGCATCCAGTTTTTGTCGTAACCCTGTCAAATTTTTAGCACATGCTTTGTGGGTGAAATGATGATATCATGCCAACTTTCAGCATTTTTAGAGTTCATTAGTAGTGCTTTTTTAATTTGAGGGTCATTTAGCTCAAAAAATAAATGCATGAAAAATAGCAAATCAAGTCAGAAAGGGTTGAAAATTGATGACGTGGCCTTGAATGGTGCATACTAAAAGCACAAAAAGTCTGGAGTTTAAATAAGTTTTAAAAAATGAAATGCCTTTGTAAGAAATGAGTTTTCATCCGAAAGTGTGATACTTCGAAAGAGATTATCCATTTTATACACGAAGTGCATCCAGTGTTTGCGGTAACCCTCTCAACTTTTTAGTACATGCCATGTGGGTGAAATGATGATACCATGCCAACTTTCAACCTTTTTAGACTTCATTTGTAGTGCTTTTCAATTTCAAGGTCATTTAGCTCAAAAAAACCTGTAATGCATGAAAAATAGCAAATGAAGTCAGAAAGGGTTGAATATTGATGACATGGCTTTGAATGGTGCATACTGAACGCACAAAGTCTGGAGTTGAAATACGTTTAAAAATATGAAATGTCTTTGTAACATAGGAGTTTTCATCCGAAAGCCTGATACTTCGAAATAAATTATCCATTTTGTACACGAAGTGCATCCAGTTTTTATCGTAACCCTATCAACTTTTTGGCACATGCTATGTGGGTGAAATGATGATGCCATGCCAACTTTCAACCTTTTCAAAGTTAATTTGTAGTGCTTTTCAATTTCATGGTCATTTAGCTAAACAAATGAGTAAATGCATGAAAAATAGCAAATGAAGTCAGAAAGGGTTGAAAATTGATGAAGTGGCTTTGAATGGGGCATATTGAATGCACAAAAAGTCTGGAGTTGAAATACATTTAAAAAAATGAAATGCCTTTGTAACAGATGAGTTTTCGTCTGAAACCCTAAAACTTCGAAAGAGATTGTCTATTTTGTACACGAAGTGCATCCAATTTTTGCCGTAACTCTCTCAACTTTTTAGCACATGCTATGTGAATGAATTGATGATACCATGCCAACTTTCAACCTTTTCAGAGTTCATTTGTAGTGCTTTTCAATTTCAGGGTCATCTAGCTAAAAATATATATCAGTAAATGCATGCAAAATAGCAAATGAAGTCAAAAAGGGTTGAAAATTGATGACCTGGCTTTGAATGGTGCATGCTGAATTCACAAAAAAGTCTAGAGTTGAAATACATTTTAAAAATGAAATGCCTTTGTAACACATGAGATTTCGTCCGAAAGCCTGATACTTCGAAAGAGATTGTCCATTTTGTACACGAAGTGCATCCAGTTTTTGCCGTAACCCTCTCAACTTTTTACCACATGCTATGCGGATGAAATGATGATACCATGCTAACTTTCAACCTTCTCCGAATTCATTAGTAGTGTTTTCAATTTCAGGGTCATTTAGCTCAAAAAATATGAGTAAATGCATGAAAAATAGCAAATGAAGTCAGAAAGGGTTGAAAATTGATGGCGTGGCTTTGAATGGTGCATATTGAATGCAAAAAAAGTCTGGAGTTGAAATACGTTGAAAAAATGAAGTGCCTTTGTAACAGATGAGTTTTCGTCCGAAAGCCTAATACTTCGAAAGAGATTGTCCATTTTGTACAGGAAGTGCATCCAGTTTTTGCGGTAACCCTCTGAACTTTTTAGCACATGCTAGGTGGGTGAAATAATTTGTTTGGACATAATATTTATTCGCGTTTCAAAAATGCCAAAACACATAAGTACCCTAACTATTACAAAGATTCCCTCTGGTTTGTGCCGGCGACGGGACGGTGCGGGCGATCGACGATGGTTAGGACGGGGATGGGAAGGCACTAAGTAAACCACACCTACATATACAAACTAAGATGTAATTTTGAGCTCAGATTGCATATAAATCAAATAAACTACCACATATAATTACTCCCAAACTAAAACCCACAAATCACTATACTTATAGAGCATTGCAAGAGCTAATCTAGCAATGAGAGATGAAAGAACAAATTTGCTAACATTTGTGAACACATGGATGGATGGGGTGCCTCCAAATCTTGACAAAGTTTGGCAAAAATGGAGGATGAGCTCGAGGAAGATGGGAAGAACATAGAGGAGAGGAAAGGGGAAGAACAGTGAATAATAGTACCGGTTCGTTACACGAACCGGGACTAAAGGGAATGACACGAACCGGTACTAGAGGTTCAACATGAACCGAGACTAATGATGCCCGACCCCCTAGTTGTTCGAACCATTAGTATTAGTCCGTTTCCAAACCGGAACTACTGGGGCTCACGTAAAGTCATTTTTCTACTTGTGTGCACTAGTTGTACGCCATGTTGGAGGGGCCAGCAGAGGAGGACTTGACGACGGTTGCGGCGTCAATCAAGGTGGGGTAGAAGGTGCCGATGTCGACCGCGGCCATCGAATTAGATGAAGTGGTCAGGGAAAATGATGGTAACGCTGGCGATGAGTTGGTGCAGGACTAAGATGAAGAAGTGGAAGATGCCGGCGGCAGGGGCTACCCGGGGGGAGGGGGCGACGATGGTGGCCGGAGGAGACGGCGACGGCTTTGTTAGGAGCGTGGCGACGGTGCTCGAAGCAAGCGACGAAGGACCCGACATCATGACAAAGACCTGGCACGGACGGTGGCGTTCTCGCGCCTAGAGAGGCGGCGCGGTGCATACCACATAGAAGTCAACATTAAGGTACTATAGTTTCATATTTTCTTTTTATTCTAAAAAATAATATTTGGACTACCTGAATTATCCTATATTGGTATCGTCCTTTTTTTAGAGGCCTAAGCGCGGCAACACATGCTTTAATGCAGGTCAGTTATCGTATCTTCATATGTTTACAAAAAAAGTTCTACCATCCTCTTGTAAAATGAACTGACGTGACAATGCTTGCCATAATGATCTTGTAACCATAACAACCACATAGGTTAGTCTGCGCGAGCTATCAATACTTCAATACAACCCATGTTATTTTTAAAGATTGTGAGCATCCATACCTTGTTTTTCTAAATACACACCTCACTTCATCTTGCTGGAAACACTAACCCCATCATGCTCTCTCTCCACTTCGGAGAGGGCTGCCTATTCCCAAACTCTAAATCTCAGTATCAATATGACGCGCGCGCGCACACACAGGAAAATCAAATAAGGCTAAGACCACTATGAGCCCAACAAGCAATCGCAAATTGACGAAACATCGACTTAGTTCTGTATGGTGTGTTCTATGCGAAGTTGAGACGAGATGTGTAAGTTGCTTTGGGAGTCCAGTTCCTAGGGATGACGTCTTGGGCCGACAGGGTCTTCTTTGTGGTTAGGGTCGTCAGCCTGACAGAGAATGGACCCACCAATGGGCCCGGCGTGAGGCTCCAGGTGGCACCCCAGATGTGCTTCATTTCCTGCCAGTCTGCCGAGTTTGCCTGTGAATACATAATGAGAATGCAAATTAGCGACTTCACATCAAACTAGTGAGAAAATGGTAACAAAACTTGAAACTAAACTATTTTCTTATTTGCATCGCCAAAACACAAACTTGCTCTAGATATCGTAATGCACTCTGTGTAGGGGATGGAAGCCAGCGTTGCGAGGCAGTACAGGTAGTAGTGAGTTGGACATTTGAGACCGTTGAGAATGAGACCAAGGTGGGCTCTGTCAAAGGGGTATTGCACTATTGGAAAAGCAGGCGACATGGCAAAGGGCATCGCATATTCACAGTGTGGGACCGGGCAATGTACGGCTTGAAGAATGAAAAAGGAGACGTGATTTCGGCTTGTCAACTCGGATGCTAGCTGCTGATCGAAGATAGCTAGACGTGTATGCCGACCGGAACCATTTGGATAAAGAATCATGATCGTGTCCTAGTAGTGAAGAAACGACCATCTTCCATGCCCACGCCCACAGTGGCCAATCACATGCGAAAAACAGGAAGACCCTCACATGCATGCTGCGTCCTAAATAGATGATGTGTAAACTGAATATAAAAGGTTAGGGTAACGTTTTCTAAGTTTGATCAACCATACATACTGTACAAAGATAGGAAGATAATAGTTTCATACCAATATTAATATATCCATCATTAAATATATATTTTTCTAATGTATTTATTCAATATTGTAGACGTTGGCATCTTTCTTCTACCATATTTTTTACTTCCTCCGTTCCTAAATATTTGTCTTTCTAACATTTCAAATGGAATACAACATACAGATGTATGTAGACATAGTTTAGAGTATAGATTTATTCATTTTGCTTCGTATGTAGTCATTTATTGAAATCTCTAGAAAGACAAATATTTAGGAACGGAGGGAGTATTAAACTAATTAATAGTGGACTTTTTAACTGAATTTATACACCACATATTTGGGACGGAGGGAGTAGTGCTATTTTCCATGCTACTGCAACTATGCCGCTCATGCATTTTTTTTCTTCTTTTCTTGAGGGGGTACCGCTTATGCATTTTAAGAGTGGGTGACGATGCGATTGATTATTTTCTTTCGGTTCTGATGCAACCTATGGCAATGCAAAGTGCATGCTGAATTAAGGCATAAATAAAGCCACTCCGTTTGCTTACCTGCTTGAGCTGCATGGATCCAATGTCACCGTCGCCATCCTCGAACTCCACCAGAAGCGAGAGCCAGAAGCTCGTGGAGCCCTCGACCACGCGGAAGGCGATGTTCTTCCCCCGGTACTTGCACGGCGTCCTGAAATCAAAAGGGACGCACGCACATGGAGCTCATGAGCCATCACAGTCAAACTGTAACTGTCTAGTATTTCACCCCGCGCCATGAACATGATAAATGTGAACCTCCAGCCAGCCTCGGCGTGCAGAGTGTGTGTGCGGCCAGAGTCAATAGACAGTGTGAATGGAGAAGGCGTGAGCGCCGGCCGCGGAGTCGTGACAAGAAAAGTGTTGCATGGGGCACTCCCGGCCCAAGATCCAACTACAGCAGGCAGCCAAGGCATGTGGACAGACACTCAACGGTGGTCCTCGTTCGGTAGCTAGTCAGATCTGACAGTGTCGTTGAGCATTTTGACAACCTTTGTTTCTACTCTGCGCCGTACGCATACAACATTTTTGACAGAGCTCAAGTGGTTAAACTGTCAGACGGAAGGTATAGTGGTAGACATTTTCTGTTTGCTAGCACTGCCGACACATGCTGGGCGACGTGGCCCGGATGGAATGGACCACGGCAAATTCGGAGTAGTTAATTGAATGGCGAACTGAGCAAGTTGCGTGTCACCTGCGGAAGACCACCGAGATCTCGCCTCGGTTGCGCAGCAGCCCGGCGTGGCCGGCGACGGCCAGCCTGCCGAAGGCGGCGCCGCTGAGGTCGAAGTGCGTGCGGCCCAGGGAGCAGTAGCCGCCGGGGCACTCGTCGGTGACGATGACAGTGACGGCGCGGCGCGAGCAGATGCCGCGGTCGAGGCACCTGACCTTGTAGCAGGCGCCGCAGCCCTCGCCGGCCTTGAACAGCACCGGGCTCACCGCGCCCACGCGGGCCTTCATCGGCACCACGTCCACCAGTGTCCCGTACCCGCACGCGCCGCCTGCAAACAACGCACGTTTACACGAGATCAGCAAAGCGGGTGGCATGCATGCACGTGCGATCGATCCGTCGACCCGTGGTCCTAGAAGAGGACGAAGTTAATCTACACAAGAAACGTCGATGCTGGGTGGTCAGATCTACTAACAGCACTGCCCAAACGGCAAAAGGACACTTGTGGGACGCATTGAAATGCAAATGGCTGCATATGCATTAAGGACGTGAGCTGCATGTGGATCCGTTCTTGTGAGCATGCGTTAACCGCAAGACAAGATCGAACTTACTCATGGTTGCCTTTGAAAATACGCCAGTGCTAACTAGTGAGTGAATGCTGCTCATACTCTTTATAATCTCGCGGTGATATACCAAAGCAAAGGTAAGTTACGGTGTTGTCAGATCTCAGACGTACGTGCATGTCTTTCACATCTAGCAGACGATAGTGCAAAATTAACGCCCACTCTTCAGTTTCTACTTATGCCGACAGTGCGGTTGGAGTAAAACTGATTTGAGCCGAGTTTTGTGGTTGCTTTTGCTAGTAAGTGCATGTACCATGGTTAATAAGCTAGTCTTATCTTAAGTTTTGCATGTAATTTTTTTTTTGCGGGGAGTCTTGCATGTAATTTAGAGATGACAAAATATTTTATCTACAATGGGTCATCTCTTAGCCTTATCTTCAATAACTAGTCATTCCTAAAAACGTGATGAGACATATTGTGCTAAGAGATCATCTCTTGTATTCTCTTATGAGTTCTTTCTTCTTCACCTCATCACTTATTCTATGTGACACTGTTAAGATATCACCATTGTACATGTCCTAAAAAATGGATACAAAATAAAATAAAATCGGATACTTCATGCAAAAAAAAAGGAGCATATGGTTGAGGACCCGGCACGGCCTTTTGGCACCACCACTCTCGCGCGCCGGCTAAAATGGCATACACGAATCTTACGTCCGCGGGCACCTATTCGCTGCTACACTAGACACTGAAGTCTATAGGCATCTGCGTGCCGAGGATCCAAGGTGGTGCCGACAAAAGTGCCAACGGCTACAAGTATTTTCTCAAGAGAAAAATCGTGACCAGACGTTGCGGATCCAGTGTGCTGCTATCACGTTTCCTTCACTTTTTTTTACATAGCTTTCTACTCATGCCAAGTGAACATGCTAACACTCCAACGGAGAAGAGAACAAAAAACCCAACTACGAGACACTAAATGAATTTGACATGCTAGTAGTACTCTCTCTGTAAAGAAATACAAGATCACTATATTTCACACACGATCCACGAATCACAACGGCATACGCCGGCCATTGCTGCGGCTTAAACTCGCATGCTATGGGCCAAGGATGTGAGAGTTGCAGGGGAAGTAAATGGATGGCCGTGGAGAGCTTACCATCGCTGCCGTCGCCTTCGGCGCTGCCGTACCAGGTCGCGGTGGCCTGATGCCACTCCGGGTCGACCACCTTGTGCACAGCGCCGGTCTCCTCTACACCGAAGAGGAACGCGGCAGAAACGATGGAGACGAGGAGCGCACAAGAGCTCGAGGTGGCGCTGCCGGCAGCCATTGTTGCGCACCGCTAGGTACTACCTCTGCCTCTTGAATGGGCAGTGTACTTGTTCCTGGGTCGCCTACTACTCACCTTTAAGCCTAGGAGAAACCCCAGTCCCCGACGCGCATGAAACGGACACTGGGGATGCACGAGTAAAGAAGTGCTGCTACCAGGGTGGTGGCTGGTGGCTGGATTTTATAGCGTGGACACCGGTTGAAAATTGTTTCTGGTTTATAAACTTCGGCGTGTGACGGTTGATGTGGGTGTGTGCCCCACTGCATTCTCCATTGTCGGTTCTGTGAGAGGTCGATTTTTCTCTGTCGCGTCACGCGTGAACGTGAGTGGCCTTGCTTATTGCGTTGCAACGCCGTTGTTAGAAGTATATTTACGTTTAAGATAGAGATAAGAGATAGAGATAAGATAGGTTTAACTTGTCCTCTACTCCAAGTCTCTCTCCCTCCATTGTACCTCTATATATACCCCATACATGGGTCAGATCAATACAACACAACAACACAATATTCATCCATCCTATATTTTCTACATGGTATCAGAGCGGTTTGTCCAACGACGCCGATCCTAGGACCTTCCACCACTTACGCAGCGCACCGCCCCCGGGGAGATCAATCTCCTCTCCCCGGGGGCGCGGCACCCGGTCTCGATGAAAAATCGGATCGTCGACTAGATTAGATTCCAATTTCGAAAAATTTCAATTCATAGATTAGATCCAGTTAGCCACAAATAAAATCCCTAGATTAGATCCTCACGACCCTCGAATCTCCGGTGAAAATCAGTGCAGATATCGGCATCTAGAACTCCATCGACTCCCGCAGAATCTGATGTCTCCAGCGCCAGCAACGTGCGGCACAGACCTTCACGCAACGCGTCCCACCTGGAAGCTGGACGGAGCAGCCCCGGCCGGCCGAACGAGCGGGCACACAGGGCAGCCGCTCCGTTGGCGTGCGCCCACAGCCGCACGCGTACATGTGCATGAACACCATGAGAGTGAAATCCACACCGATCGGCTCGGAGCGTCGTCCCGCGGAGCCGTGAACGCGGCATCTTGGGCACGGGCGCAACTCCGGGCGGCTTTGATCCGGCGACACCCGGCTAGCAGCGTGGGTCTTCATCAACATCCTTCTGTCGCCTTGAGGATCCAAGCTGGTCTCCAGCAGCGGACGCAGCGAGCACCAGAAGAACAGAAGCAGAATACGCTGGTCCGATCTAATCTTCCTTGATTTGTGTATATGCAGAACGAGGAGGCACAAGGCCTGTACACGACATGCACCAGGAAACTAAAAGATGCATGCGTACAGGAAACATCAGCGTCACCACGGCCGCAAACTCCATGTCTGCCGAGAGGCGAGCGCTAGCGGGCCGTGCATCGACTACAGGGCCTCCCTTCGGATCCGGCTACGCATCCTTCGACGACACGCACCCGCTACGAGACGGTTTCGGCATCTCCACGGGACGCGACTCCTACGAGGCTACGGTCGCAAGTCCGGCATGCCCGCGCCAGCGGGGAGCGGGTCATCTACACCAACCGGCTGCACCTGCACAGATCTACATCAAGCGCTCCATCTTCGAACCAAGCGACTGCACCGACCCATCTGCACCAGGCCGAATCACTTCATCAAGCTGTACGACTAGCCCGGCTACGAGCCAACATACTTCATCGACCACAACTACGAGAAGCGACCTCCACATGCACTGTTCACACGCCAGGCCGGTGTGAAACGAGATGCAATCTTCATCGACTTCTCCGGCATCGACACGGCGTCACTTCAGTGACGACCCTACACGGCCACACGGTTCTGGCAAAACCGATGTGTGCTCGATGGGCTTCCTCCGGTCTTGGCAAAACCGGCGGACTCGTCGCCGACAGCACCCTCTGACATCCGCAAGGTGCATTGTCCACGTCTGCAGCTCCGTCATAGCGCAATTTTTTTTTGCGCCTCCGGCTTTGTGCGGCTTCATCATCCACGACGACTACACCATCGACCACGACTACATCGACCAAGGCTACATCACCATGATCGGCTACCACTACATCGACATACAGGGCTATGTCTACAACAACTCATCGGCAACAACTCCAGTCAACAGCGTCCGAGTCGTCACTAGCGTCCACTCCTCTCCCGCTGTGACTGCGGGAGGGAATAGAGGAGAGACATTGAAGGCACCGGAAGGGGACGCAGTCACCGCCCCAGGTGTCGACCCATCAGAGATGCAGGTGATGACGGTGAAGCGGAGAAGACGACGCAAGCACTTCGAATCCAGTCGCAATCGTCCGTTTCACTCCCGCTACGACTGAGGGGGAATGTTAGAAGTATATTTACGTTTAAGATAGAGATAAGAGATAGAGATAAGATAGGTTTAACTTGTCCTCTACTCCAAGTCTCTCTCCCTCCATTGTACCTCTATATATACCCCATACATGGGTCAGATCAATACAACACAACAACACAATATTCATCCATCCTATATTTTCTACAGCCGTTAACCCCGAGTTAAACCCACACGAACTCAGTTCCCCGTACACTTCGAGCTGTGTGGATCGAGAATGGTGGTAGGTGAAACAATCAAACAAGAGGTAAGAAAGGAAGGCAATGATGAAGGATGGTGCAAATCCCCGGGCGTGGAGATACTACCGTGGATACGGCCGCAGAGTGGCAGTGTTTTACCATCTACCCTGTCGCCCGCCTTGCCCTCCTTCCCTTGTGCGCTGCCTGCCGAGCGCCCGAGCGTACTCCCGTCCGTCCGTATCGGCGCGGTTCCTTCGCCCGGCCGTTACCGTTTTGCGGCACCGCGCGGACGCGGACGCTCTCCACACGAGTCGCCAGGGATGTTCTCTGAATGGGTCGTGGCTCGTGTGGGTCTGGATCGCTTTGCGCGGTGTGGCGTCCCGCACTCGGCAGCGTGCTGGCGCGGGCGTTCGCGTTGGCGTCCTCGACGTACGTTCTCAGAGAGATACATTCTTATTATTGTGCTATTGTATTCTTGTTCCAGTCAATACAGACATGTGCGATCCCTTTGCTTAATTATATGCATGACTGTAACTAGAGCTCTATCCAAACTATGGAGCAGTTCCTTGTCAAAGACAAGTACCAAGTGGTCGTTTTCGACCTCGAGTACACCATCGGTCGTGCCGGGCACATTTGCGGAGGACGTGGCATTGATCATTGGACGAAAACAGTCGGTCATCCGGGTGCCCAATAAAGGATGCAAAGTGCGATCCTACAACAGTTCATTAGACTGAACCGTATGCCGTATATCACACACACCTTGATCTGGCTGACCGTTTCTGTTGCTTTCTCTAATAGCAAACAGTTCATCGGAGCGAACTGTATGTCGTATATCGCACACACATTGATATGGCTGCATGTTTCTGTTGTTCTGTCTAATCGCAAACAGTTCGTCTGGATCAACTGTATGCCCTGCATCGCGCACGCAACTAAACTCTGAACCGTGTTTGATGCATCTGTAATCGCAAATGTTTTTCCTTTTTAATGTTTTTTACATCACCGTTTGCGATTATTGCATCGCAAACAGTTTCGTCGAAGGGTCTCCGATCATAGTGTCGCGTTAGCAACATCCTGCAGTAGTGGATGGACCGTAGTGGAGACGCAGTGCTCTTGCCCGATAAGGTGGCCTGGGGGCGAGAGCAACTACGCGCGTATGAGTGTACAATGGTCGGAATCCTTTTTACGTCGCCACGGTCCTTCTTTTATAGATCATCAAGGGGTTACCACAGTGGCAAATCAGTCATTGTGTACTGATTCGATGGCAAACAGTGCTATCATACCTAACTCTGCAGACAAGACAAGGCACATTAAATCGCTGCTTAGTGCCACATCGGGGCGTAGCCTGGCAAGCCTTGCCGGGAAGATTTTGCCACCTCCTCGCCTGCCTGCATGACAGATCGCTGGACGGGTGTCATCTGTAGGTTATTCCCTCTGGAAATGGCTGCCACGTACCAAATTACGCTGCTTAGCCACTTGAAGGCTTGACACCGCACTGATTGGTGACTTGGGTTGCTGTGAGGTGGTGTGGCGGAGCCTCGTTGGGGTATCCACTCTCCGCGTCCCCGGCAGGCTTACCGGGACGTCCTTGGGACTTGTATGCGGGGTACCTCGCCCTCGCTGGTCTCGCCTGCCCGGCAAGGGAGGTTTTTCCTTAGTGAGCTCTTCTTCCTTTTTCTGGACTTGGTCATCTTGATCTGCCCCTTGATTTGTCAAAGGGCTATCACTTCTGCTTGACGTGGTTGTGGATGTTGTGATCTTGCTCCCATTCCTGTGTACAGTCAGGGCAACATGCACCTGGGTTTGTTGCACCGACAGTCTGATTGAACATTCGGGAAGAAGGGTGAGGGTTGTAAGAAAGAGCTTGTAGATGATCCACTCACAGACAGGTACATATATCGTTTGTGCATGGGAGGAAGCAAGGTCAATCGATACATATATATATATATCGTTTGTGTGTGAGAGATAGCGAGGTTAATCAAGAGTTATATAAAGAAGCGAGTGTGGGCCATCGTGCAGGACGGAGCTACGTTAGGCTAACCTGTGCTCTGGCCCGCCTTGCCTAGCTGAAACGCTGCCTAAATCGCATGCCAAGTGACGTGAACCATCTCTTTTCTATGCTTTCTTCTTCAGGATGGCCCGCCCAAGGAATCCACTGTAGCTCCGCCAGTGCCACCATGCGGAAGAAAGAGTGAGTGAAGGAAATATGCCCTAGAGGCAATAATAAAGTTGTTATTTATATTTCCTTATATCATGATAAATGTTTATTATTCATGCTAGAATTGTATTAACCGGAAACTTAGTACATGTGTGAATACCTAGACAAAACAGTATGTCCCTAGTATGCCTCTACTAGACTAGCTCATTGATCAAAGATGGTTATGTTTCCTAGCCATAGACATGAGTTGTCATTTGATCAACGGGATCACATCATTAGGAGAATGATGTGATGGACAAGACCCATCCGTTAGCATAGCACTATGATCGTTTAGTTTTACTGCTATTGCTTTCTTCATGACTTATACATGTTCCTATGACTATGAGATTATGCAACTCCCGAATACCGTAGGAACACCTTGTGTGCTATCAAACGTCATAACGTAACTGGGTGATCATAAAGATGCTCTACAGGTGTCTCCGAAAGTATTCGTGGTGTTGGCATAGATCAAGATTAGGATTTGTCACTCCGAGTGTCGGAGAGGTATCTCTGGGCCCTCTCGGTAACACACATCACAATAAGCCTTGCAAGCAAAAGACTAATGAGTTAGTCACGAGATGATGTGTTACGGAACGAGTAAAGAGACTTGCCAGGTAAACGAGATTGAACTAGGTATAAAGATACCGACGATCGAATCTCGGGCAAGTAACATACCGTTTGACAAAAGGAACAACGTATGTTGTTATGCGGTTCTGACCGATAAAAGATCTTCGTAGAATATGTAGGAGCCAATATGAACATCCAGGTTCCGCTATTGGTTATTGACCAGAGATGAGTCTCGGTCATGTCTACATAGTTCTCGAACCCGTAGGGTCCGCACGCTTAACGTTTGATGACGATCGGTATTATGAGTTTTTGAGTATTGATGTACCGAAGGTAATTCGGAGTCCCGGATGAGATCACGGACATGACGAGGAGTCTCGGAATGTCCGAGACATAAAGATTGATATATTGGACGGCTATATTCGGACACCGGAAGTATACCGGAAAAGTTTCGGATTTATCGGGAATGCCGGAGGGGGTTACCGGAACCCCCTACGAGAGGGGATGGTCCATAGTGGGCCTAAAGGGTGAGAGAGAGGCAGCCCATAGGGCTGGCCGGCGCCCCCACCTAGGAATCCTAGTTGGACTAGGATTGGGGGGGCGCCACCTCTCCTATTCCTTTCCCCCTTCTTCCTTTCGGTGAATCCTACTAGGAATAGGATTGCAATCCTATTCCTAGTAGGAGTCCCCTCCCTAGCCGCACCATAGGAGGTGGCCGGCCCCTCCTCCCTTGCTCCTTGATATACGGGGGCAGGGGGGCACCCAAAGACACACAAGTTGAATTGTTTTAGCCGTGTGCGGTGCCCCCCTCCACAGAATCACACCTCGGTCGTACCGTCGCGAAGCTTAGGAGAAGCCCTGCGCCGGTGTTCACATCATATCCGTCACCACGCCGTCGTGCTGACGAAACTCCCCCGTGAAGCTCAACTGGATCAAGAGCTCGTGGGACGTCATCAAGCTGAACGTGTGCTGAACGCGGAGGTGCCGTACGTTCGGTGCTTGATCGGTTGAATCGCGAAGAAGTTCGACAACATCAACCGCGTCACTTGACGCTTCCGCTCCCGGTCTACGAGGGTACGTAGACACACTCTCCCTTCTCGTTGCTATGCATCTGGTAGATAGATCTTGCGTGATCGTAGGAAAATTTTAAAATACTACGTTCCCCAACAATTGTTTCCTTTGTCTGGCAGGGCTTGGAAAAAATTCATCAAAAAAGCTCCGGGACTGCCGAAGAAGCTACAATTGAAGATACCCGAAAGTAAGTACTATATAGTAGCATGTTCCGCACGCGCATCTCCTATATCTTGATTCAAGCGCTAGTTTCATCAATACCAATTTGGCATTCTTGCTTATCAGTTTGATTGAGCTCTATTTCTTGTAAAGTGGTTGTGGCAGGAACCCGGGAATGATTATTGTGGATACTACATTTGCGAGTCCATCCGCCACACGACCTGTGAGCGGGGCTACACTGATGAACAATTTGAAGTGCGTAAGCAATCAATAATATTCACAAATTTATAGCATCATTTCATGTATTGACCCCCTACTTCAAATTAGATGTTTCGGATGCGGGATGAACTCCTAACACCAGATCGTCTGCGAGCAATTCAAGAGGAATTGGCGGCATTCTTCCTTGAACACGTGATCGCTGAAGACGGAGAATACTATGTGGACCATGCATCCATGTGTTAGGAGATTATTTTTGTAAGAGATAATTATTGTATATATGTGCCCGGTAGTGTCGGGATAGACGATATACGAGAACTTGTTGTTCGACCAATCTCTCGGAGAAGGAGAGGTGGTCGATATTACATCTCTCTGTATGCATATATATATATATATATGTTGATTATATATACGAGATCTTCTGTTCCTTCGTTTGCTTAGTATAGCTAGCAGCTAGCTAGCTAGCTAGCGTGACTCTAGTCCTCCATATACGTATGTGTAGTATATATGTAGCGTCGACCAAGCACGTGAAGGAAATATGCCCTAGAGGCAATAATAACGTTGTTATTTGTATTTCCTTATATCATGATAAATGTCTTTTATTCATGCTAGAATTGTATTAACCGGAAACTTAGTACATGTGTGGATACATAGACAAAACAGTAAGTCCCTAGTATGCCTCTACTAGACTAGCTCATTGATCAAAGATGGTTATGTTTCCTAGCCATAGACATGAGTTGTCATTTGATCAACGGGATCACATCATTAGGAGAATGATGTGATGGACAAGACCCATCCGTTAGCATAGCACTATGATCGTTTAGTTTTACTGCTATTGCTTTCTTCATGACTTATACATGTTCCTATGACTATGAGATTATGCAACTCCCGAATACCGTAGGAACACCTTGTGTGCTATCAAACGTCACAACGTAACTGGGTGATCATAAAGATGCTCTACAGGCGTCTCCGAAAGTATTCGTGGTGTTGGCATAGATCAAGATTAGGATTTGTCACTCCGAGTGTCGGAGAGGTATCTCTGGGCCCTCTCGGTAACACACATCACAATAAGCCTTGCAAGCAAAAGACTAATGAGTTAGTCACGAGATGATGTGTTACGGAACGAGTAAAGAGACTTGCCGGTAACGAGATTGAACTAGGTATAGAGATACCGACGATCGAATCTCGGGCAAGTAACATACCGTTGACAAAAGGAACAACGTATGTTGTTATGCGGTTCTGACCGATAAAAGATCTTCGTAGAATATGTAGGAGCCAATATGAACATCCAGGTTCCGCTATTGGTTATTGACCGAAGATGAGTCTCGGTCATGTCTACATAGTTCTCGAACCCGTAGGGTCCGCACGCTTAACGTTTGATGACGATCGGTATTATGAGTTTATGAGTATTGATGTACCGAAGGCAGTTCGGAGTCCCGGATAAGATCACAGACATGACGAGGAGTCTCGGAATGTCCGAGACATAAAGATTGATATATTGGACGACTATATTCGGACACCGGAAGTGTTCCGGAAAAGTTTCGGATTTAAAGGGATTGCCGGAGGGGGTTACCGGAACCCCCTACGAGAGGGGATGGTCCATAGTGGGCCTAAAGGAAAAGAGAGAGGCAGCCCATAGGGCTGGCCGGCGCCCCCACCTAGGGTTCCTAGTTGGACTAGGATTGGGGGGGGGGGGCACCACCTCTCCTATTCCTTTCCCTCTTCCTTCTTTTGGTGAATCCTACTAGGAATAGGATTGCAATCCTATTCCTAGTAGGAGTCCACTCCCTAGCCGCACCAGGAAGGGCCGGCCGGCCTCCCTCCCTTGCTCCTTTATATACGGGGGCAGGGGGGCACCCAAAGACACACAAGTTGAATTGTTTTAGCCGTGTGCGGTGCCCCCCTCCACAGAATCACACCTCGGTCATACCGTCGCGGAACTTAGGCGAAGCCCTGCGCCGGTGAACACATCATATCCGTCACCACGCCGTCGTGCTGACGAAACTCTCCCGTGAAGCTCAACTGGATCAAGAGCTCGTGGGACGTCATCAAGCTGAACGTGTGCTGAACGCGGAGGTGTCGTACGTTCGGTGCTTGATCGGTTGAATCGCGAAGAAGTTCGACTACATCAACCGCGTCACTTGACGCTTCCGCTTCCGGTCTACGAGGGTACGTAGACACACTCTTCCCTCTCGTTGCTATGCATCTGGTAGATAGATCTTGCGTGATCGTAGGAAATTTTTAAAATACTACGTTCCCCAACAGTGGCATCAGAGCCAGGTCTATGCGTAGATGATATGCACGAGTAGAACACAATGAGTTGTGGGCGATACTAGTCATACTGCTTACCAGCATGTCATACTTTGCTTCGGCGGTATTGTGAGATGAAGCGGCCCGGACCGACATTACGCGTACGCTTACGCGAGACTGGTTTCACCGTTACGAGCACTCGTTGCTTAAAGGTGACTGGCGGGTGTCTGTCTCTCTCACTTTAGCTGAATCAAGTGTGGCTACGCCCGGTCCTTGTGAAGGTTAAAACAGCACATACTTGACGAAACATCGTTGTGGTTTTGTATGCGTAGGTAAGAAAGGTTCTTGCTAAGCCCGTAGCAGCCACGTAAAACTTGCAACAACAAAGTAGAGGACGTCTAACTTGTTTTTGCAGGGCATATTGTGATGTGATATGGTCAAGACATGTTGAGTTATACGGTTTTGTATGAGATGATCATGTTTTGTAATGTTATCGGCAACTGGCAGGAGCCATATGGTTGTCGCTTTATTGTATGAAATGCAATCGCCATGTAATTGCTTTACTTTATCACTAAGCGGTAGCGATAGTCGTAGAAGCAATAGTTGGCGAGACGACAACGATGCTACGATGGAGATCAAGGTGTCGCGCCGGTGACGAAGGTGATCATGAAGGTGCTTTGGAGATGGAGATCAAAAGCACAAGATGATGATGTCCATATTATGTCACATATTTTGATTGCATGTGATGTTTATCTTATTATGCTTCTTATTTTGCTTAGAACGACGGTAGCATTATAAGATGATCCCTTACTAAATTTCAAGGTATAAGTGTTCTCCCTGAGTATGCACCGTTGCGAAAGTTCGTCGTGCCGAGACACCACGTGATGATCGGGTGTGATAAGCTCTACGTTCAAATACAACGGGTATAAGCCAGTTTTGCACACGCAGAATACTCGGGTTAAACTTGACGAGCCTAGCATATGCAGATATGGCCTCGGAACACTGGAGACCGAAAGGTCGAGCGTGAATCATATAGTAGATATGATCAACATAAGATGTTCACCATTGAAACTACTCCATCTCACGTGATGATCGGACATGGTTTAGTTGATTTGGATCACGTGATCATTTAGATGACCGGAGGGATGTCTATCTAAGTGGGAGTTCTTAAGTAATATGATTAAATTGAACTTTAATTTATCATGAAGTTAGTCCTGGTAGTATTAGCATATCTATGTTGTAGATCAATAGCTCGCGATGTTGCTCCCCGTTTATTTTTCATATGTTCCTAGAGAAAACCAAGTTGAAAGATGATAGTAGCAATGATGCGGAATTGTTCCGTGATCTGAGGATTATCCTCATTGCTGCACAGAAGAATTATGTCCTTGATGCACTGCTAGGTGACAGACCTATTGCAGGAGCAGATGTAGACGTTATGAACGTTTTGACAAAAGCTCGGTATGATGACTACTTGATAGTTTAGTGCACCATGCTTAACAGCTTAGAATCGGGACTTCAAAGACGTTTTGAACGCCACGGAGCATATGAGATGTTCCAAGAGTTGAAATTAGTATTTCATACTCATGCCCGTGTCGAGAGGTATAAGACCTCCGACAGTACTTTGCCTACAAGATGGAGGAGAATAGCTCAACCAGTGAGCATGTGCTCAGATTGTCTGGGTAGTACAATTGCTTGAATCAAGTGGGAGTTAATCTTCCAGATAAGATAGTAATTGACAAAGTTCTCTAGACACTATCACCAAGTTAGTAGAACTTCGTGATGAACTATAATATGCAAGGGATGACGAAAGTAATTCCCGAGCTCTTCACGATGCTGAAATCGGCGAAGGTAGAAATCAAGAAAGAGCATCAAGTGTTGATGGTTGACCAGACCACTTGTTTCAAGTAAAGGGCAAAGGGAACTTCAAAAAGAATGACAAGCAAGTTGTCACTCCCGTGAAGAAACCCAAAGCTAAACTCAAGCCTGAAACAAGTGCTTCTACTGCAAAGGATATGGTCACTAGAAGTGGAACTGCCCTAGATATTTGGCGGATAAGAAGGATGGCAAAGTAAAAAAAAGGTATATTTGATATACAGATTATTGATGTGTATTTTACTAGTGTTCATAGCAACCCTTGGTATTTGATATTGGTTCAGTTGCTAAAGAGTAGTAACTCAAAATGGGAGTTGCATAATGAACAGAAACTAGTTAAAGGATGAAGTGGCGATGTGTATTGGAAGTAGTTCCAAGATTGATATGATCATCATCGCACACTCCCTATACTTTCGGGATTAGTGTTGAACCTAAATAAGTGTTATTTGGTGTTTGTGTTGAGAATGAATATGATTTGATCATGTTCATTGCAATACGGTTATTCATGTAAGTTAGAGAATAATTGTTGTTCTATTTACATGAATAAAACCTTCTATGGTCATACACCCAATGAAAATGGTTTGTTGGATCTCGATCGTGGTGATACACATATTCATAATATTGAAGCCAAAAGATGCAAGGTTAATAATGATAGTGCAACTTATTTGTGGCACTGCCGTTTAGGTCATATTGGTGTAAAGCGCATGAAGAAACTCCATAGTGATGGACTTTTGGAATCACTTGATTATGAATCACTTGGTGCTTACGAACCATGCCTCATGGGCAAGATGACTAAAACTCCGTTCTCCGGAACTGTGGAGCGAGCAACAGATTTGTTGGAGATCATACATACAGATGTATGTGGACCAATGAGTGTTGAAGCTCGCGGCGGGTATCGTTATGTTCTGACCTTCACTGATGATTTGAGCAGATATAGGTATATCTACTTAATGAAGCACAAGTCTGAAACATTTGAAAAGTTCAAAGAATTTCAGAGTGAAGTAGAGAATCATCGTAACAAGAAAATAAAGTTTCTACGATCTGATCGTGGAGGAGAATATTTGAGTTACGAGTTTGGTCTTCATTTGAAACAATGTGGAATAGTTTCACAGCTCACGCCACCCGGAACACCACAGCATAATGGTGTGTCCGAACGTCGTAACCGTACTTTATTGGATATGGTGCGATCTATGATGTCTCTTACCGATTTACCACTATCGTTTTGGGTCATGCATTAGAGACAGCTGCATTCACGTTAAATAAGGGCCTCATCTGAATCCGTTGAGACAACGCCTTAAGAACTGTGGTTTGGCAAGAAACCAAAGTTGTTGTTTCTTAAAGTTTGGGGCTGTGATGCTTATGTGAAAAAGCTTCAACCTGATAAGCTCGAACCCAAGTCGGAGAAATGTGTCTTCATAGGATACCCAAAAGAGACTGTTGGGTACACCTTCTATCACAGATCCGAAGGCAAGATATTCATTGCTAAGAGTGGATCCTTTCTAGAGAAAGAGTTTCTCTCGAAAGAAGTGAGTGGGAGGAAAGTAGAACTTGATGAGGTAATTGTACCTTCTCCCAGATTAGAAAGTAGTACATCACAGGAAATTATTCCAGTGATTCCTACACCAATTAGTGAGGAAGTTAATGATAATGATCATGAAACTTCGGATCAAGTTTCTGCTGAACGTCGTAGATCAACCAGAGTACGTTCCGCACCAGAGTGGTACGGCAACCCAGTTCTGGAAATCATGTTACTAGACCATGATGAACCTACGAACTATGAGGAAGCGATGATGAGCCCAGATTCCGCAAAATGGCTTGAAGCCATGAAATCTGAGATGGGATCCATGTATGAGAACAAAGTATGGACTTTGGTTGACTTGCCCGATGATCGGCAAGCCATCGAAAATAAATGGATCTTCAAGAGGAAGACCGACGCTGACGGTAATGTTACTGTTTACAAAGCTCGACTTGTTGCGAAAGGTTCTCGACAAGTTCAAGGAGTTGACTACGATGAGACTTTCTCACCCGTAGCGATGCTTAAGTCTGTCCGAATCATGTTAGCAATTACCGCATTTTATGAAATCTGGCAAATGGATAACAAAACTGCATTCTTTAATGGATTTATTAAAGAAAATTGTATATGATGCAACCCGAAGGTTTTGTCAATCCTAAAGGTGCTAAAAAAATGTGCAAGCTCCAGCGATCCATCTATGGACTGGTGCAAGCATCTCGGAGTTGGAATATACGCTTTGATAAGTTGATCAAAGCATATAGATTTATACAGACTTACGGTGAAGCCTGTATTTACAAGAAGTGAGTGGGAGCACTACAACCTTTCTGATAAGTATATGTGAATGACATATTATCGATCAGAAATGATGTAGAATTTTCTGGAAAGCATAAAGGAGTGTTTGAAAGGAGTTTTTCAAAGAAAGACCTTGGTGAAGCTGCTTACATATTGGGCATCAAGATCTATAGAGATAGATCAAGACGCTTGATAATACTTTCGATAAGTACATACCTTGATAAGATTTTGAAGTAGTTCAAAATGGATCAGTCAAAGAAGGAGTTCTTGCCTGACTTGTAAGGTGTGAAGTTGAGTAAGACTCAAAGCCAGACCACGGCAGAAAAATATAGAGAGAATGAAAGTCATTCCCTATGCCTCAGCCATAGATTCTATAAAGTATGCCATGCTGTGTACAGAACACGTTGTGTACCTTGCCATGAGTTTGACAGGGAGGTACAATAGTGATCCAGGAGTAGATCACTGTACAGCGGTCAAAATTATCCTTAGTAACTGGATGACTAAGGAAATGTTTCTCAATTATGGAGGTGATAAAGAGTTCGTCGTAAAGGGTTACGCCGATGAAAGCTTTGACACTAAATCCAGATGACTCTAAGTATCAATCTGGATGCGTATTGAAAGTGGGAGCAATTAGCTAGAGTAGCTCCATGCAGAGCATTGTAGACATAGAAATTTGCGAAATACATACGGATCTGAATGTGGCAGACCCGTTGACTAAACTTCTCTCACAAGCAAAAACATAATCACACCTTATTACTCTTGGGTATTAATCACATAGCGATGTGAACTAGATTATTGACTCTAGTAAACCCTTTGGGTGTTGGTCACATGGCGATGTGAACTATGGGTGTTATTCACATAACGATGTGAACTATCGGCATTAAATCACATGGCGATGTGAGCTAGATTATTGACTCTAGTGCAAGTGGGAGACTGAAGGAAATATGCCCTAGAGGCAATAATAAAGTTGTTATTTATATTTCCTTATATCATGATAAATGTTTATTATTCATGCTTGAATTGTATTAACCGGAAACTTAGTACATGTGTGAATACATAGACAAAACAGTATGTCCCTAGTATGCCTCTACTAGACTAGCTCATTGATCAAAGATGGTTATGTTTCCTAGCCATAGACATGAGTTGTCATTTGATCAACGAGATCACATCATTAGGAGAATGATGTGATGGACAAGACCCATCCGTTAGCATAGCACTATGATCGTTTAGTTTTACTGCTATTGCTTTCTTCATGACTTATACATGTTCCTATGACTATGAGATTATGCAACTCCCGAATACCGTAGGAACACCTTGTGTGCTATCAAACGTCACAACGTAACTGGGTGATCATAAAGATGCTCTACAGGTGTCTCCGAAAGTATTCGTGGTGTTGGCATAGATCAAGATTAGGATTTGTCACTCCGAGTGTCGGAGAGGTATCTCTGGGCCCTCTCGGTAACACACATCACAATAAGCCTTGCAAGCAAAAGACTAATGAGTTAGTCACGAGATGATGTGTTACGGAACGAGTAAAGAGACTTGCCGGCAACGAGATTGAACTAGGTATAAAGATACCGACGATCGAATCTCGGGCAAGTAACATACCGTTTGACAAAAGGAACAACGTATGTTGTTATGCGGTTCTGACCGATAAAAGATCTTCGTAGAATATGTAGGAGCCAATACGAACATCCAGGTTCCACTATTGGTTATTGACCAGATATGAGTCTCGGTCATGTCTACATAGTTCTCGAACCCGTAGGGTCCGCACGCTTAACGTTTGATGACGATCGGTATTATGAGTTTTTGAGTATTGATGTACCGAAGGTAGTTCGGAGTCCCGGATGAGATCACGGACATGACGAGGAGTCTCGGAATGTCCGAGACATAAAGATTGATATATTGGACGGCTATATTCGGACACCGGAAGTATACCGGAAAAGTTTCGGATTTATCGGGAATGCCGGAGGGGGTTACCGGAACCCCCTACGAGAGGGGATGGTCCATAGTGGGCCTAAAGGGTGAGAGAGAGGCAGCCCATAGGGCTGGCCGGCGCCCCCACCTAGGAATCCTAGTTGGACTAGGATTGGGGGGGCGCCACCTCTCCTATTCCTTTCCCCCTTCTTCCTTTCGGTGAATCCTACTAGGAATAGGATTGCAATCCTATTCCTAGTAGGAGTCCCCTCCCTAGCCGCACCATAGGAGGTGGCCGGCCCCTCCTCCCTTGCTCCTTGATATACGGGGGCAGGGGGGCACCCAAAGACACACAAGTTGAATTGTTTTAGCCGTGTGCGGTGCCCCCCTCCACAGAATCACACCTCGGTCGTACCGTCGCGAAGCTTAGGAGAAGCCCTGCGCCGGTGTTCACATCATATCCGTCACCACGCCGTCGTGCTGACGAAACTCCCCCGTGAAGCTCAACTGGATCAAGAGCTCGTGGGACGTCATCAAGCTGAACGTGTGCTGAACGCGGAGGTGCCGTACGTTCGGTGCTTGATCGGTTGAATCGCGAAGAAGTTCGACAACATCAACCGCGTCACTTGACGCTTCCGCTCCCGGTCTACGAGGGTACGTAGACACACTCTCCCTTCTCGTTGCTATGCATCTGGTAGATAGATCTTGCGTGATCGTAGGAAAATTTTAAAATACTACGTTCCCCAACAATTGTTTCCTTTGTCTGGCAGGGCTTGGAAAAAATTCATCAAAAAAGCTCCGGGACTGCCGAAGAAGCTACAATTGAAGATACCCGAAAGTAAGTACTATATAGTAGCATGTTCCGCACGCGCATCTCCTATATCTTGATTCAAGCGCTAGTTTCATCAATACCAATTTGGCATTCTTGCTTATCAGTTTGATTGAGCTCTATTTCTTGTAAAGTGGTTGTGGCAGGAACCCGGGAATGATTATTGTGGATACTACATTTGCGAGTCCATCCGCCACACGACCTGTGAGCGGGGCTACACTGATGAACAATTTGAAGTGCGTAAGCAATCAATAATATTCACAAATTTATAGCATCATTTCATGTATTGACCCCCTACTTCAAATTAGATGTTTCGGATGCGGGATGAACTCCTAACACCAGATCGTCTGCGAGCAATTCAAGAGGAATTGGCGGCATTCTTCCTTGAACACGTGATCGCTGAAGACGGAGAATACTATGTGGACCATGCATCCATGTGTTAGGAGATTATTTTTGTAAGAGATAATTATTGTATATATGTGCCCGGTAGTGTCGGGATAGACGATATACGAGAACTTGTTGTTCGACCAATCTCTCGGAGAAGGAGAGGTGGTCGATATTACATCTCTCTGTATGCATATATATATATATATATGTTGATTATATATACGAGATCTTCTGTTCCTTCGTTTGCTTAGTATAGCTAGCAGCTAGCTAGCTAGCTAGCGTGACTCTAGTCCTCCATATACGTATGTGTAGTATATATGTAGCGTCGACCAAGCACGTGAAGGAAATATGCCCTAGAGGCAATAATAACGTTGTTATTTGTATTTCCTTATATCATGATAAATGTCTTTTATTCATGCTAGAATTGTATTAACCGGAAACTTAGTACATGTGTGGATACATAGACAAAACAGTAAGTCCCTAGTATGCCTCTACTAGACTAGCTCATTGATCAAAGATGGTTATGTTTCCTAGCCATAGACATGAGTTGTCATTTGATCAACGGGATCACATCATTAGGAGAATGATGTGATGGACAAGACCCATCCGTTAGCATAGCACTATGATCGTTTAGTTTTACTGCTATTGCTTTCTTCATGACTTATACATGTTCCTATGACTATGAGATTATGCAACTCCCGAATACCGTAGGAACACCTTGTGTGCTATCAAACGTCACAACGTAACTGGGTGATCATAAAGATGCTCTACAGGTGTCTCCGAAAGTACTCGTGGTGTTGGCATAGATCAAGATTAGGATTTGTCACTCCGAGTGTCGGAGAGGTATCTCTGGGCCCTCTCGGTAACACACATCATAATAAGCCTTGCAAGCAAAAGACTAATGAGTTAGTCACGAGATGATGTGTTACGGAACGAGTAAAGAGACTTGCCGGTAACGAGATTGAACTAGGTATAGAGATACCGACGATCGAATCTCGGGCAAGTAACATACCGTTGACAAAAGGAACAACGTATGTTGTTATGCGGTTCTGACCGATAAAAGATCTTCGTAGAATATGTAGGAGCCAATATGAACATCCAGGTTCCGCTATTGGTTATTGACCGGAGATGAGTCTCGGTCATGTCTACATAGTTCTCGAACCCGTAGGGTCCGCACGCTTAACGTTTGATGACGATCGGTATTATGAGTTTATGAGTATTGATGTACCTAAGGCAGTTCGAAGTCCCGGATGAGATCACGGACATGACGAGGAGTCTCGGAATGTCCGAGACATAAAGATTGATATATTGGACGACTATATTCGGACACCGGAAGTGTTCCGGAAAAGTTTCGGATTTAACGGGATTGCCGGAGGGGGTTACCGGAACCCCCTACGAGAGGGGATGGTCCATAGTGGGCCTAAAGGGAAAGAGAGAGGCAGCCCATAGGGCTGGCCGGCGCCCCCACCTAGGGTTCCTAGTTGGACTAGGATTGGGGGGGGGGGGCGCCACCTCTCCTATTCCTTTCCCTCTTTCTTCTTTTGGTGAATCCTACTAGGAATAGGATTGCAATCCTATTCCTAGTAGGAGTCCACTCCCTAGCCGCACCAGGAAGGGCCGGCCGGCCTCCCTCCCTTGCTCCTTTATATACGGGGGCAGGGGGGCACCCAAAGACACACAAGTTGAATTGTTTTAGCCGTGTGCGGTGCCCCCCTCCACAGAATCACACCTCGATCATACCGTCGCGGAACTTAGGCGAAGCCCTGCTCCGGTGAACACATCATATCCGTCACCACGCCGTCGTGCTGACGAAACTCTCCCGTGAAGCTCAACTGGATCAAGAGCTCGTGGGACGTCATCAAGCTGAACGTGTGCTGAACGCGGAGGTGCCGTACGTTCGGTGCTTGATCGGTTGAATCGCGAAGGAGTTCGACTACATCAACCGCGTCACTTGACGCTTCCGCTTCCGGTCTACGAGGGTACGTAGACACACTCTTCCCTCTCGTTGCTATGCATCTGGTAGATAGATCTTGCGTGATCGTAGGAAATTTTTAAAATACTACGTTCCCCAACAGTGAGATGGTCTCTTGAGAGTGACCTAGATAGACAATGTGCGTGCGTGCGCATGAGAGGGTGGGGGTCTGATAGGCAATGCACGTATCTACCAAGAGAGGATGGGAGGGGGAGCTTGGCATGGAGTGCAATGGCGGGTGTGTGAGAGTTAGAGATCAAAACATGGAGAGATAGAATGAACGTGCGGAAACCAAAGCTTTGTAAGGTGGTTATGAGAGGAAGATTGATCAATAGAGGAAATACATAACGTGTGTGCCGAGGGGGAGACTAAAAACAACATTTGAATGTAGATGATACTAGACTTAATATTGACGTTTCAATTTAGTGTACATTGTAAGATTTGAATTGAGGGCCATGCATATGGCTTCTGTAATTATTTCGAATTTGTGCCATGCTAGGTTTGGAAAGGTTGATATTGACTCGATTGTTGTGATATTTTGTATGTGTGTGGTTATATGCTTGAATCCACCCAAAGATTTCTCACTGCCATGCTGTTCAAATTATACATATATGAATTTGTATTAAATAAGTAGCGTGGATGCCATGAAATGCGAAATGCACATTAAAATTGGAGATCTCTATATGGCAAACACACTCTAATTCAAAGAACTCCTCATTAATTAATCCATAATACTCGTTTTGAAGGACTAATTATTTGCTAATGAAAGAAGATTCATTTACATTCTTAAATGTATGCGCACCAGGCAGACGAGAGTCGTGTCGTGGTGGTTGCGTGTGTCGTACGGGCGCTAGCAAGTAGCCCCCACCCCAAAGAACGACGACAAAAAAGGTTCGCGCTTCCACATTTCGGATTGAAATATCTGGCGGCCCCAATTCCAGCGCTGCAAAATCTCCTTTCTCCCCCGTCCCCTTCCGCGCCCAGAGGCCTCAGATCCCTAATTCGCCGCCAACCCAAGAAAAAATCGAATCGCCCTTCATCTCGTCTTTTCCCCACCTCTGTGCCGGACGACGACGATGAACACGACGGTCGCGCTTCATCGCTGCACCCGAGCTACCCCATTTATGCCCTCGTCCACCGCACCGGGTGGTCCACCCACAACATCGGTCGCTGCATCCGACGTGCCTCACAAACACCGACTTCCACCACATCAGGTCTACTTCACCGAGAACATCGTCGCACCTCCACCCCCCGACACCGTTGGTGAAGGCATATTTTGAACAACACATTAACCATGCACAACAACGTGCACCCAGCTGCAATGAATGCACGCAAAGGGACCCAGAAGTAGAAAACACGGTTGAACACACATACGTGTGGGGGCCACCCAACAACCCCAAATCACCGAGGAGCCTCATTTTCAAGGGAGTTTAGAATTTCAGGAGATGTATTCTAGAAACTATATGAATGAAGAGGGCTACCAACTTCTCAAATAACTAAATAAACCCATTCTCTTCACTCGTATCCCCCCGTTCTCCATAAATACCCGACCTAATTGCTCAACTAACTTGACTTGAGTCAAGGGACCTCCTATACAATGCTTAAGGTGCTCACTACCCAGTTCAGCTTTCGCGCTCGTACTCGTATGGGCCAACCTAGTTACTGGTGCTAGCAGTTGCACACGCGCATGTACTATGCTTATCCATTTCTTTGTTCCACAAAAACAAGAATTGTTGTTTAATAAACAGACTATCGATTTTCTCACAGAGTTTCAAAAGTTTTATGAAATAGAAAATGTCAACAATTTTTTGTAAAAAAAAACATATTTGAAAAATTTCAAGAATAGGAAAGAGTCCACGAATTTCAAAAAAGTTCTTGAATGTTAAAAAAAATCATGAGTTCTAAAAACATATCTTGAATTTGAAAAAATTCATGTATTTAGAAAAGTTCACAAATTTGAAAAGGTTTATAGATTTACAAAACTCTTGATGGATTTAAAAATTGTTCTCAAAATTTTAAAAAGTTTTAAAAAATTCAGATTGTTCATGGTTTCCAAAAAAATCATAAATTTGAAATTGTTCACAATTTTCAAAAAAATATAGATCACAAAATTTAAAAACTTTTGTGAATTCAAAAAAATCACAAGTTTAAAAAAGGTTTGTGGATTTGAAATAATAAACAAGAAAAGAAAAAAAGGTAACTGAAATAGAGAACCAGGAAAAAACCTGATTGGAAGCTTCTAGAAACTTCACAAAAGTCGCCAGAAACTACACAAAACCGGATGGCGTAAGCTTTTGTATACAGAAAGCGCGACCTACATGGGCCAGCCCATTTCCTAGGTAAGTTGCGTGCGCCATGCGCTCACTGGTAGTTCCCCATATAAGTGGCGCCTGAAGCGCCAAAAAATAGGAATTGGCTCGAGTCGAATCCAGTTCAAATTCAAACCTCAGGTTCTAGAACCAACCCAATCCACCGTTCCGAGGCCACAGCGGCACCGCCCACCATGGCCAAGCCTCACGCCGGCTTCAACACCCCGCGCCCCTCCTCCGTCCGTTCCGCCGCCGCCGCCGCCGCTCGTACCACCGCGGGATCCTCGTCGGACACGACTCCCCTCGCCCCCACCTCCATCCCCCGCGCCGACCTCTCCTCCTCCGGCGCCAAGGCCGGTGTCACCTCCGCCATCCGCAGCTCCGTGGGCTCCTCGTCATCCACGGACCTCTTCGGGACCTCCAGCCGCAGCTCCGTGGGCTCCTCGTCATCCTCGGATCTCTCGGCGCCCACCACCCGCGACATGGCCTCCATCGCCAAGGTAACCGCGGGCGCATACCTCCCGTTAATCACCTCGGCGAGTCTTGCAGCCTAATCGATAACCTTCTCTGGCCTCTTCGTGACCAACAGGAGGTGGGCAAGCGCCTGGACTACGAGGACGAGGCCCCCTTCCCCACCGCCGCCTCCTGGCAGCAGCCGGTGCTCGCTCCCGAGGGCTTTGCCGACCTCGCGCCGCTGCTCGTGCTTCCCGACCCCGACAACGCCTCCTCCACCACCGTCGTCTTCGCCTCTGACGCCGACGCGAATCACGCGTTGACCGCTTCAGCCGACTCCACCGTCACCCAGGTGAGGCTCCCGATTGATTCCGATTTGTGCTGCTCCTCGAGTTCCGATTGCTGGTTAAAATTCTGGATTCTGCGCCGCGGTTATGGAGTCGCGTTGTTTTATTCGAGCACTCTGTGGACCAAGTTGGAGTTGCTTCGATGGAAATTGTGAGCCACTCTTTAGGGTCCGTGCCGATGTTGCTTTGGTATGCTCCGGTGGACGGCGCTGACGAAATTTGGGAGGAGGGTCCGTGTCGAGGTTTTTCCCCGTACAAATCATGGTTCCTGTTGCCGATCAATTGAATTTGCGCAGGCTCTCAATCGAGTTCCGTTTGCCGCTTTGAATTTGTAGTGTAACTTGTTGTTGGGGATTCTTAAACTACGCGGCTACGACCTATCTATTGCGTGAACCTGCAAAGTTCCTGACGCACTGAAGTAAATTTGGGTGTTCTTTTCCATGCAGCTTGCAGCGCCTGACGACTCCACCGCCGACGCCGATGGACCCCTGCTCACGGAGATGGAGGTCGTCCTCGCCGAGGTGAGCGGCGCCCGCGGCCTCAGCCCGCGCTCAAAGCGCCTCCTCCTCGCGCTCGTTCAGGTCGCCGACGCGGAGCTCAATGCCAACCCGACGGCCGCTGTCCTCCACATTCGCCGCGCTGCCTTCTGGAGGAAGGTGCGGGTCGGGATCCTCGCCGCGACGGTCTTTTCCGTCGCCGCCATCGACGCCGCGCTGGCCTTCGCCCTCTACGGAGCCCGCCGTGGAAACGGCCGGTACCACCACGTGCTGCCCCCTACCTGATGCGTGCATCGAGCCGGTGGATTTGCTTCGCTTCTCCAAGTGTTTGCCGCTTCCGATTTTTACCAGTACTTATGAATTATGATTAGCCCTGTCGCTCTAGTAGACACATCGTGATGTTTAATTACTGGTGTTTTTACATGCATATACTAGATAGATACGAGTAGAACAGAAGAGAAGGGCACTGTTGTGTTACAGCGATGTGGTTAGTAGAATTAGTGTGACTGAGTTCTGTTTCAGTAAGAGTGCGTGGAAAATCGCTATGCTTAATTACCAGTGCTAAATGCAAATTGTGAGATCAAAACCTCTGGAGAAAGACTTGAGTGCCATACATATTTGGCTCTTTTGTGTGGGCACTGGTCTGGTACTTCTTGAGCAAGGTTTTTATAGATGGTTGAACACTCATGAGTTCTGAATGCCGGTGTTGATGCTTTCATGATATAGCAGGACCAAGAACAGCAATTTGTGCAGGATATAGATATACTAGAAATTACTAGTGATCTGAATGCTCTTATATTCTTTACAGAGGGAGTAGAAACCACACTTGTCTACTATAAATTCTCAATGTAGACCATAGATGATATACATCAGTAACATTAGTTATTCATCTTAACAAAATCATAAGTCGATGACACTTGTGCAAGATCAAATGCGCAAAATATAACAGCTGTCCAGATATATGCGGAGTGGATGTTTCATGAGTCTGTTTCGAATTGGGTTAAAAGTTGCATGAAGTCTATCCACCTGAATTAACACGGATATGGCAATCTTGTACACAGAGTTAATAAGAGTGATTTCTCAGGTGGACTCACATTGTCATTTCAGTATCTCTTTATCTAGGGCTAAGGGTTGATTTTATTGATTCAAAATGAAACATCAAAGAGATACAAACACAATGAACACTCCCCGACATTTATATGAGAAGGACGCACACATCTAACACCAACATATACACACAAAGAATCCCGTCATACAAGTCTGAAATTATGCGTAGGCGAAGGAAAAAATAAAAGGAGAGAAAAAATTCAAAGCGATCAAAATAGCAATCGATGAACTGAATCAACGACCATCCGAAAACGAGAAAAGTTCTCCAGGTGCATGCCTCGAGGAAGGGAACGACACTCAAGCCTCGTGAAAACACAAGTGCTCCTTTGATGGTTTTGGTAATTAATGTCAACATATCTTTTGTTGGACTAATAGTTTTATCTAGTATATTTTAGACTGGCATAGCAAGGACATGAGGATGTGGACCCCTTCAAATGCTAAGGACAAGAATTGGCAAAAGCTCAAGACTCTACATTTTTGTTTAAGTGGTCCGAGATCACATTGAGTCAATAGGAAATCCAATACTATTAAAAGGGGATGAGGTGTTATTTGACGACTTGGTTGCTCAAGTGCTTAGTGATATTGCTCCAAAACCCTCAACTACTTTCTCTATTCAAATATGTCCAAACCCTAAATTTCAACTAGGCCCCACCGAAATTTCCTATCCGGAGCCACCGAGTCCATATGGACTTAGCCACAGCCAAACCCTAACAAATCGGATCCATCGATATGGATCTCGGTCCCATCGAGATAGCCTTGCCAACTCTCTATTGCTTGTTGCAATTATTTCGGTCTCACCAAGAATTGCAATCGGTACCACCGAGATGGCTTGCCAACTCTCTGTTGCCGTATTGCTTCACGTCGGTCCCATCCTACCGAGATGATGCAATCGGTTCCATCGAGACGAGGTTTTGCCCTAGCCATTGCACATCGGTTCATCCGAGTTGTTCGAGTCGGTCCCACCGAGATGATGCAATTAGTGCCACAAAGACGAGGTTTTGCCCTAGCCATTGCACATCGGTTCATTAGAGTTGTTCCAGTCAGTCCCACCGAGATTCCTAATGTTCATATTTTTACATAAATCGGTGCTACCGAGTTTTCTGATCGATGCCACCAAGTTTTCTGATCGGTGCCACCAAGTTTTCTGATCAGTGCCACCGAGTTGCGTCAAAAGTGTGTAACGACTGGATTTTGTGTGGAGGCTATATATACCCCTCCACCCCTTGCTCCTCAGTGAGGAGAACCATCAGAACATGCCTACACTTCCACCATTCATTTTCTGAGAGAGAACCACCTACTCATGTGTTGAGATCTAGTGATTACAATCCTACCATTTGAATCTTGATTTCTAGCCTTCCCAGTTGCTTTCCACTCAAATCCTTCTTCCACCATTGTCAAATCTGTGAGAGAGAGTTGAGTGTTGGGGATACTATTGTTTGAAGCACAAGAGCAAGGAGTTCATCATCAACGCACCGCCTATTACCTTTTGGAGAGTGGTGTCTCCTAGATTGGTTAGGTGTCGCTTGGGAGCCTCCGACATGATGTGGAGTTGAACCAAGAAGTTTGTAAGGGCAAGGAGATCGCCTACTTCATGAAGATCTACCCGAGTCAAGCAAGTCCTTCGTGGACGAGATCCATGGTGGGATAGACAAGGTTGCTTCTTCGTGGACCATTCGTGGGTGGAGCCCTTCGCGAACTTGTGCAGCCGTTACCCTTCGTGGGTAGAAGTCTCCGTCAACGCGGACGTATGACAGCACCACCTATTGGAACCACGCCAAAAATCTTCGTGTCTCCATTGCATTTGCACTTTCCAATTCCCGTCCCTTTACATTCTTGCACTTGCATGCTTTAATCTTTCCGATGCTCATACTCTTTGTTTGCTTGTGTGGTATGTTCATTGTGTGCCTTAATATGTGCTAAAAACTACTACAACTTAAGGAAAATTAAAAACTGCAACTTTATCTTGGATAGGGTCAAACCCCCCTCTAGACCCATTTTCTCGATCTTTCAATTGGTATCGGAGATTTGGTTTAATCATCTTTGGAGGAAAGTGGATGAGTCTACTTTGGGGAGTCTTAGTTGTAGAATGCCCATTCTCAATGGAGAATACTATAACTTTTAGAGAGATAACATGCTTGATGTCTTTGATAGATTTAACTTGAGCAAGTCTGTTCATAATCCTTATATGTCTCCTATTGATCCCTTGCATCCTACTCATGAAGAGGAAATTGATATGCTTCGTAATCTTAGAACTGTCAATCTTATCATTAAAGGATTACCAAACACTATGCTTAGACAAGTGCAAAACTTTGAATGTGCTTACACTTTATGGAAGAATCTTGAGATGTGCTATCCTAATTATTCTCTAAAGAGCCTTAATGTGATTCTTAAAAAGACCATTGCTTTTCATAAGATGGACCCAAGTGATCCTAATTTTGATGAATGTATTTTTGAGCTTAGAGATCTTATGCGTGCTAAAGGAGACGTTAGAACCATTGGAAACTTCATTATAGAAGCTATTAGAATTCACAAACTTGAACATTGTCATGATCAAAATTCTGACGAATCACTTGACCTAGTTGATGATCATATGCATGTTGATGACGATCTTGAGCATGGCTATTATGATGAAGACGAAGAATTTGACATTGAATATGAGAAGACTATGAAGAACCTTAATCGCATGGCAAATGTTCGCAATTACATATCCAGAGGAAAGGAATGGATTCTTGATAGTGGATGTACCGATCACATGACCGAAGATAGAGACATGTTCCATGAGCTTACCCCTAATGATGGTCCATGCAATTATGTGCCTTTTGGATATAACTCCAAGGAAAAGTTACTTGGCCTTGGTAAGGTGGCCATATCCAATGACAGATCTATTCAAAATGTTATGCTCGTTGAATCTCTTGGTTACAATCTTCTTTCCGTATCTAGACTAGCCATCTTTGGTTTCAATGTTCTATTTACCGATAGATTGCCAAGTGTTTCGTAGAGATAATCATAATATGGTCTTTACTAGCATTCGTAGAGGTGATCTATATGAAAGGATCGAAGAAGAGGTGTCTAGAGGGGGGGTGATTAGACCCTCAACAAAGAAAGGTAGCGGTTTTAATTTCTTCAAGTTAAGGTGGAGTTTTAGCACAAGTTTAACCATTCATAATACATTTCAAGCAAGCATGGCGAGAGTATATGAGCAGCGAAAAGTAAAGCATGCAATTTGCAAGAAAGTAAAGGGATGGGATTGGAGTGTGCAAACGCAATTGGAGACACGAAGATTTTTGGCGTGGTTCCGATAAGTGGTGCTATCGTACATCCACGTTGATTGAGACTTTAACCCACGAAGGGTAACGGCTGCGCGAGTCCACGGAGGGCTCCATCCACGAAGGGTCCACGAAGAAGCAACCTTGTCTATCCCACCATGGCCATCGCCCACGAAGGACTTGCCTCACTAGGGTAGATCTTCACGAAGTAGGTGATCTCCTTGCCCGTACAAACTCCTTGGTTCAACTCCACAATGTTGTCGGAGGCTCCCAAGTGACGCTAACCAATCTAGGAGACACCACTCTCCAAAAGGTAATAGATGGTGTGTTGATGATGAACTCCTTGCTCTTGTGCTTCAAATGATAGTCTCCCCAACACTCAACTCTCTCACACAGATTTGGATTTGGTGGAAAGATGATTTGAGTGGAAAGCAACTTGGGGAAGGCTAGAGATCAAGATTCTTGTGATTGGATTGGAATATCTTGGTCTCAACACATGAGTAGGTGGTTCTCTCTCAGAAAATGTATGTTGGAAGTATAGGCACGTTCTGATGGCTTTCTCTACGAATGAAGAGAGGGTGGAGGGGTATATATAGCCTCCACACAAAACTAACCATTACACACAATTTACCAAACTCGGTGGGACCGAATCATGAAACTCGGTCGGACCGATTTAGTTCAAAATGTGAACATTAGGCTTTTCGGTGGGACCGACATGATCAACTCGGCGGGACGATTTCATTAGGGTTAGGGCTTAACGTAATCTCGGTGAGACCGATTTCTGTAATAGGCAAACAGAGAGTTGGTTAGGCAAACTCGGCGGGACCGATTCGCTCATTTCGGTGAGACCGAAATGTTATGAAAGTGAAATAGAGAGTTTGCATTGCGAACTCGGTGGGACCGATCGCTCATTTCGGTGAGATCGAAACGTTACGAAGGGAAACAGAGAGTTTGCAATCCCATCTCGCTGAGACCGAGATCCCTATCGGTGAGACCGAACTGATTAGGGTTTCTAGCAGTGGCTATGTGAGATGAACTTGGTGGCGCCGGATAGATCAAATCGGTCAGGCCGAGTTTGACTTTGGGTTTAGGATATATGTGGATATGAGAAAGTGGTTGAGGGCTTTGGATCATATCACTAAGCACTTTGAGCAAGAAAGCCATTAAGCAAGACCTCACCCCCTTTTAATAGTATCGGTTTTCCTATGGACTCAATGTGATCTTGGATCACTGAAATAGAAAATGTAGAGTCCTGAGCTTTGAGCTTTTGCCAATATTCTGTCCTTAGCATCTTGAAGGGGTTCCACATCCTCTTGTCCATGCCACTCCACTATTGAACTCATCTGAAATATACTCCCTCCGTCCGGAAATACTTGTCATCAAAATGAATAAAAGGGGTTGTATCTAGATGTATTTTCGTTCTAGATACATCCATTTTTGTCCATTTTGATGACACGTATTTTCGGACGGAGGGAGTACTAGGTAATAGTATTAGTCCAACAAGAGATATGTTGACATTAATTACCAAAATCACGCAGGGAGCACTTGTGCTTTCAATCTCCCCCTTTTTGGTAATTGATGACAACATACATCAAAGCTTTTAGATAAAGATATAGTGAATAGCAAGTAAAGCTTTGGAAAGACATGTAACATTCATAGACTCCTCTTACATGTATGCAATCATGTGAATATGGAATATAGATGCAAGTGAATGCATAAGCATGTCAGAGCAAACAATGAGTTACATGTATGTTGGCTGTATGCATCAGAGCAAATGGATATAGGAAATGTACCTTCATGTTCATGAGTTCTTCTTGCAAACAATATGTACATTAGCAAGAGATCATTATGCACATGAGTATACTTACCTTATGGTCTTGAGCTAGCTTTGGAAGAGATGAACCGGAGTAAACAAGGTTAGATAACACAGAAACATCTACTAAACAGAGTAAGAACAGCAAACCACAACAGTACCAAGATTGGTATGACATGTAGTGAGTAAGTACTAGGTACTCTATTGAAGTATAGGCATGTCCCCAGAAAGATATGCAATGAATTCGAAGATTTCTTCCCTTAGAAGTCTTTCTCCCTCTGAATCTTATATTTGATAATGGAAGAAGATAGGAAAAAGAAAATCAGAGCAAGACAAATAATCATAACAAATACTGACATGTCTTTCCCCTCTAGAAGACATGTCACTTCTCTCCTCTTTTAATACCAAGCATCTGGGAGGACTAAGAAATTTCTCTCTCCCATAGGGTCTCTCTCTCCCTTTGGTGTAAGTAAGTTTTGATGTGATCTCTCTCTCCCCCTTTGACATCAATTTCCAAGAAGGGCTCTTCTGGATTATGAGTCAAGTAGGTTTGGTCCCTGAGTCACAGTACAAAGCAATATGTAGAATGTGATGCTGATAGAGGATAAGAATCATTGAGTGGAGCTGTAACAAATATGCAGGATGCAAATGACAAAGTGTCTCCTCAGTATTGAAATCAGTAATACCGAGTTGTTTTCTTCGGTGGCACCGAGGTGGTTCGATATGACCGAAAGAGGCAAATCGGTTTGTCTGAGTTCAACACAGAGAGAACAATTTTCATCTCAGCTCGCTAGGCAAATAAATCTCACAAAGATTTGCAAGGAATTAACTAAAAGATTTGCAATGAATTGGATGCAGGAAAAAAGAGAAGAAGTCTAGATGAATTTCTTTTTTGAAAGAGGAAACAAGTATGCATGAGATAAATGCAAGAGCACAAAGAAACACTAGAGAACTTCATCTAGAATTGGTCGGCGACAAAGTTACCTATGTTAGAGTATATTGACTTAGGAGTCAAGTGAAGACACTTGATCATAGGTCATACTCATCGTTTAAGCTCATAATGGGGTTGCCATTTTTCGTTTAAGCATTTTGATGTATTCACATCTTGTTGAGCTGCTTTGACCCATGACTTGGGGTAAAGCTTCTCTAAGATGGAATGACATACCTTGGGTGGTGGTGTTGATCTTGATCATGTAGTTGAACTTGTGTGGGATGCTCAAGGTTGATGTATCTCATCAAGAATTGGGAGCACCACTTGTAGTTTGAGTTCATCTGCCTACATGGGTTAGTTTTGCAAGGAAGAGCACTTGTGTATCTAAAATGACAATCATGAAGTTTGATACCAAATGAAATTTGATATATAGAAATTGTCAAAGGATATGTTGAAGGGTTTCATGCTTCCTTGACTTCAACCACCATATTGTAGAGACTTGGTGATGTAGAGATCGCTCAAGAAATGAGTGAGTTGCAATCTCATAGAGTTGGGCTTATCCAAGTACCTACAAGGGTTAGATAACATGCAAGGGTGCAAGTATATCCAAGACATATGATCATCATCATAAGAGAAATATCAAGGATTAGTCAAAGGCTCATGCCTTGCATGTAGGAATTACTACTCCAAATTTGAGGCATCAATGATGTTCAATTCACTTCTCAAATAGAAAAATACTTTCTCATCAAGCAATTTGATAAATATATCCGCCAATTGCTTACCGGTATGAACATGTTTAAGATTGATGTCTCCTTTAGCAACATGATCTCGAATGAAATGATGACGAACTTTAATATGCTTAGTTCGAGAATGTTGCATGGGATTATGAGCAATCTTAGTAGCACTTTCATGGTTACAAAGCAATGGAACATGTTTCACATAGGTCCCATAATCTTTAAGAGTTTGAGTCATCCAAAGTAATTGAGCACAATATGAACCAGCGGCAATGTATTCCGCTTCGGCGGTGGATAACGATACCGAGTTTTGTTTCTTGGAGGACCAAGACACAAGAGATCTACCAAGAAATTGACAAGTACCCTAAAAGGATCGATATGGTTAACTAATGGGGGGGGGGGTGAATAGGCAACTAACAATTTTTAGCTTTTCTTGACCAATCTAAATTAAGAAACAAAGTAAGTTGTCTAGATATGCAACTAGGCGGACAACTTATAGGAAGCAATAATAACAACCTCACAAGCAAGCAAGCTAAGGTAAATAAAGAAATCTTGCACAAGTAAAGGAAAGAAATAACCACAAGTGGAGCCGATGAAGACGAGGATGTGTTACCGAAGTTCCTTCCCTTTGAGAGGAAGTACATCTCCGTTGGAGCGGTGTGGAGGCACGATGCTCCCCAATAAGCCACTAGGGCCACCGTATTCTCCTCACGCCCTCACACAATGCAAGGTGCCGTGATTCCACTAGTGGTGCCCTTGAAGTCGGCGACCGAACCTTTACAAACAAGGTTGGGGCAATCTCCACAACCGAATTGGAGGCTCCCAACAACACCACGAAGCTTCACCACAACGGAATATGGCTCCAAGGTGACCTCAACTGTCTAGGGTGCTCAAACACCCAAGAGTAACAAGATCCGCAAGGGATTAGTGGGGGGAATCAAATATCTCTTGGTGGAAGTGTAGATCGATGCCTTCTCAAGCAATCCCGAGGAAATCAACAAGTTTGCTTGGCTAGGGAGAGAGAACGGGCGGAAATGGAGCTTTGAGCAACAATGGAGCTTTGGGGAGGAAGAGGTAAGTATTCTTGGAGAAGAAGACCCCCTATATATAGTAGAGGGACAAATCCAACCGTTATCCCCCTGATGACCCACAACCGTAAGGGATCTATTGCAGCGTTTTCGATAAGTAAGAGTGTCGAACCCAACGAGGAGCAGAAGGTATTGATAAGCGATTCTGAGCAAGAAATTACTGCAAGCACTGAAAGATAACTTTTAGGGGTTTTCTCGGTATAAGCAACAGGAAAGTAAAAGCAAGTAATGTAAAAGGTACTGAGAGTGACAAGTGTCCCAATCCTTTCTTAGCAAAGGAGAGGCCTAGCAACTGGACTTATAAAGACTAAAACGTTCCTGAGGACACACGTGAGAGGTAGTCATGTGCTTTCACCATATTCCGTATCGATATTATGTTATGTGTTGATAAGTGTTGAGTGGGTGGATCTATGCTAGTACACTCTCTAGACTAAGATGAGTGCACTCTTATGATTAAACACCTTGCAAGCATCCGCAAATACAAGATAGAATTTAAGGCAAAAGCCTAACCATAGCAATACGATCGAGGATCCATTATTCCCTTATGCAAAAGCGTGCGAACTGGGGTTCAGGTTTCTGTCACTCCGGCAACCCACCATAAGCATTCTTTATACACAATGTATTCTCCTAGGTACTTAATAAGGCGAAGTGTTGGGTGTTCGACTCACACAACACCACTAGTAGAAGGACAACGCAACTTAAGTATCAAACAACACATATTACTTCAACAACATATGACTACTAACAACAAGACTTTCCCCATGTCCTCAAGAACTAAGGTAACTACTCACGAGACATAAAGGAGATCATGATCAGTGGGGATAAATAGGTGATAAACAATCTGGACATAATAATATTTCTCCAACAAAACTCAATAGCATTCACCACAAAGTAATAATCAACACCGATGGAGTAGAGAGGATAGGTAGTACGAGTTACAACACAAGTTACGATTGTAAGATGAGATTTGGATGAAGATGGAGATGGTGCTGGTGTTGGGGATGATGTTGATGATGATCTCGATGATGCCCGTGACGATGGTGATGACGATGGCAACGATCTCCCCTTCCGGGAGGTGATCTCCCCGGCGGAATCTGCCCGCCGGAGATGGCTTTTTCTTCTCTGTAGGTTTCCGCCACGGAGCGGCGGCGGAACTCCGTAAAAATTCCCGTCTCTAGGGTTTTTGGATAACGGAGAGCATATATGCAAAAGGGGGTGGCCAGAGGTGGGCCAGGGGCTCCAGGCTCCCCCCCGGCGCGGCCAGGGGGGGGGGGGCGCCCCCAGGGTGCCTGGGCACCCTGTGGCCCCCCTCTGGTTGCCCTTTTGCGTGCCTTCGTGATCCGTCTGAAAAATATCTCCCGTCAATTTTCAGGTAATTTGGAGGTATTCTTCTTCAGCAACTCAGCGTCCACTTTTTACTGCTGAATCCTGCGTCTGCTGCTTCGGCATCGGGAAGTTTGCAAACTGTGTAAAATAGACCAAAACAACATAAGAACATCACCGTAACGTGAAATATATCAATGTATAAGGATAAATTATGATACAAAATAGTGATGCATTTTGGACGTATCAACACCCCCAAGCTTAGACCTCGCTTGTCCTCAAGCGAATATGAACTCGGTAAACCTGTCCACAAGTTTAGAGAGTGAAGTGTCGATAAATAGAATACGGACAAGAAGCATCATAGTTTCTTTTCCAACTCAAATATCCTCAACAGCAATCTTCAATTCATAAAGCCCTTATAAAAGAGTGATAACACTTATATTCGAAAGTAGGGCTAAGGAAACTCATTATATCATGGCAAACATGTCCTTTGGTCAAAGAACAACAAATAGATTTAACTTTTGCTCTTATATTTTGATGAGATCAATTGAAGCTTTTTGAAATAACATGTTAATAGGCAAGAAGTGAAAGTGTTAACACAAAGGAAGATATTTGCCTTAGCTGGGCATGACAAACAACTTACTTATCGAATGATAATGTCAACAAGGATATGATATGACAAATCTTAATGCAGCTTTATATGAATGAATCCTTATCAACATCAAACGTCTGATCTCTTTGAGGAATAGAAGGAAGTAGAAGTAACTGACTCAACTTAAAATTAAAAGATAGGCCCTGTTCTAGGGTAGTAGGGAAAACTCATGTGCTATCCTCAAATCAAATAGAATGAAAACAAGTTTTTAGGGGTGCATGATTTGTCAACGAATGCTAATAGATAACTCAATTGCTTTTTGAGCTGGACAAGTTTCGAGGAACGGCTCCCGCACGAGGACGATAACATCCTCTTATTCTCCTTTGTTTATCACTGCCAAAGTTTTCTGATTTCTCATGAACAAAGCGTGAAGGAGGGTTTGTTTGTTATATTATTTTTAAGCCGGGCGCACTCTATGCCAGCTCCTTCTCGTATTATGGGTTTGCACATTATACATGCAATCCCGGGGTGAAGCTTGTCCAACTCAAAAAGACTATGAATTAGCTATTACTTCCTCATGAGCTAAAACAGAGGCACAAAATAAAAGATTTTGAACATTTAAGGATAACACATAAATTATATACTTTTAGGAGGTGGTAGTGGAATACCACGAGTAGATAGGTATGGTGGACCCCTATGGAAGGTATTGGCTTAAGGGTATGGATGCACAAGCAGAATACCGCTTAGTACAGAGTTAGGCTAGCAAAGGTTTTGAAAGAACAGACAATTGATGATGACTAAGATGCGAAGCAATATAAAGCATGAACATTGGAATAAGCATAACACATCAAGTTGTCTTCCTTGTCAGCATAACACTTCAAGCATAATAACATAAAGGTTTTGGCTATGTTGATACTTTAAGAAAATCATGCTTGTTGTTATGACCAAAGCTATGTTTGCCAAGATTAAATAAAGTTTCATAGCCATACCTGACATAAGGTCAATACTCCCCATAAGAATCATCATATAAGGTCGATTGCGTGAAGAGAATACCGAGTGCAGCAAAAGGAACCGATAAACTTCTCATTAATATTCCATCATAGACGACTCCACACTCACGGATACAATTCTTCACCAAAGGAGTGATAGACCTCAATGCACACACCTATCTTATACAATAACCTCCCTAGACATGATACGACTCTACTTGACTCTAAAAGACAAAAGGTAAAGACAAAGATACCGGGCACTCCCCCAAGCTTGGAACAAGCCAAGGGAATGCCATTACCCCAGGAGATTTCACTCATCATCCTTGTTGGCGTTGATCAAGTAGTCCTTGGCGAAACGCTTCCATGGAAGGGGTTCTCCAGTCTCATATGAGAAGCTCATAATCCTGCATTCAGCACCCAAACCCATGCGCAGAAACCTCAGTTCATACTCACAGTTCTGGTTATGTAGATCATTAATTTTCCCTTGGAGCTCTATAATTCTTTCTTCAGACGCGGTGATGCTTTTCCACATCTCATTCATCTCCTTCAGGAAGTGGGTCTTCAACTCGTCGATGATGTTAAAGTTAGCTTCAACACCATGCTCGATCATCTTCTTGTACTTGAAGACTTCTTGCTCCACTTCTTCCAGCCTGGCCTGGATGCTCCCCTCCTTGATAGGTCCCTTCAGATCTTCTTGATGAAGGACACCGTCCTCCATCCGAACAACCTGAGGGTGCTTCTTCACCTCAGCGAGGTAAGGGTTGATGACGTTGACGACGAACTTGTCCTTGGGGGAACTTGGAGAAGCCATGGCACCTAAATTCAGCTGAAAGATTCCCTGGCAGAAATAGATTGAAGAGAAAACACGCGAAATCGCAAGATACGTTGCCGGAACAATCCGGGCAAATATATAGGAAAAATTTATGCACAGAAAGGAAGGTAACAGACCAAAGCGGGGTCGGAGACGGGCTCCCGGGTGTCCAGGCGGCCTGCCGGTGCGGCCCAGGGGGGGGGGCGCCAGGGGGGCGCCAGGACTCCCTGGAGGTCGTCTCCGGCTCCACTTAGACTCGGAATTTTACTAATTTTGCAGAAACTCGTAATACGGAACTTTTATGGCGGTTCGCGATGTTTCCTTACCGTACTACATACCTTTTCTTTATTCTGCTTCTGCTGGCGTCTGAAACAGGGCTGCAACATGTTCTTCATGGTTTGTTGTGTATATTATATTCACATCAACATTGACAGGGTCTCCTGCTATGTAATGTTTAAGTCTTTGCCCATTCACAACTTGAGGTTTGGTACCTTCAAAATTATTAATCTTAATTGCTCCAGACCGATAAACTTCTTCAATATGAAATGGTCCTTCCCACCTGGAAAGTAGTTTACCTGGAGAAAACCTGAAACGGGATCTGAACAACAAAACTTTATCACCAACATTAAATTCACGTTTCAGAATCTTCCTATCATGCCACCTTTTTACCTTTTCCTTGAACATTTTAGCGCTCTCGTAAGCTTCACTTCTCCATTCATCTAGAGAAGTCAAGTTCATGAGACGCTTCTCACCAGCTAATTTTGGGTCAGCGTTAAGCTCTCTAACAGCCCAGAAAGCTTTGTGCTCTAACTCTAATGGCAAATGGCAAGCCTTGCCATACACCATCTTATAGGGGGACATGCCCATGGGGTTTTTGTAAGCAGTTCTATATGCCCACAAAGCATCTCCTAACTTATTTGACCAGTCCTTTCTATTTCTGTTTACTATTTTCTGCAAGATCAACTTAATCTCTCTATTGGTGAGCTCAACTTGCCCACTAGTTTGAGGATGATATGGTGAAGCAATTCTATGATTAACATCGTATTTGGCCAAAGCTTTTCTAAAAGCTCCGTGCGTGAAGTGTGATCCTCCATCGGTCATGAGATACCTTGGTACACCAAACCTAGGAAAAATTACATCTTTAAGCATTTTCAAGGATGTCTTGTGATCAGCACTTTCAGTGGGGATTGCTTCAACCCACTTGGTCACATAATCAACAGCTACTAAAATGTGAGTGTACTTGTGCGAAGAAGGAAAAGGACCCATAAAATCAAAACCCCAACAATCGAAAGGTTCAATCACTAGTGAGTAATTCATAGGCATCTCATTCCTTCTACTAATGTTACCAACTCTGTGACATTTATCACAGGCTAAAACATAATTTCTAGCATCTTTAAAGAGAGTAGGCCAATAAAAACCTGATTGAAGAACCTTATGTGCAGTCCTCTCACAGGCATGATGTCCTCCATAGGGACTATCATGACACCGTCTGAGAATGTCCTTCTGCTCATGTTCCGGAATGCATCTTCTCACGATCCCGTCGGGACCTTCTTTGAAAAGATGTGGGTCATCCCAAAAGTAGTGCCTCAAATCATGAAAGAACTTCTTCCTTTGCTGAAGTGTTAGACCTGGAGGCAAATACTTTGCAACAATAAAATTAGCATAATCTGCATACCAAGGATCGGAAAGAGATTGTACTTTTACAACGGCAAGTTGCTCGTCTGGAAAACTATCGTTAACTGGGATGGGGTCGTGCGGTATATCTTCCATCCTTGAAAGATTGTCCGCCACCGGATTATCTTCCCCTTTCCTATCAACAATCTGCAAATCAAATTCTTGAAGAAGGAGTACCCATCTGATAAGCCTTGGCTTGGCATCCTTCTTTGTCATAAGATACTTAATGGCAGCATGATCAGTATGAATAATAACTTTGGAATCAACAATATACTGCCTAAACTTATCACAAGCAAAAACTACAGCTAAGAATTCCTTCTCAGTAGTAGCATAATTTCTTTGAGAACTATCAAGGGTTTTACTAGCATAATGTATAACATTCAATTTCTTATCAACTCTTTGTCCTAAAACAGCTCCAACAGCAAAATCACTTGCATCACACATAATCTCAAAAGGTAAATTCCAGTCAGGTGGTTGTACTATAGGAGCAGTTATTAAAGCTTTCTTAAGGACTTCAAAAGCTTCCTTACAATTTTCATAAAATACAAAAGGAACATCCTTCTGGAGAAGATTAGTGAGGGGTCTCGAGGTTTTAGAAAAGTCTTTAATAAATCTTCTATAAAAACCTGCATGACCGAGAAAACTGCGAATACCTTTGATGTCCCTTGGATAGGGCATCCTCTCAATAGCTTCGATCTTGGCCTTGTCCACTTCAATTCCCCTTTTGGAAATCTTGTGACCAAGAACAATTCCTTCATTAACCATAAAGTGGCACTTTTCCCAGTTGAGTACCAAATTTGTCTCCTCGCATCTCTGCAAAACTTTATTAAGGTTGTGAAGACAATGGTCAAAAGAAGTTCCATAGACGGAGAAATCGTCCATGAAGACTTCCATAATATCCCCACAGAAACCATGAAAGATAGCAGACATACACCTTTGAAAAGTAGCAGGGGCATTACATAAACCAAAAGGCATACGCCTGTAAGCATAAGTACCAAAGAGACCAGTAAAAGTGGTCTTCTCTTGATCGGCAGTGTTAACATGAATTTGAGAGAAGCCAGAATAACCATCGAGATAACAAAAGTGGGTATTTTTGGATAACCTTTCAAGCATTTGGTCGATGAACGGCAATGGGTAGTGATCCTTCCTAGTTGCCTTGTTCAACTTCCTGTAATCAATACACATTCTATATCCAATAATAATTCTCTGAGGTATTAATTCATTTTTATCATTAGGAACCACAGTTGTACCTCCTTTCTTAGGAACACAGTGTACCGGACTTACCCACTTACTATCAGCTATAGGGTAGATAATACCTGCGGCCAGAAGCTTGAGACTCTCAGTTCTCACGACATCCATCATCTTCGGGTTCAACCGTTGTTGATGATCAACAACTGGTTTAGCATCAGGCTCAAGGTTGATAGTATGTTGACAGATAGATGGACTAATCCCCTTAAGGTCATCAAGGGTATAGCCAATTGCGCCTCGGTGTTTACGAAGTACTCCCAATAATCACTCCTCTTCATATCCTGAAAGGTTAGAATTGATAATAACATGATATACTTTCTTTTCATCTAAATAAGCATACTTGAGCGTATCGGGAAGAGGTTTAAGATCGAACACCGGATCTTCTTTCGGTTTTGATAAAATTCCCAAAGGTTCAACCGGAAGGTTGTGCTTCAGGATAGCAGGCTGCCTCAAGAATATTTCATCTAGTTCATTTCTTTCCTACATATGCAAATCATTCTCGTGGTCCTCCATGTATTGCTGCAAAGGATCATTAGGGGGAATAGCAATAGAGGCAATACTTTCAATAATTTTATCATCACTAGGTAAATCAGTACCACGAGGCTGCTTAGAGAACTTAGAAAAATTAAATTCATATGGCTCACCATCGAATTCAACAGAAACTTTACCTTTCTTGCAATCTATTATAGCTCCACAAGTTCTAAGAAAAGGTCTACCAAAAATAATTGGACAAAAATTGTCCCTCTCTGAACCAAGTACTAGAAAGTCGGTAGGGTATTTTACCTTTCCACATAGGACTTCAACGTCCCTCACAATTCCGATAGCAGAGATAGTTGTTCTGTTTGCAAGATGAATAGTAACATCAACTTCTTCAAGTTCACAAGGGGAAATCTCACCGATGATTTCTTCATAAAGTGAATAGGGGATAGCGCTTGCACTCGACCCCAAATCGCATAGCCCATAATAATTGTGATCTCCTATTTTAACAGATACCACTAGAGTACCTGAAATTGGGCCTTTATTCTTGGCAGTGACAAGGTTAGTGGAAACAGCACAAAAATTTATATTGGAATCCAAAACATCATTAGTAGCAAGGTCTTTAATCAATGCAACTTGAGGATTGACTTTGATCTGGTCCTCAGGCTCATCAACTCTTCTCTCACTTTTATTTATTATGCCTGTCACAAGAGAGTGCTCCCTCATCCTCGTGGGAAAAGGAGGCTTTTCATATATAACTGTAGGCAAAATAGGGTCAGCAACATAAATATCAATAGGTGGTTCTTTAAAAGGTTCATGGTGCTGGTCTCTCTTCTTTTTAAAATAATCAACGTGAGAGGCAAATTCTTACACAAATCAATCACTAGATGGGAATCAAGACCAATCTTAGAGCAAAAAGTATTGAAGTAACCAGTTTTCACATAGCTCTCAATATAATCATGTTCATAATTTATAGCGGGTTCAATACCTTTATCAATTTCCCAATCTTCGGTATTCCTCTGGATTCTTTCAATGAGATCCCACCTTTCTTCAACACTCTTCTTTTGAAATACCCCACTAGAGGAGGCATCCAGCATCTCTTTATCCTGACGAGAAAGCCTGGCATAAAAATTTGTAAGTATAATTTCCTTGGAAAGCTTATGAATAGGGCATTTGAGCATTAGGGACTTCAATCTCCCCCAAGCTTGAGCATTGCTTTCTCCGTCACGAGGCCTAAAGTTATAGATATAATTCCTGTCTCGATGAATTTCATGAAGAGGATAAAACTTAGTATAAAAGAGAGACATAAGCTCCTGCCAGTCCAGCAAGTGTGAGTTATCGAGAAGCCCATACCAATCTGAAGCTTTATCTATAAGTGATACGACAAACAATTTCCTCATGACAAACTCCCTCGATACACCTGCAAGCTTAAATAATGAACATAGTTGTGACAGATATAGCAAGTGTTCACCGGGATGTCTGTCTCCTGCATAACGATTAGCCAAAACATAATCGATAATACCAGCTGGTATTTTATAAGGCATAATTTCAGTAGGGGGAGGATCAACCACCACAGGTGTGGGGCGTCTTCCCGCAAGCAACGATCCAATAACAGGGTTATCCATAAGGACAAAGAGCAGCAATAGCAAAAACAAAAACAGAATTATATATAAAAAACTTTCTTACCAGTTTCACTTTACCAATAGTGCTACGCTCCCCGGCAACGGCGCCAGAAAACGGTACTTGATGACCCACAACCGTAAGGGATCTATTGCAGCGTTTTCGATAAGTAAGAGTGTCGAACCCAACGAGGAGCAGAAGGTATTGATAAGCGATTCTGAGCAAGAAATTACTGCAAGCACTGAAAGATAACTTTTAGGGGTTTTCTCGGTATAAGCAACAGGAAAGTAAAAGCAAGTAATGTAAAAGGTACTGAGAGTGACAAGTGGCCCAATCCTTTCTTAGCAAAGGAGAGGCCTAGCAACTGAACTTATAAAGACTAAAACGTTCCTGAGGACACACGGGAGAGGTAGTCATGTGCTTTCACCATATTCCGTATCGATATTATGTTATGTGTTGATAAGTGTTGAGTGGGTGGATCTATGCTAGTACACTCTCTAGAATAAGATGAGTGCACTCTTATGATTAAACACCTTGCAAGCATCCGCAAATACAAGATAGAATTTAAGGCAAAAGCCTAACCATAGCAATACAATCGAGGATCCATTATTCCCTTATGCAAAAGCGTGCGAACTGGGGTTCAGGTTTCTGTCACTCCGGCAACCCACCATAAGCATTCTTTATACACAATGTATTCTCCTAGGTCCTTAATAAGGCGAAGTGTTGGGTGTTCGACTCACACAACACCACTAGTAGAATGACAACGCAACTTAAGTATCAAACAACACATATTACTTCAACAGCATATGACTACTAACAACAAGACTTTCCCCATGTCCTCAAGAACTAAGGTAACTACTCACGAGACATAAAGGAGATCATGATCAGTGGGGATAAATAGGTGATAAACAATCTGGACATAATAATATTTCTCCAACAAAACTCAATAGCATTCACCACAAAGTAATAATCAACACCGATGGAGTAGAGAGGATAGGTAGTACGAGTTACAACACAAGTTACGATTGTAAGATGAGATTTGGATGAAGATAGAGATGGTGCTGGTGTTGGGGATGATGTTGATGATGATCTCGATGATGCCCGTGACGATGGTGATGACGATGGCGACGATCTCCCCTTCCGGGAGGTGATCTCCCAGGCGGAATCTGCCCGCCGGAGATGGCTTTTTCTTCTCTGTAGGTTTCCGCCACGGAGCGGCGGCGGAACTCCGTAAAAATTCCCGTCTCTAGGGTTTTTGGATAACGGAGAGCATATATGCAAAAGGGGGCGGCCAGAGGTGGGCCAGGGGCTCCAGGCGCCCCCCGGCGCGGCCAGGGGGGGGGGCGCCCCCAGGGCGCCTGGGCACCCTGTGGCCCCCCTCTGGTTGCCCTTTTGCGTGCCTTCGTGATCCGTCTAAAAAATATCTCCCGTCAATTTTCAGGTAATTTGGAGGTATTCTTCTTCAGCAACTCAGCGTCCACTTTTTACTGCTGAATCCTGCGTCTGCTGCTTCGGCATCGGGAAGTTTGCAAACTGTGTAAAATAGACCAAAACAACATAAGAACATCACCGTAACGTGAAATATATCAATGTATAAGGATAAATTATGATACAAAATAGTGATGCATTTTGGACGTATCACCCCCAAATCTGCCCGCAGTGCATGGTACTACCGCACATAAGTTGCGGTACTACCGCTCTGGGTGCGGTACTACCGCTGGAGCGGTACACGCCAGTACTAGCCCTGTTGCGTTAAAACACCGGGCGGTAGTATTGCCGGAGCGGTACTACCGCACGTCCTTGCGGTACTACCGCAAGGCAGGGTTAGACTGGCAGAGGAGAAGCGCGGACTAAATAAAATACATCTGCAGCTACTTCCGCAGAGTTACGGTCGTTGCAAAAACCAGACATGGTACTACCGCTTGCACGAAGCGGTACTACCGCGCCTACTACCGTACTAGTTACGACGCTGGGCCGGTCACACAGTACGACCGTGTCCATGGCACGGTACTACCGCATAGTGCTGTACTACCGTAGCCCTGAAGCGGTACTACCATGTGGCCGTGCGGTACCACCGCATACTTTGAGCGGTATTACCGCATGCCAAGCAGTGGTAGTAGTAGGAAGCCACTGTTTTTGAACCGAGAAGGAAAACAGCCGGAGCTCCAGAGAAGCAAAGGAAAGGTGGTGCGAATGAATAGACGTGTACGTGTTGATTCCACCCAAACCTTTTATAATGCCCAGGATGGGACTATACCTCCTACGTGTCGAGGCACGACTTAAAGGTATAAGCCCATTCTGGAATGATCTCAAGTTTGGTATCTTTGCACGACTCATGTAAAAGAGGGATTAAATTGCAAAAAGAGATAGTTGGCTTACACTCACCACTTCACACAATACAGTACATAAGCAAAGCATCATTCAAAACATCACAGCCCATCTAAGGGTAAGATCCAAAAGACAAGATACCAAACATAACGTTAAACCACAAGTCTAGATCGAATCCTAGTAGAAACCACTACTGACCGTCGAAACGTCACAAGCAAACGGCCACTCTCTTCATAGCTCCTGGTGAAGTACTTGAACCCGCTCCTGCATCAAACTCGGCTCAACCTGCATCTGGTGTTGTAGTATCTGTGAGCCACGAGGACTCAGCAATCCCATAACCATGGGTATCAAGACTAGTAAAGCTTTATGGGTAGGAAGAGGTAAAGTGGTGAGGTTGCAGCAGCGGCTAAGCATAATATGGTGGCTAACTTACGAGTACAAGAATAAGATGAGCATCTACGCAAACGGTCGCAAAAGTAGTGATCGCTAAAGATCCTGAACTACATACGAATCAAACATAACCCCACCGTGTTCTCTTCTCAAAGTGAAAAGAGACAGTGACGGTTACTCACACAGTTGTGTGTTTTACTTCGGATCCTCTGTCAAGTTTTCTACAACCGGACATTAACAAATTCCAATCTGCCACATAACCGCGGGCACGGCTTTCGAAAGATCATAACCCTGCAGGGGTGTCCCAACTTAGCCCATCACAAGCTCTCACGATTAGCTGAAGTGATAATTATAATATCATCACCCCTTATCTTAGGGAAAATTCGATCAGGCTCGGCATCCCGGTGCACAAGAAATTTCGACAATGGTAAAACAAGTCCAGTAAGACCTCCCGGTGTGTCGACACCCTGATAGTAGCCGCGCTTATCTCGTCTCAGGCCACGACCAGATGGGTGAAGCTACGGGAGCCAAACCTCGAGTTTCCCCTTGGTGGCCCCGCAGGCTCCCCGTCTGGGACCAACACCATCAGCACTGGCCCCCCCTGCTATGTAGAAAAAATCCTCGGGTAGCGCTAACTCCCTATGCAATTTAATTAATTAATTAAGTTGTTATTATGAGCAAATAAAACCAATGTTGGGCCTTGCTGGAGGAGTTTTATTCAAAGTCGAACTGTCAAGGGGTCCCCATCCACCCATCGTGTAAGGAACGCAAAATCAAGGAACATAATGCCGGTTTATTAGCGCCTAAGGTGGCAGGAGTGGAACAAAACACCGAGCAAAAGGCCAAGCCTTCCACCCATGCCCAGTATATAGGTGTGTCAATAATAATAATAGATATTGTGATATTCCAACAACAAGTTCCCTCCTGGAACGAACTTCATCTTCACCTGCAACTAACAACGCTATAAGAGGGGCTGAGCAAGCGGGTAACATAGCCAAACAGTGGTTTTGCTAGGAAGGTTCCAAAGGTTAGAGGTTTCATGGCAACAAGGAGAGGCTGACATAAAAGATGGGTAGCGCGACATGTAACGATAGCATCGAGACAACTAAGCATGGCAATGGTAGTAAAGGTATCCAAGGGTATGATCATCTTGCCTGGGATTCCGCGAGGAAGAAGGACGGATCCATGACGAAGACGGAGCAACAAGTCGAGCGAATCCTCACAACTCCGGAACGAAACCGAAGCTAACAAGAGAAGCAACCGGAAAGAAGCAAACAACACGGTAAACACACAAGCATAGACATGGCATACGATGCACATCCAAGTATGATGCATGTCCGGTTTAATTATGCATGGCATGGCAAAGTGCACAAACAAGGACTACAATTTAAGTGGAGCTCAATATGCAACGAGTTGCATATTGACGAAACACCACATTTTATTTATTTAATTGACTCTCGTTTATTTACAAGACAAGGTTAAATGTTTGTTAACATGGCAAGAGGTGAATCAAGAGCAAACTACCTATTTAGACATTTTAAATGAGGCCGAAAATAACAACAACAATTCCGGAAAAATCACCATGAGCATGTTTAGCAATTTTAAAGCAAACAACAATTAAACATTTTAGTGTTGTTAACATGATGCGGATGACATGATCAAGTTTATGCAATTTTATTAATTAAAGGTTAACATGAAGAGATATGTAGTATTGTCACCGTGGTGAAAGGAAAAAGGGTGGCACGGCAACGATCCGAAAATGATGCAACGGCAACATATCGGTTCCGGTAACTCGTTGAGAGACCGGTGCAAAAGGAAAGATGGCGTGAGCGAGTCGAACAAGAAGAAAGGTGGGGTGATCCCGTCATCGGGTTCCCACGAGTCGGCGACGAGGCAACCGAGGAGCACGACAAAAGATGATTCGGGCACGGTGCACACAAGGGCAAACATCTCATACAACACAAGCATCACACGGGTCATCGTCTCGGGGTTATACCTTCGGAACATTTGTTTCGGAGCGGTTCGAGATCGTCGAGGAACGTAGTGGAAGTAGTCGTACACGGGTCGTAGAGGAAGTAGTCGTTCTCGCAAGTCGTAGAGGAAGTAGGCGTTCACGTGGTCGTCGAGGGAAGTAGTTGTACACGAGGCAACGAGGTCGTCGTGGTACACATTCATGTAGAGGTACTTGACGATTCCGGAGATGTGCACGGGTTGTAGTGGTGCTCATATTGTCGGTCCGGTCTCGGTTCTTGTGACGTAGAGGTACTTGGCGTTCGACGGGCGTCGTGGTACTTGCCGTAGGGGTACTTGATGCATCGTGCCGGTCTCGGTCTCACGTAGTCGTACACGGGTCCTCTGTCAAAACAGCAGCACATGCAACACAAAAGAAACACAGGACACGGCAGCAGCAAGGGGGCGACGAGGTCATGGCAGCGGCAACGGAGGCACTCCGACGGGGAAGCTCTGCAGAACGGTGACGGCGCAAGGTCCTCGGGAGCTCGAGCGGGGAGGCCGAAGATGGAGGGGTGCGGGCTCGGCGCTGGAGTCGCGACGGGAGCAGCACCTGGCCAGAGGCTGTGGCCTGGAGGTTGCTGCAGGAGGGGAGAAAGCGGCGGACGGCCTGAGGGAGGCGCAGCTCGCGGGGAAGGAAGATGGTGAGGCGGCAGGGGCGGACCGGCCGCTGGAGGCACAGCTCCTGGCCGTCTCTGGAGGGGCGCGGCGGCTTACGCCTGGCGATGCGGGGCGGCTGGAGGGGAAGGGCCTGAGGGCCGGTGGCGATGGGGTGCGGGCGCAGGGGAGCTCGAGGGAATCGAGAGGGAGACGACGAGGGGATCGGGATCGGGCGAGAGAAGGGTTCGGGTGCGAGCGAGAGGAGGACCCGCAGGGAGGATCGAGGGAGAGCTGGGAATCGGGCACTGGGGAGTGAAGCTGGCGGCGCATCGGGAGGACCAGGGGAGAGATGAGCGGTCGGCCAGCTAGGGGCTAGGGTTTGCAGGCGGGCCAAGGTGGCCAGGTGGGCCGGCTGGGGGCTAAGATGGCCTAGAGGGAGTTGAGCCTAGGAGGGAGGGAAGTGTGGGCCGGCTGGAGGGGGAGGTGGCTGTAGAGGCCAGCTGTGGCTGGGATCTCCTGGCTGTTCCTTTCTTACTCTTTTATTTCTAATAGCAGAGATAAAATAAGAAAGACAGAAGATAGAGAAAGGAATGATTAGGGAAGGAACTTGGGCATGCGGATAATTTTTCCGGACTCGTAAAAAGGTGCACGGTCCACGAAAAATAGAAGAGGCGAGAATGCAAGAGATAAAAACGAACTCATTTGAATTAAATTCAAATGATTTGAATATGAATGGGGGTATTTAAAGAGTCAAAAAATGTTGAGGATTTTGGAGGAACCTCGATAGAATGGATAAGAAATATAGGGAAGGTTTTTGACGATGAAACTTGAATTAAGAGGCATGGGGAAATATATGCAAGTGTGTTATGGTTAATTCCACATCAATGGAATATTTAATATAGCTCCCTAAATATTGAGAGGATATGTTATAAAGAGAAGTCATCCTTCCCTCGATTTATATGGACCGAAGGTCCACACGATTTATTTAAGTTGAGATGTAAAGAAATATGACATGATGGCATGACGACATGATGCAATGCAAAAATAAATAACACAAGCACAAAATAAAACACACGGGAGAACCCGGAACATCTAGAATCTTCTGGAATCTTCTGGGACGTCGGTCTTTGGGCGTCACAACTCTCCCACACTAACAGAGGATCTCGACCCAAGATCCTAGAGATGGCACCGGATAAAAACGGAAGAGGAAGAGGTAAAACAAAGTTGCTTCTTTGACAGACGAGTGAAACCACGAACCTTGAGAGGTTAAACATTCTTGAAAGAAAGAATACAACGGAGATGAACGAAGATGAAAACACCCCGTTAGAAAAGAGGAACAAGGAACATTATGAGAACCTTGTAGGTTGAAAGACATGAAACAAGAGCTTACGAACCAAAAGAATATGAAACCGCAATGGTATAGCCAAGGAATAAGAATGACATAATTTGGGCAGCACTCCGACTGAAAATGGAAGGAATTAACAAGAACTTGAGGAAATGGGAAGATACTTGATGAAAACAACAACACACAGCCTCCAGAACACTGAAAGAATGGCACAAGGGGTAAGAAAGATTCAGACAGCACTCCGGTTGAAAAGAGAGGAAAAACTAGATAAGATGACGGAACTTGAATGAAGAATACAACACTCCGGTTAAATGATAAGCAAGGGAAAGAACATGATCTCGATAACGATAAGATGGTTTGGAGAGAGCAACATCACAATACCTCCGGAATGAAAGAATAGAGTATAACTCAATGAAAGAATTGAACGGAGAGAAAAAGACAACTTCTCCCAGAAATGAATTAGGAAATCCTCCTTACAAAGAAGGGTTGAATGTGGTTGATGGAAAATCAACAACGAAACGAATAAGCTTCATGTGGGCTTATGGAAAACATCTCAAATTATGAGGTGACAACCAGCCACTAACGAAAATGATTGATTGGATTGAGATCAACAAGGAGACGAAAAACTTATCTCACCGGGAGGATAAATGAAGAACTTGGGTCATTTATAAGCACCATAATAGCAACAATTCTCAAGGAAAGCTTTAGGTGAAATACAACCCAAGATAACTACAATGAATAAATTGAAGGGTTGAAAAGATCTCCTGAACAAAGAAAATGATGGGTTTAAATATCTCATTCTTGACAACTTGTGAATCATAATTCATGAAGGAATTGTCAAGAATGACATAACACCATCTGAAAAGATAAGGTAGAAAGGATTGCAATTGGAATGCATGATGAAGGATGCTTGAGCTCCAACAAGAATCTTGATGAAGACTTCGAGGATGAATTAAATGATGATGAACCACCATGAAGAACTCCGGTAAGAAAGCATGAGAAGTGGAAGATGAAAAGAATAAGATTCAAGGCCTGCGATGAATTAGATGGAGCTTTGAATTGATATAATAGAAATAACTTGGAGCTCCGAAAAACAAGATGAACAACTTAGAACCGAGAATATGATATGATGAACAAGCTCCAGACAAAAGAATTAAATCACCTTAAAGGAATAAGAATACGAATTATGCCATGCATCTCCTTCACCAATTTAAACTGATGACAACCAAAGGATTTTGCATACTACTTATTCTCGTTGGAAAGGATTAAGAGAGATCTCGCACAAGCTTGGGTAACTCTTCAACGAACCACCGGTAGGGCTAGGAAAAGAACAAATGAATTAATACGATAACAACGGAAGAGTAATCTTGAATGAACCATCGTAAAAATATGGAGACGAACGAAGAGGCATCAAAGAAGAATAGTTGGAGGACGAAGTTGAAAACTGAGAACGAAGAAATATTCTGAAATGATGGCCTTCGGAGTGACACAAAGAAAAGAATTCATGAAATGCTTCGGACGGGTATAAAAGAATTCCTCACGATCGAAACAATAATGAGGATGGCATGAAGCTAGAAGCACAACTCATCAAGAGAACGGGCCAAGATTTAAGAGAAACACTTCTCCGGTCTTCAAAATCTGAGAAGACGAGAAATGCCATGAAGAATTGTTGAGCACTCCGGAATGAAGAATTAAAAGGTTGAAACAATGTTGAAAAGATTTTGAAAACGATCTTGGAGAAGGCATGTGATTGATGGAAATCATTCTTACGTCACACTTGAAAAGAATTTCAGAATACTCCGAAAAATAATTAGAAGAGTCAGGTAAGTGAAGGAAATATGCCCTAGAGGCAATAATAAAGTTGTTATTTATATTTCCTTATATCATGATAAATGTTTATTATTCATACTAGAATTGTATTAACCGGAAACTTAGTACATGTGTGAATACATAGACAAAACAGAGTGTCCCTAGTATGCCTCTACTTGACTAGCTCATTGATCAAAGATGGTTATGTTTCCTAACCATAGACATGAGTTGTCATTTGATCAACGGGATCACATCATTAGGAGAATGATGTGATGGACAAGACCCATCCGTTAGCATAGCACTATGATCGTTTAGTTTTACTGCTATTGCTTTCTTCATGACTTATACATGTTCCTATGACTATGAGATTATGCAACTCCCGAATACCGTAGGAACACCTTGTGTGCTATCAAACGTCACAACGTAACTGGGTGATCATAAAGATGCTCTACAGGTGTCTCCGAAAGTATTCGTGGTGTTGGCATAGATCAAGATTAGGATTTGTCACTCCGAGTGTCGGAGAGGTATCTCTGGGCCCTCTCGGTAACACACATCATAATAAGCCTTGCAAGCAAAAGACTAATGAGTTAGTCACGAGATGTTGTGTTACGGAACGAGTAAAGAGACTTGTCGGTAACGAGATTGAACTAGGTATAGAGATACCGACGATCGAATCTCGGGCAAGTAACATACCAATGACAAAAGGAACAACGTATGTTGTTATGCGGTTTGACCGATAAAGATCTTCGTAGAATATGTAGGAGCCAATATGAGCATCCAGGTTCCGCTATTGGTTATTGACCAGAGATGAGTCTCGGTCATGTCTACATAGTTCTCGAACCCGTAGGGTCCGCACGCTTAACGTTTGATGACGATCGGTATTATGAGTTTATGAGTTTTGATGTACCGAAGGAGTTCGGAGTCCCGGATGAGACCGGGGACATGACGAGGAGTCTCGAAATGGTCGAGACGTAAAGATCGATATATTGGACGACTATATTCGGACATCGGAAAGGTTCCGAGTGATTCGGGTATTTTTCGGAGTATATGGGCCTTATTGGGCCATACGGGAATAGAGGAGAAAGGCCAAAAGGAAGGAGCCCCTCTGGTCCGAATTGGACAAGGGGTGCAGCCCCCTTTTCCTTCTTCCTCTCCACCTCTTTCCTTCTCTCCTACTCCGGAAAGGAAAGGGGAATCCTACTAGGACTTGGGAGTCCTAGTAGGACTCCCCACACTTGGCGCGCCCCCTCTAGGGCCGGCCTCTCCCTTGCTCCTTTATATACGGGGGCAGGGGGCACCCTAGGACACACAAGTTGAATTGTTTTAGCCGTGTGCGGTGCCCCCCTCCACAGAAACACACCTCGGTCATACCGTTGCAGTGCTTAGGCGAAGCCCTGCGCCGGTAGATACATCATATCCGTCACCACGTCGTCGTGCTGACGTAACTCTCCCGTGAAGCTCAACTGGATCAAGAGCTCGTGGGACGTCATCAAGCTGAACGTGTGCTGAACGCGGAGGTGCCGTACGTTCGGTGCTTGATCGGTTGGATCGCGAAGAAGTTCGACAACATCAACCGCGTCACTTGACGCTTCCGCTCCCGGTCTACGAGGGTACGTAGACACACCCTCCCCTCTCGTTGCTATGCATCTGGTAGATAGATCTTGCGTGATCGTAGGAAAATTTTGAAAATACTACGTCACCCAACAGTGGCATCATGAGCCAGGTCTATACGTAGATGATATGCACGAGTAGAACACAATGAGTTGTGGGCGATACTAGTCATACTGCTTACCAGCATGTCATACTTTGCTTCGGCGGTATTGTGAGATGAAGCGGCCCGGACCGACATTACGCGTACGCTTACGCGAGACTGGTTTCACCGTTACGAGCACTCGTTGCTTAAAGGTGACTGGCGGGTGTCTGTCTCTCTCACTTTAGCTGAATCAAGTGTGGCTACGCCCGGTCCTTGTGAAGGTTAAAACAGCACATACTTGACGAAACATCGTTGTGGTTTTGTATGCGTAGGTAAGAACGGTTCTTGCTAAGCCCATAGCAGCCACGTAAAACTTGCAACAACAAAGTAGAGGACGTCTAACTTGTTTTTGCAGGGCATGTTGTGATGTGATATGGTCAAGACATGATGAGATATACGGTTTTGTATGAGATGATCATGTTTTGTAAAGTTATCGGCAACTGGCAGGAGCCATATGGTTGTCGCTTTATTGTATGAAATGCAATCGCCATGTAATTTCTTTACTTTATCACTAAGCGGTAGCGATAGTCGTAGAAGCAATAGTTGGCGAGACGACAACGATGCTACGATGGAGATCAAGGTGTCGCGCCGGTGACGAAGGTGATCATGACGGTGCTTTGGAGATGGAGATCAAAAGCACAAGATGATGATGGCGATATCATGTCACATATTCTGATTGCATGTGATGTTTATCTTATTATGCTTCTTATTTTGCTTAGAACGACGGTAGCATTATAAGATGATCCCTTACTAAATTTCAAGGTATAAGTGTTCTCCCTGAGTATGCACCGTTGCGAAAGTTCGTCGTGCCGAGACACCACGTGATGATCGGGTGTGATAAGCTCTACGTTCAAATACAACGGGTGTAAGCCAGTTTTGCACACGCAGAATACTCGGGTTAAACTTGACGAGCCTAGCATATGCAGATATGGCCTCGGAACACTGGAGACCGAAAGGTCGAGCGTGAATCATATAGTAGATATGATCAACATAAGATGTTCACCATTGAAACTACTCCATCTCACGTGATGATCGGACATGGTTTAGTTAATTTGGATCACGTGATCATTTAGATGACCGGAGGGATGTCTATCTAAGTGGGAGTTCTTTAATTAATATGATTAAATTGAACTTTAATTTATCATGAACTTAGTCCTGGTAGTATTAGCATATCTATGTTGTAGATCAATAGCTCGCGATGTTGCTCCCCGTTTATTTTTATATGTTCCTAGAGAAAACTAAGTTGAAAGATGTTAGTAGCAATGATGCGGAATTGTTCTGTGATCTGAGGATTATCCTCATTGTTGGACAGAGAATTATGTCCTTGATGCACCGCTAGGTGACAGACCTATTGCAGGAGCAGATGTAGACGTTATGAACGTTTTGACAAAAGCTCGGTATGATGACTACTTGATAGTTTAAGTGCACCACGCTTTACGGCTTAGAACCGGGACTTCAAAAACGTTTTGAACGCCACGGAGCATATAAGATGTTCCAAGAGTTGAAATTAGTATTTCATACTCATGCCCGTGTCGAGAGGTATAAGACTTCTGACAGTACTTTGCCTACAAGATGGAGGAGAATAGCTCAACTAGTGAGCATGTGCTCAGATTGTCTGGGTACTACAATTACTTGAATCAAGTGGGAGTTAATCTTCCAGATAAGATAGTAATTGACAAAGTTCTCTAGTCACTATCACCAAGTTAGTAGAACTTCATGATGAACTATAATATGCAAGGGATGACGAAAGGAATTCCCGAGCTCTTCGCGATGCTGAAGTCGGCGAAGGTAGAAATCATGAAAAAGCATCAAGTGTTGATGGTTAACAAGACCACTTGTTTCAAGTAAAGGGCAAAGGGATAGAAGGGGAACTTCAAGAAGAATGACAAGCAAGTTGTCACTCCCGTGAAGAAACCCAAATCTAAAACTCAAGCCTGAAACTAAGTGCTTCTACTGCAAAGGAAATGGTCACTGGAAGTGGAACTGCCCTAGATACTTGGCGGATAAGAAGGATGGCAAAGTGAACAAAGGTATATTTTGATATACAGATTATTGATGTGTACTTTACTAGTGTTCATAGCAACCCCTGGGTATTTGATACCGGTTCAGTTGCTAAAATTAGTAACTCAAAACGAGAATTGCAGAATGAACAGAGACTAGTTAAAGGTGAAGTGACGATGTGTGTTGGAAGTGGTTCCAAGATTGATATAATCATCATCGCACACTCCCTATACTTTCGGGATTAGTGTAAAACCTAAATAAATGTTATTTGGCATTTGCGTTGAGCATGAATATGATTTGATCATATTTGTTGCAATACGGTTATTCATTTAAAGTCATAGAATAATTGTTATTCTGTTTACATGAATAAAACCTTCGATGGTCATACACCCAATGAAAATAGTTTGTTGGATCTCCATCGTGGTGATACACATATTCATAATATTGAAGCCAAAAGATGCAAGGTTAATAATGATAGTGCAACTTATTTGTGGCACTGCCGTTTAGGTCATAATGGTGTAAAGCGCATGAAGAAACTCCATAGTGATGGACTTTTGGAATCACTTGATTATGAATCACTTGGTGCTTGCGAACCATGCCTCATGGGCAAGATGACTAAAACTCCGTTCTCCGGAACAATGGAGCGAGCAACAGATTTGTTGGAGATCATACATACAGATGTATGTGGACCAATGAGTGTTGAAGCTCGCGGCGGGTATCGTTATTTTCTGACCTTCACTAATGATTTGAGCAGATATGGGTATATCTACTTAATGAAGCACAAGTCTGAAACATTTGAAAAGTTCAAAGAATGTCAGAGTGAAGTGGAGAATCATTGTAACAAGAAAATAAGAGTTTCTACGATATGATCGTAGAGGTAAAATATTTGAGTTAGCGAGTTTGGCCTTCAGTAAAAACAATGTGAAATAGTTTCACTACTCACGCCACCTGGAACACCACAGTGTAATGGTGTGTCCGAACGTCATAACCGTACTTTATTAGATATGGTGCGATCGATGATGTCTCTTACCGATCTAGCACTATCGCTTTTGGGGTTATGCATTAGAGACAGCTACATTCACGTTAAATAGGGCACCATCTAAATCCGTGGAGATGACACCGTATGAACTGTGGTTTGACGAGAAACCTAAGCTGTCATTTCTTTAAGTTTGGGACTGCGATGCTTATATGAAAAAGTTTCAACATGATAAGCTCGAACCCAAATCGGAGAAGTAAATCTTCATAGGATACCCAAAAGAAACTGTTGGGTACACCTTCTATCACAGATCCGAAGGCAAGGTCTTTGTTGCTAAGAGTGGATCCTTTCTAGAGAAGGAGTTTCTCTCGAAAGAAGTGAGTGGGAGGAAAGTAGAACTTGATGAGGTAATTGTACCTTCTCCCGAATTGGAAAGGTAGTACATCATAGAAACTCGTTCCAGTGATTCCTACACCAATTAGTGAGGAAGCTAATGATGATGATCATGAAACTTCAGATCAAGTTTCTGCTGAACTTCGTAGATCGACCAGAGTTTGTTCCGCACCAGAGTGGTACGACAACCCAGTTCTGGAAGTCATGTTACTAGACCATGATGAACCTACGAACTATGAGGAAGCGATGATGAGCCCAGATTCCGCAAAATGGCTTGAGACCATGAAATCTGAGATGGGATCCATGTATTAGAACAAAGTATGGACTTTGGTTAACTTGCCCGATGATCGGCAAGCCATCAAAAATAAATGGATCTTCAAGAGGAAGACCGACGCAAACTGTAATGTTACTGTTTACAAAGCTCGACTTGTTGCGAAAGGGTTTCGACAAGTTCAAGGAGTTGACTACGATGAGACTTTCTCACCCGTAGCGATGCTTAAGTCTGTCCGAATCATGTTAGTAATTGCCGCATTTTATGAAATCTGGCAAATGGATAACAAAACTGCATTCTTTAATGGATTTATTAAAGAAGACTTGTATATGATGCAACCAGAAGGTTTTGTCAATCCTAAAGATGCTAACAAAATGTGCAAGCTCCAGCGATCCATCTATGGACTAGTGCAAGCATCTCGGAGTTGGAATATACGCTTTGATAAGTTGATCAAAGCATATAGATTTATACAGACTTGCGGTGAAGTCTGTATTTACAAGAAGTGAGTGGGAGCACTACAACCTTTCTGATAAGTATATGTGAATGACATATTGTCGATCGGAAATGATGTAGAATTTTTTGGAAAGCATAAAGGAGTGTTTGAAAGGAGTTTTTCAAAGAAATACCTTGGTGAAGCTGCTTACATATTGGGCATCAAGATCTATAGAGATAGATCAAGATGCTTGATAAGACTTTCGATGAGTACATACCTTGATAAGATTTTGAAGTAGTTCAAAATGGATCAATCAAAGAAGGAGTTCTTGCCTGACTTGTAAGGTGTGAAGTTGAGTAAGACTCAAAGCCAGACCACGGCAGAAAAATATAGAGAGAATGAAAGTCATTCCCTATGCCTCAGCCATAGGTTCTATAAAGTATGCCATGCTGTGTACCAAACATGTTGTGTACCTTGCCATGAGTTTGTCAAGGGGGTACAATAGTGATCCAGGAGTAGATCACTTTATAGCGGTCAAAATTATCCTTAGTAACTGGATGACTAAGGAAATGTTTCTCGATTATGGAGGTGATAAAGAGTTCGTCGTAAAGGGCTACGCCGATGCAAGCTTTGACACTAAATCCAGATGACTCTAAGTATCAATCTGGATGCATATTGAAAGTGGGAGCAATTATCTAGACTAGCTCCATGCAGAGCATTGTAGACATAGAAATTTGCGAAATACATACGGATCTGAATGTGACAGACCCGTTGACTAAACTTCTCTCACAAGCAAAACATGATCACACCTTATTACTCTTGGGTATTAATCACATAGCAATGTGAACTAGATTATTGACTCTAGTAAACCCTTTGGGTGTTGGTCACATGGTGATGTGAACTATGGGTGTTATTCACATAACGATGTGAACTATCGGTATTAAATCACATGGCGATGTGAGCTAGATTATTGACTCTAGTGCAAGTGGGAGACTGAAGGAAATATGCCCTAGAGGCAATAATAAAGTTGTTATTTATATTTCCTTATATCATGATAAATGTTTATTATTCATGCTAGAATTGTATTAACCGGAAACTTAGTACATGTGTGAATACATAGACAAAACAGAGTGTCCCTAGTATGCCTCTACTAGACTAGCTCATTGATCAAAGATGGTTATGTTTCCTAACCATAGACATGAGTTGTCATTTAATCAACGGGATCACATCATTAGGAGAATGATGTGATGGACAAGACCCATCCGTTAGCATAGCACTATGATCGTTTAGTTTTACTGCTATTGCTTTCTTCATGACTTATACATGTTCCTATGACTATGAGATTATGCAACTCCCGAATACCGTAGGAACACCTTGTGTGCTATCAAACGTCACAACGTAACTGGTTGATCATAAAGATGCTCTACAGGTGTCTCCGAAAGTATTCGTGGTGTTGGCATAGATCAAGATTAGGATTTGTCACTCCGAGTGTCGGAGAGGTATCTCTGGGCCCTCTCGGTAACACACATCATAATAAGCCTTGCAAGCAAAAGACTAATGAGTTAGTCACGAGATGATGTGTTACGGAACGAGTAAAGAGACTTGTCGGTAACGAGATTGAACTAGGTATAGAGATACCGACGATCGAATCTCGGGCAAGTAACATACCAATGACAAAAGGAACAACGTATGTTGTTATGCGGTTTGACCGATAAAGATCTTCGTAGAATATGTAGGAGCCAATATGAGCATCCAGGTTCCGCTATTGGTTATTGACCAGAGATGAGTCTCGGTCATGTCTACATAGTTCTCGAACCCGTAGGGTCCGCACGCTTAACGTTTGATGACGATCGGTATTATGAGTTTATGAGTTTTGATGTACCGAAGGAGTTCGGAGTCCCGGATGAGACCTGGGGACATGACGAGGAGTCTCGAAATGGTCGAGACGTAAAGATTGATATATTGGACGACTATATTCGGACATCGGAAAGGTTCCGAGTGATTCGGGTATTTTTCGGAGTATATGGGCCTTATTGGGCCATACGGGAATAGAGGAGAAAGGCCAAAAGGAAGGAGCCCCTCTGGTCCGAATTGGACAAGGGGTGCAGCCCCCTTTTCCTTCTTCCTCTCTACCTCTTTCATTCTCTCCTACTCCGGAAAGGAAAGGGGAATCCTACTAGGACTTGGGAGTCCTAGTAGGACTCCCCACACTTGGCGCGCCCCCTCTAGGGCCGGCCTCTCCCTTGCTCCTTTATATACGGGGGCAGGGGGCACCCTAGGACACACAAGTTGAATTGTTTTAGCCGTGTGCGGTGCCCCCCTCCACAGAAACACACCTCGGTCATACCGTTGCAGTGCTTAGGCGAAGCCCTGCGCCGGTAGATACATCATATCCGTCACCACGCCGTCGTGCTGACGTAACTCTCCCGTGAAGCTCAACTGGATCAAGAGCTCGTGGGACGTCATCAAGCTGAACGTGTGCTGAACGCGGAGGTGCCGTACGTTCGGTGCTTGATCGGTTGGATCGCGAAGAAGTTCGACAACATCAACCGCGTCACTTGACGCTTCCGCTCCCGGTCTACGAGGGTACGTAGACACACTCTCCCCTCTCGTTGCTATGCATCTGGTAGATAGATCTTGCGTGATCGTAGGAAAATTTTAAAATACTACGTCACCCAACAGTAAGATCCTGGAAAAAGACCTGTGGGTTATGGGCCCACTCAAAAGAAACAGCGTTGGAATGATTACTTAAGAGATATTGCACCGGTTGAATTAAATGGCTTGAATGAGATAACAATCTCAAAATAGTTTGACAGGATTAAGAATGGAAACACGAATCTTCCGCGCTCCGGATATGAATAGCAAGAGGAGAATGATTAATTGGTGCACCGGAATAAGAAAGCATTGTGAAATGAGGAAAAGGATAAGATCAACACCAAAATCTTGAATTACATCCACCGGCAGAATTTGAGAACAAAAGAATGATGAACTTGAAACTCTTGAGCATGTTCACGATAATGACCGGATAAGAACATTGAAGGAAATGAATGAAGAAGTATCACATGAATAAAATGGATACTTGACTAAGAATACTGGCTCCAAGAAGAAGAAGGGTGGGAGGGCAGGTAACAAAGACAACTTGGAATGAATCAAACAGACAAATCGTCAGATTTCTGAACGACGTCCGTATGGAATAACTTGAAGAGAAGGCACACCGGTTGAAAAAAAGGATTAACATGAAAATCTTGATTGTCAAAAAGAATTAGCACTCCCATAGAAATATGAGAACACCGATTAGGAAAGGTATGGAATCAACACTTGACATTAAAGCAACTCGAATACCAAAATGAAATCAAAACAAATGATAGATATGTTGCAACATAATCTTCACAATATCATTCGAACAGAGAATGAACGAATGAATCCGCAGTTACATCAACTTGTCGAGAAGCCACTTGGAGAACAAAATGTAAATAAAAAGGAACAAGGAACAGATAGAACAAATACAAGATAGAAGCTTCGTTCGACAAATTTGTGCTGAAAGCTTATGGAACGTGTTACAAAAGGGTTTTGCAATCCCCGGATCAGCATAGCCAAGGACCCTTTAAGATGCAACTCCCGATCGGAACAAGCCCATAAAACCACTTCACTCAATGTAGAACCCCGAACTTCATATAATGCATTCGTTGGAAGAATGCCTAGAACTACTAGATGAACCCACCTATTAATTTCCGAAAGTTTCCAGTTATGCAATCAGGTGTTGGGGATACAGGGGAAGCATCGCGCACTCAACTCTAATCCTACATCCAGCTGTATCCATCCTTTAACACATAACCAGTTATTTCCGGAAACCGTTTACCTCGGACCTTCGAAACGCATCTACTATACAAGCTATGGCAATACTCCCGAACTACCTCCCCAGTACTGGGTGATGTCGGGGTTATCTTGCCACTAACCGCATAGGAGAGTTTTTGATGTCGGCCATCTTAAGTATTCTAGAACTGCCGCGATGGATTTGTGACGACAACACCTCGGAGCTCAACTCCCCGGGACACTGCCACAACCCCTAATGACAGGAGGCATCGAGAACAATGTTCTCGTCACAAAGACATCGGAACAATTTAAAACAATACTCGCGAGATCCTAAAAAAAATTGGTGCTTTTTTGAGAGTAGAAGAGACAAGAGTAATCGTGAGGAGTCCTCACCAGAGTGAAAAGAGATGAGGAGCAAAGAAATCCTACTCTCCGATATATATATATATATATATATATATATATATATATATATATATATATATATATATATATATATATATATATATATATATATATATATATATATATATATATATATATATATATATATATATATATATATATATATATATATATATATATAGGACTCAAAACATTTTCATGTGTGTGCCTAGACTCAACCGTCAACGATTCGATCAATCAGTGGGGGCTTCTAGGTCGGAGAAGGCTCTGAATACCAACTTATAATGCCCAGGATGGGACTATACCTCCTACGTGTCGAGGCATGACTTAAAGGTATAAGCCCATTCTGGAATGATCTCAAGTTTGGTATCTTTGCACGACTCATGTAAAAGAGGGATTAAATTGCAAAAGGAGATAGTTGGCTTACACTCGCCACTTCACACAATACATTACATAAGCAAAGCATCATTCAAAACATCACAGCCCATCTAAGGGTAAGATCCAAAAGACAAGATACCAAACATAACGTTAAACCATAGGTCTAGATCGAATCCTAGTAGAAACCACTACTGATCGTCGAAATGTCACAAGCAAACGGCCACTCTCTTCATCGAGCTCCTGGTGAAGTACTTGAACCCGCTCCTGCATCAAACTCGGCTGAACCTGCATCTGGTGTTGTAGTATCTGTGAGCCACGAGGACTCAGCAATCCCATAACCATGGGTATCAAGACTAGCAAAGCTTTATGGGTAGGAAGAGGTAAAGTGGCGAGGTTGCAGCAGCGGCTAAGCATAATATGGTGGCTAACTTACGAGTACAAGAATAAGATGAGCATCTACGCAAACGGTCGCAAAAGTAGTGATCGCTAAAGATCCTGAACTACATACGAATCAAACATAACCCCACCGTGTTCTCTTCTCAAAGTGAAAAGAGACAGTGACGGTTACTCACGCAGTTGTGTGTTTTACTTCGGATCCTCTGTCAAGTTTTCTACAACCGGACATTAACAAATTCCAATCTGCCACATAACCGCGGGCACGGCTTTCGAAAGATCATAACCCTGCAGGGGTGTCCCAACTTAGCCCATCACAAGCTCTCACGATTAGCTGAAGTGATAATTATAATATCATCACCCCTTATCTTAGGGACAATCCGATCAGGCTCGGCATCCCGGTGCACAAGACATTTCGACAATGGTAAAACAAGTCCAGCAAGACCTCCCAATGTGTCGACACCCTGATAGTAGCCGCGCGAATCTCGTCTCAGGCCACGACCGGATGGGTGAAGCTACGGGAGCCAAACCTCGAGTTTCCCCGTGGTGGCCCCGCAGGCTCCCCGTTTGGGACCAACATCATCAGCACTGGCCCCCCCTGCTATGTAGAAAAAAATCCTCGGGTAGCGCTAACTCCCTATGCAATTTAATTAATTAATTAAGTTGTTATTATGAGCAAAATAAAACCAATCTTGGGCCTTGCTGGAGGAGTTTTATTCAAAGTCGAACTGTCAAGGGGTCCCCATCCATCCATCGTGTAAGGAACGCAAAATCAAGGAACATGATGCCGGTTTATCGGCGCCTAAGGTGGCATGAGTGGAACAAAACATCGAGCAAAAGGCCAAGCCTTCCACCCATGCCCAGTATATAGGTGTGTTAATAACATTAATAGATATTGTGATATTCCAACAACAAGTTCCCTCCTGGAACGAACTTCATCTTCACCTGCAACTAACAACGCTATAAGAGGGGCTGAGCAAGCGGGTAACATAGCCAAACAGTGGTTTCGCTAGGAAGATTTCAAAGGTTAGAGGTTTCATGGCAACAAGGAGAGGCTGACATAAAAGATGGGTAGCGCGACATGTAACGATAGCATCGAGACAACTAAGCATGGCAATGGTAGTAAAGGTATCCAAGGGTATGATCATCTTGCCTGGGATTCCGCGAGGAAGAAGGACGGATCCATGACGAAGACGGAGCAACAAGTCGAGCGAATCCTCACAACTCCGGAACGAAACCGAAGCTAACAAGAGAAGCAACCGGAAAGAAGCAAACAACACGGTAAACACACAAGCATAGACATGGCATACGATGCACATCCAAGTATGATGCATGTCCGGTTTAATTATGCATGGCATGGCAAAGTGCACAAACAAGGACTACAATTTAAGTGGAGCTCAATATGCAACGAGTTGCATATTGATGAAACACCACATTTTACTTATTTAATTGACTCTCGTTTATTTACAAGACAAGGTTAAATGTTTGTTAACATGGCAAGAGGTGAATAGAGAGCAAACTACCTATTTAGACATTTTAAATGAGGCCGGAAATAACAACAACAATTCCGGAAAAATCCCCATGAGCATGTTTAGCAATATTAAAGCAAACAACAATTAAACATTTTAGTGTTGTTAACATGATGCGGATGACATGATCAAGTTTATGCAATTTTATTAATTAAAGGTTAACATGAAGAGATATGAAGTATTGTCACCGTGGTGAAAGGAAAAAGGGTGCCACGGCAACGATCCGAAAATGATGCAACGGCAACATATCGGTTCCGGTAACTCGTTGAGAGACCGGTGCAAAAGGAAAGATGGCGTGAGCGAGTCGAACAAGAAGAAAGGTGGGGTGATCCCGTCACCGGGTTCCCACGAGTCGGCGACGAGGCAACCGAGGAGCACGACAAAAGAAGATTCGGGCACGATGCACACAAGGGCAAACATCTCATACAACACAAGCATCACACGGGTCATCGTCTCGGGGTTATACCTTCGGAACATTTGTTTCGGAGCGGTTCGAGATCGTCGAGGAACGTAGTGGAAGTAGTCGTACACGGGTCGTAGAGGAAGTAGTCGTTCTCGTGAGTCGTAGAGGAAGTAGGCGTTCACGTGGTCGTCGAGGGAAGTAGTTGTACACGAGGCAACGAGGTCGTCGTGGTACACGTTCATGTAGAGGTACTTGACGATTCCGGAGATGTGCACGGGTTGTAGTGGTGCTCATATTGTCGGTCCGGTCTCGGTTCTTGTGACGTAGAGGTACTTGGCGTTCGACGGGCGTCGTGGTACTTGCCGTAGGGGTACTTGACGCATCGTGCCGGTCTCGGTCTCACGTAGTCGTACACGGGTCCTCTGTCAAAACAACAGCACATGCAACACAAAAGAAACACAGGACACGGCAGCAGCAAGGGGGCGACGAGGTCATGGCAGCCGCAACGGAGGCAGTCCAACGGGGAAGCTCTGCAGAACGATGGCGGCGCAAGGGCCTCGGGAGCTCGAGCGGGGAGGCCGAAGATGGAGGGGTGCGGGCTCGGCGCTGGAGTCGCGACGGGAGCAGCACCTGGCCAGACGCTGTGGCCTCGAGGTTGCTGCAGGAGGGGAGAAAGCGGTGGACGGCCTGAGGGAGGCGCAGCTCGCGGGGAAGGAAGATGGCGAGGCGGCAGGGGCGGACCGGCCACTGGAGGTGCAGCTCCTGGCCGTCTCTGGAGGGGCGCGGCGGCTTACGCCTGGCGACGCGGGGCGGCTGGAGGGGAAGGGCCTGAGGGCCGGTGGCGATGGGGTGCGGGCGCAGGGGAGCTCGAGGGAATTGAGAGGGAGATGATGAGGGGATCGGGATCGGGCGAGAGAAGGGTTCGGGTGCGAGCGAGAGGAGGACCCGCAGGGAGGATCGAGGGAGAGCTGGGAATCGGGCGCTGGGGAGTGAAGCTGGCGGCGCATCGGGAGGATGAGGGGAGAGATGAGCGGTCGGCCAGCTAGGGGATAGGGTTTGCAGGCGGGCCAAGGTGGCCAGGTGGGCCGGCTGGGGGCTAAGATGGCCTAGAGGGAGTTGAGCCTAGGAGGGAGGGAAGTGTGGGCCGGCTGGAGGGGGAGGTGGCTGTAGAGGCCAGCTGCGGCTGGGATCTCCTGGCTGTTCCTTTCTTACTCTTTTATTTCTAATAGCAGAGATAAAATAAGAAAGACAGAAGATAGAGAAAGGAATGATTAGGGAAGGAACTTGGGCATGCAGATAATTTTTCCGGACTCGTAAAAAGGTGCACGGTCCACGAAAAATAGGAGAGGCGAGAATGCAAGAGATAAAAACGAACTCATTTGAATTAAATTCAAATGATTTGAATATGAATGGGGGTATTTAAAGAGTCCAAAAATGTTGAGGATTTTGGAGGATCCTCGATAGAATGGATAAGAAATATAGGGAAGGTTTTTGACGATGAAACTTGAATTAAGAGGCATGGGGAAATATATGCAAGTGTGTTATGGTTAATTCCACATCAATGGAATATTTAATATAGCTGCCTAAATATTGAGAGGATATGTTATAAAGAGAAGTCATCCTTCCCTCGATTTAAATGGACCGAAGGTCCACACGATTTATTTAAGTTGAGATGCAAAGAAATATGACATGATGGCATGACGACATGATGCAATGCAAAAATAAATAACACAAGCACAAAATAAAACACACGGGAGAACCCGGAACATTTGGAATCTTCTGGAATCTTCTGGGACGTCGGTCTTCGGGCGTCACACCTTTCCAAAGCGGACCCCCTCTTAATAGTATGGCTTTTCTATGACTCAATTCCAGCGAAAAGAAACAAAAGGAAACACCGTCTTCCGTAGGTTCCGAGGGGCACTTAATCATCCTGTGGCTTGGTGAGATATATCTGAAAAGCTCAGTCCACACGACTAGTCCGCAAAAGCATTGTCATCAATCACCAAAACTACTTAGGGAGAAATATGCCCTTACAATCTCCCCCTTTTTGGTGGATTGATGACAATACGAGATTTGCACAAAGATATATAAGAATAGTAAGCAAACCCAGAAAAGTTATAGAATATAGGTGAGCTCCCCTAGATGTGTGCATACATAAGAAGGTGCTTTGGACTGCACATCACACATGCTACGATCAATGCTCCCCCTATATTCTACAAACAATATACTCCTTGCAACAAAGAATGAGATTCTACGCATGGATGTAAGGAGGATAACGTGAGCACATATAAAGGGCAAGTGAAGCAACCACTCACAACCTAGCAGAAAGCAAAGACATAATAACGAGATAACGAGTAGAGTGCATATGTCTCACACCATATGAAGGTCTCACACACACGACACAAACTAACGAAAGCAGACAAGGTTCGACCAACGAAACGCAAATAAACACGGCACGTCACAAGACACAAATCCTAACACACTCTCCCCCTTTGGCATCGAGACACCACAAAGGGAAAGAGGACACCTAAGACAAAGGTGGTAGCTCAGGCGGAAGAAATCAGTCGTCACGTGCTCCGTCAGACTCCTGCTGCTCCTCCTCAGAATCAGACCACTTGTAGCCCTGTTTGGCAATCCACTCAGCCTCTGGAGTGATGATCTCCTCTGACCCATCAGACGGATCCTCACCAAAGATCTTCATTATCTTCTTGTCAAGCTGGCGAGATTGCTTGTGAGTCACACGAGCCTTGTACTGCCCCTTTGCCTGCATACAAAACAAAGCTTTCATCTTCCTCTTCAGCTTCTTAGCCCACGAGGGCTCAGACGAGGGAGGAGCATATCCTCCAGAACTGTCCTCAGCAGCTGCCTCCTCCTCCACTAGCTCCTCATCTTCATCCATCTGAGCTGTAGCAGCCTCGGCACGGGTAGTAGTGTTAGCCCATCGACTCTTGATGCGAAGTCTGATAGGCTCATGACGAATCCAGTGCGGGGCCTCAAACTCCTCATTAGAGTAAAGCTTCTCCCAAGTCTTGGAGATAAGCAGAAACAGAAAAGGACCGTAGATAGGCACTTTGCGAGTGAAAATCGCAAAGCGGAGCTCACACCACATGATATGTGAGATATCAAGTGGTTGAGTCTGAGCACTGCGGGTCTCCTCACACATAAGCAACAGGTCCACGAGGTATGCATGTACCTTGTCCTTGTCCCCAACACGAGGAAACAAGGTGTTGCGGAAGATCCTATGCATGATATCCAGAAAGGGGTTCATCACCCAAGTCTTCTTGCCACTAGCAAGCGTCTTCTCCACATAGAAAGGCAGCAGCCGGTCCTTGTTGGCAGATTCTTCATTAGCATGAGGGCGAGCTCCAACAGGAGTGTGGATCCCCTCATCAGCAACCTGAAACAGATCCATAAAGTCCTTCCATGTAGCAGTCGTCTTATGTCCATTTGTCATCCAAGTCAAGTTGCGTTCCTCCTTGGGATGGAAGTGAACCGAAGCATAGAACTGTGCCACAATCTCTGGGTCAAAGTCCATCTGAAATCTCATGATGTGATCAATGCCAAACTGCTCCACAAGATCTAGAGCCTCAACAAAATAGGCCCGGTGCTATTCCTTCGGCATGTGGGTCATATCAATCCAATGTGCATCCACATATAGGTTGTGTTTGCTCTTTAGTACCTCTGTGTAGATACGATACTGCTGCTTGGTCCAGAACAACTCATCTCCATGGAACTGAGCCCGGGGATCTGCATAGGGGTTGATCTTCCTCCTAGTGATAAACTCATGAGATGGTATCTCCTCCATGGTCATAGTTGGTTCCTTGTTCTTGGTGGCCGTGGTCTTGGTTCTGCGTTGGGGGGCATTGGAGCCCTCAGGAACATCACTTTGAGTGCGTAGACGCTTAGACCCTGTGTCACGGCTAGGATTGGAGCGACGGACATTGGAACCGGAGCAACCACCTAAGACACAAACACAAAAACACGAAAGAAAGACAAAGAGAATCAATGCAAAAGCCACAAGAGCACAAGAAACATGTAGAAAAGGTAATATGTATGTGCTACGAAGTAGGTATGAACCAAGCAGTAGTACTGGTCAAAGCTTGCGGAAGTAAATTTTTAGTGCCGCCTAGGGGGCGGCAGTACCGCACAGAAGTGTTGCGGTAGTACTGCACCAGACACAGTACTAAAAATTTACTTCTGTGTTCATCATGGTAGTACCGCTCCATAGGAGCGGTAGTACCATTACGCGTCAGAGCAGTAGTACCGCTGTCAGCCAGTGGTAGTAACGATCGAGGTCAGATCCGAAAGCAGATCTGAACAATGAGTGCCTAGAACGGGCGAACGGTACTACGGCTGATCACAACAACTTGGTAGCAACATACTCACTAGCATTTCTACTGCACTACAACTCTCCTACACCCTAATCTTCCATGGATAAGGTCAAAAAGACCACAAGAACAACATGCATCTCCCCAAAACCTAGAAACAACAAACGGGCAAAAAGAAGAGGGGATTTTGGGGAGAAACCTTCATCCATGGCAAGAGGTCGAGGTGGGGGACGATCCCACTGATCGGAATGTGAGGAGAGTGGCCGGGGACGGAGATCCGGCGAGGTCCTCCGACGCCGTTCTTGAGAGAGAGAGAGACGACGTGGGGGAGATGAGATGAATGGGTATGGGGGAGTTAGAACTCCCCCCTGCCCGCTTATAACCCCCAGTCGTACAAACAGATGCGGTAGTACCACGGTCATCGCGGTAGTACCACCCGGGCGGAAGTACCGCACGCAAGGCGGTAGTACCACTCTTCCAGTGGCAGTAAAAAATTACTGCCGTGCTGGTTGTGGTAGTATCGGAGTTCTCCTTGCAGCAGTATCGTGACAGTTCATGGTAGTACCGCCCCCTCAAGAAAATGCAAGTTTCGACAAGAGGGCTTAAGCAATGCAACTGCGGGCAAGAGCGCACACAAACGGCAAACGGAAAGAAAGACAACAAAACAACTTGAACAACACACGAGACACTCCTCCTTGAAGGAGGTCGGTGGCCGAAGCCACCTATGTTTGAGTTATTTAGTATGGCACCGCGAAGAACTATCCTTGGGCCCATGACCAATACTCGTCTTGAAGCACTCATACCATTTAACATGGCAATAACAAAGACTTGATTGATTTATGAATAATGGGGGGGGGGAGGAAGAGTTCATTGAGAGAATAATACCCCCCCTATGTCCATGCCTACATCTAGGCAAGATAAATATGTTGAGTGGGAGGAGTGTGTGCAAGGTTTCAAGCAACATTGCTCAAATATATGATATTTAGCTCATGCCTTAACTCGCGAAATCTTGCTTCATCCAATGGCTTCGTGAAGATATCTGGAAGGTTATCATGAGTCTTGACATAGTGAAGCTCTATTTCTCCTCGCCGAATATGATCCTGGATGAATGATACCGAGCTCAATATGCTTCGTCTTGAAATGTTGCATCGGGTTGAGACAAATCTTGATGGCACTTTCATTGTCACACCAAAGAGGCACTTTGTCACAAGTGACACCGTAATCCTTTAAAGTTTGCCTCATCCATAGAAGTTGAGCACAACAACTGCGAGCTGCCACATACTCTACTTCGGTGGACGAGAGAGACACACAACTTTGCTTCTTGGAAGACCAACTTACCAGAGAGCAACCAAGGAATTGGCACCCTCCGGAAGTGGACTTCCTATCCACTTTGTCTCCCGCCCAATCCAAATCAGAGAAACCTACAAGGTTGAAGTTTTCTCCTCTTGGGTACCATAAGCCAAAGTTTGGGGGTATGAGCCAAATATTGAAAGATTCGCTTGACTGCCACAAAGTGACTTTCCTTAGGTGAGGCTTGAAACCGTGCACATATTCCCACACTCACCATAATATCCGGTCTAGATGCACAAAGGTAAAGCAAGGAACCAATCATAGAACTATATACCTTTTGAGCCATCGCTTTACCATTGGGATCAATGTCAAGTTGGCACTTGGTTGGCATTGGAGTAGTAACCGGCTTGACATGACTTAGATTAAACCTCTTGAGCATGTCTTGAGTGTACTTGGCTTGTTTAATGAAGATTCCTTCTCTTCTTTGCTTAATTTCAAACCCAAGGAAGTACTTCAACTCTCCCATCATGGACATCTCAAAATGTGTGGTCATGAGTGTGGCAAACTCATCATTGAAAGCTTTGTTAGGTGAACCAAAGATAATATCATCAACATATAATTGGTAGACAAACAACTCCCCTTTGACCTTCTTAGTAAAAAGAGTGGGGTCGATTTTCCCAATTTCAAACCCACGATCTTGCAACAACTTGGTAAGATGCTCATGCCACACACGTGGGGCTTGTTTAAGGCCATAGGGTGCCTTATCGAGTTGATACATGTGATTGGGGAACTTAGGATCCTCAAACCCCGGGGGTTGTTTGACATATACCAACTCATTAATAGGACCATTAAGAAAAGCACTTTTCACATCCATTTGTTGCAACTTAAAGTTATGATGAGAAGCATAGGCAAGCAACAAATGGATAGATTCAAGGCGAGCAACGGGGGCAAAGGTTTCACCGTAGTTGATACCCTCGACTTGGGAATAGCCTTGAGCCACCAAACGCGCCTTGTTGCGAATGACAATGCCATGAGCATCCTGCTTGTTCTTAAAGATCCATTTGGTTCCCATGACATTATGGTTCTTCTTTGGCCTTGGCACCAGACGCCACACTTTGTTACGCTCGAAGTTGTGGAGTTCTTCATGCATGGCATTAAGCCAGTCAGGGTCTTCGAGAGCGTCACGGACCTTTTGAGGTTCAACACAAGAGACAAAAGCTTGATGAGCACAATAATTTGCTATTTGTCTACGACTGCTTACCCCCTTTGTGATGCTTCCAAGAATATTCTCCATGTGATGTTTGATACGTCTCCAACGTATCTACTTTTCCAAACCCTTTTGCCCTTGTTTTGGACTCTAACTTGCATGATTTGAATGGAACTAACCCGAACTGACACTGCTTTCAGCAGAACTGCCATGGTGTTGTTTTTGTGCAGAATAAAAACTTCTCGGAATCGCCTAAAAATCAATGGAGAATTATTTCAGAAAATATAAAAAATATCTGCAAGAAGATCCTCACCGGGGGACCCACACCCTGTCCTCGAGGGTGGGGGGCGCGCCCCCTGCCTCGAGAGCCGCCCGATGCTCCACCGACGTACCCCCAGATCCTATATCTTCCGTTTCGGGGAGAAAAAATAGGGGAGAAGGAATTATCGCGTTTCACGAGACGGAGCCGCCGCCAAGTGATACATCTCCAACATATCTATAATTTTTGATTGTTCCATGCTATTATTTATGAAGTCTTGGATGTTTAATGGGCTTTATCATTCACTTTTATATCATTTTTGGGACTAACCTACTAACCCAAAGGCCCAGTCTAGATTGCTGTTTTTTGCCTGTTTCAGGGTTTTACAGAAAAGGAATATCAAACGGAGTCCAAACGGAACGAAACCTTCGCGAGAGATATTTTTGGAGGAAATCATGCACGAAAGACTTCGGGGCCAAGCCAGGGGACAGAGGGGCCACCCTCGAGGGTGGGGGGCGCGCCCCCTGCCTCAAGGGCAGCCCGTGTGGCCCCCAGTGCCCCCTTCTTCCTATATATACCTACGTACCCCAGAAACTCCATACACAGAGAGAAAACCCTAATTCCATCGCCGTAGCTTCTGTTCCCGTGGAGCCCATCTTGGAACTTGTTCCGGGAGGGGGATCCATCACGGAGGCGTTCATCATCATCATCATCGCCCTCACCATGAGTTGGGAGTAGTTTACCTCAGACCTTCGGGTCCATAGCTAGTATCTAGATGGCTTCTTCTCTCTCTGGATCTCAATACAAAGTTCTCCTCGGTCTTTGAGGAGATCTATTCGATGTAATCTCTTTTTGCGGTGTGTTTGTTGAGATCCGATGAATTGTGAGTTTATGATGAAGGTTATCTATGAAAGATATTTAGTTCTTCTCTGAACTTTTTGTGTGCTCATAATATCCTTGCAAGTCTCTTCGGATTATTGGTTTGGTTTGGCCTACTAGATCTATAGTTCTTGTAATGGGAGAAGTGCTTGGCTTTGGGTTCAATCTTGCGGTGTCCTTTCCCAGTGACAGTAGGGGCAGCAAGGCACGTATTGTATTGTTGCCATCGAGGATAAAAATATGGGGTTTTCGTCATATTGCTTGAGTTTATCCCTCTACATCATGTCATCTTGCTTAAGGCGTTACTCTGTTCGTATGAACTCAATACACTAGATGCATGCTGGATAGCGGTCGATGTGTGGAGTAATAGTAGTAGATGCAGAATCGTTTCGGTCTACTTGTCTCTGACGTGATGCCTATATATAATGATCATGCCTAGATAGTCTCATAATTATTCGCTTTTCTATCAATTGCTCGACAATAATTTGTTTACCCGCCGTAGAATATCGCTATCATAAGAGAAGCCACTAGAGAAAACTATGGCCCCAGGTCTATCTTTATCATATTACTTTCTCGTCAACTAGCCAATTTCTGTCGCCATTGCTTTCTTTACTTTCTGTTTCTATACCAAAAATACTAAAAATATAATTATCATCTCTACCAGATCTCACTATCGTAAGTGACCGTAAAGGGATTGACAACCCCTTATCGGGTTGGCTGCGAAGTTCTTATTTGTTTGTGCAGGTGCGAGGGACTGGCGTGTGGTCTCCTACTGGATTGATACTTTGGTTCTCAAAAACTGAGGGAGATACTTATGCTACTGTGCTGCATCTCCCTTTCCTCTTCGAGGGAATACAACACAAGCTCAAGAGGTAGCAAGAAGAATTTCTGGCGCCATTGCCGGGGAGGCTTACGCAAAAGTCATATACCAAGTACCTATCACAAACCCTTATCCTTCTCATTACATTTATTTTCCTCTCGTTTTCCTCTCCCCCACTTCACCCTTGCCGTTTTATTTTCCCTTCTTCCGCCGTGTGTTTACGGTTCGCTTGCTTCTTGTTTGCTTGTGCTGCTATGTGCCCTCAATTAGCTTGCATCTTTGCTTGCTAAAGTATGGATCCTCATCCACTTGCTAATCTCTTTAAGATATCCAATTATGTTGAACCTATTGCTAGTGAGTTGCGTGCACTAGATTATCTTTATGGGGTTTTGCTTGAAATTTATGAATCTGAAAATTGTGAGGAATTGTTAAAAGAAAAAGTGATTCATGTTAGCTCCTTAAATAAAAAGCATGATTGCAATGATGTTACTATAAATTCTATTGATGTCAATTGTGCTAATAATATGCAAAACCCTAAGCTTGGGGATGCTAGTTTTGCTATGTCTACTACCTGTTACAATGATCATGATTGGGGCGATTCTTCTTATGATCTTGAAAATTTATTTAATCCCCATGATGAATATAAGATTGATAATAATGTTTGAATTAATACTGAAAGTGGGTTTGGAAGAGTGTCAAATTTAGATCCCACATACTTGGAGAATGTTCAATCTTATGAAACTTTTGATAAAAGTGGGTTTGGAGAGGTCATGACTTTAGTTAATGTTAATCCCACTATTTTGGAAGAGTGTCAACTTTGCATGCATGTGGATAGTGTTGAGAATATGTTATGTGATAGCTATTTTTTTGAATTTGATCATGATCCTACATGCAATTATTATGAGAGAGGGAAATATGGTTGTAGAAATTTTCATGTTACTAAATTACCTCTCGTTATGTTGAGATTGCTATTGTTTCTTTCTCCTTCCTCGCATATGCTAGATCTTGCTTGTCTTGGTAATTTGTTTTCCTATAAGATGCCTATGCATAGGAAGTATGTTAGACTTAGATGTGTTTGTCACATGTCTTATGATGATCTCTTTGTGCTTCAATTCTTGTCTTTCGTGTGAGCATCATTGAATTATCGTGCCTAGCTAGGGGCGTAAAACGATAGCGCTTGTTGGGAGGCAACCCAATTTTATGTTTTTGCTTTTGTTACTGTTAGGGAATAAATGTTGCATCTAGCCTCTGATTAGATGTGTTTTCATGTTTTGTTTAGTGTTTGTGGCAAGTAGAACCTTTGGTAGGACTTGTGTGAAGTTTATATGATCTTGCTGTGAAAATCAGAATCGTTAGCGCTCGCTAAAGTAGTCTTCAGATTTTACTAGAGCGTGATTTCTAGTTGATTCTTTTCGTTGCTAATTGGTAGACAAATTTCGCAAATTTACCAATTTAGTTTGATTTTTTTGGAGTCCCAGAAGTAGGCGAACCCAGCAGATTACTACAGACTGTTCTGTCTTTGACAGATTCTGTTTTTCGTGTGTTGTTTGCTTATTCCGATGCATCTATGAGTAATATTGGAGGATATGAACCATAGAGAACTTGGAGTACATTAGGTTTAACACCAACATAAACAAAGTATGAATTCCTTGCTGTATATTTGAGTGGTGGTTTGCTTTCTCTTGCTAACGGAGCTCACGAGAATTTTTGTCTAAGTTTTGTGTTGTGAAGTTTTCAAGTTTTGAGTATTGCTTTGATGGACTATGGAACAAGGAGTATAAAAGGCCTAAGCTTGGGGATGCCCATGGCACCCCAAGTAAAATCAAGATAATCAAAAGCCTAAGCTTGGGGATGCCCCGGGAAGGCATCCCCTCTTTCGTCTTCATCCATCGGTAACTATACTTGGAGCTATATTTTTATTCGCAACATGCTATGTGTTTTGCTTGGAGCGTCTTGTATAATTTGAGTATTTGCTTGTTAGTTTGCCACAATCATCCTTGCTGGACACACCTATTTGAGAGAGTTAAATATGGCCTAGAAATTGTTAGAACACTCTATGTGCTTCACTTATATCTTTTGAGTTGAATAGTTTTTGCTCTAGTGCTTCACTTATAATTTTTAGAGCATGGTGGTGGTAATATTTTGTAGAAATTGTTGAACTCTAATGCTTCACTTCGATCTATTTGAGAGTCTATTAAAACAGCATGGTAAAGTGTTTAGGCAATGGAAACTAGTCTTCACATGATAAACATCCAATGTCAATGTAGTAAAAAAATTCACATCAAGTGCATTGAATAGAAAGAGATGTTGGATGCTTGATAATTATTTTGAGACATGAGGATAGTGATATTAGAGTCATGCTAGTGGAGTGATTATGAAATTTAGAAATACTTGTGTTAAGGTTAGTGATCCCCGTAGCATGCACGTATGGTGGACCGTTATGTGACTAAGTTAAAGCATGAGGTATTTGTAGAGTGTCAACCATTTTGTGGAGGTCGGGCGCGCCCGATGGTTAACTCCTACCAACCTCCCCGTAGGAGAATGCGTTGATTGCTTTGTTTTGACGACTCGTAAATTTTTGCAATAAGTATATGAGTTCTTATGACTAATGTTGAGTCCATGGATTATACGCACTCTCACCCTTCCACCATTGCTAGCCTCTCTTGTACCGCACAACTTTCGTCGGTGCCATAAACCCACTATATATCCTTCCTCAAAACAGCCACTATATTGTTCCTCAAAACAGCCACCATACCTACCTATCATGGCATTTCCATAGCCATTCCGAGATATATTGCCATGCAACTTTCCACCGTTCCGTTTATATGACACGCATCATATTGTCACATTGCCATGCATGATCATGTAGTTGCCATCGTATTCGTGGCAAGGCCACCATGCATAATTTATCATACATGTCACTCTTGTTTCATTGCACATACTGGTACACCGCCGAAGGCATTCATATAGAGTCATACTTTGTTGTTGTAGTATCGAGTTGTAATATCGTGTTGGAATGAAAGTGTGATGATCATCATTATTAGAGCATTGTCCCGTGGGAGGAAAGGCTGAATCTATAAAGCCCCTCCGCAAAAAAAAGGCCAAAAAAAGGAAAGGCCCAAAAAAGAGAAAAAAAAGGGAAAGAATAAGGGACAATTGCTACTATCTTTTTCCACACTTCTGCTTCAAAGTAGCACCATGTTCTTCATTGTAGAGAGTCTCATGCTTAGTCACTTTCATATACTAGTGGGAATTTTCGTTATAGAACTTGGCTTGTATATTCCAACGATGGGCTTCCTCAAATGCCCTAGGTCTTCATGATCAAGCAAGTTGGATGCACACCCACTAGTTTCTTTTGTTGAGCTTTCATTCATATTTAGCTCTAGTGCATCCGTTGCATGGCAATCCCTACTCACTCACATTGATATCTATTGATGGGCATCTCCATAGCCCGTTGATACGCCTAGTCGATGTGAGACTATCTCCCTCTTTTTGTCTTCTCAACAACCACCTCTATTCCACCCATAGTGCTATGTCCATGGCTCACGCTCATGTATTGCGTGAAAATTGAAAGGTTTGAAAAGATAGAGCATGAAAACAAATGCTTGGCTGAAATTGGGGTTGTGCATGATATGAATATTTAGTGTGATAATAAGGGAGCATAGCCAACACTATGTGATTTTGTAGGGATAACTTTCTTTAGCCATAGTATTTTGAGAAGACATGATTGCTTTGTTAGTATTGCTTGAAGTATTGTTATTTCTTATGTCAATATAAAATTTTGTCTAGAATCTTTCATATCTGAACATTCATGCCACAATTAAGGGAATTACATTGAAAAACTATGTTGGTTATCATTCCACATAAAAAATTCTTTCTTTATCATTTACCTACTCGAGGACGAGCAGGAATTATGCTTGGGGATGCTTGATACGTCTCCAACGTATCTATAATTTTTGATTGTTCCATGCTATTATTTATGAAGTCTTGGATGTTTAATGGGCTTTATCATTCACTTTTATATCATTTTTGGGACTAACCTACTAACCCAAAGGCCCAGTCTAGATTGTTGTTTTTTGCCTGTTTCAGGGATTTGCAGAAAAGGAATATCAAACGGAGTCCAAACGGAACGAAACCTTCGCGAGAGATATTTTTGGAGGAAATCACGCACGAAAGACTTCGGGGCCAAGCCAGGGGACAGATGGGCCACCCTCGAGGGTGGGGGGGGGGCCCTTCCCAGGGCGCGCCCCCTGCCTCGAGGGCAGCCCGTGTGGCCCCCGGTTCCCCCTTCTTCCTATATATACCTACGTACCCCAGAAACTCCATACGCAGAGAGAAAACCCTAATTCCACCGCCGTAGCTTCTTTTCCTGTGGAGATCCCATCTTGGAGTCTGTTCCGGGAGGGGGATCCATCACGGAGGCCTTCATCATCATCATCATCATCACCCTCACCCTCACCATGAGTTGTGAGTAGTTTACCTCAGACCTTCCGGTCCATAGCTAGTATCTAGATGGGTTCTTCTCCCTCTCTCTGGATCTCAATACAAAGTTCTCCTCGGTCTTGGAGGAGATCTATTCGATGTAATCTCTTTTTGCGATGTGTTTGTCGAGATCCGATGAATTGTGAGTTTATGATCAAGGTTATCTATGAAAGATATTTGGTTCTTCTCTGAACTTTTTATGTGTGCTCATAATATCCTTGCAAGTCTCTTCGAATTATTTGTTTGGTTTGGCCTACTAGATCTATAGTTCTTGCAATGGGAGAAGTGCTTGGCTTTGGGTTCAATCTTGCGGTGTCCTTTCCTAGTGACAGTAGGGGCAGCAAGGCATGTATTGTATTGTTGCCATCGAGGATAAAATGATGGGGTTTTCATCATATTGCTTGAGTTTATCCCTCTACATCATGTCATCTTGCTTAAGGCGTTACTCTGTTCGTATGAACTCAATACACTAGATGCATCCTCGATAGCGGTCGATGTGTGGAGTAATAGTAGTAGATGCAGAATCGTTTGGGTCTACTTGTCTCGGACGTGATGCCTATATACAATGATCATGCCTAGATAGTCTCATAATTATTCGCTTTTCTATCAATTGCTCGACAGTAATTTGTTTACCCGCCGTAGAATATCGCTATCATGAGAGAAGCCACTAGAGAAAACTATGGCCCCCGGGTCTATCTTTATCATATTACTTTCTCGTCAACTAGCCAATTTCTGTCGCCATTGCTTTCTTTACTTTCTGTTTCTATACCAAAAATACCAAAAATATAATTATCATCTCTATCAGATCTCACTATCGTAAGTGACCGTAAAGGGATTGACAACCCCTGATCGTGTTGGCTGCGAAGTTCTTATTTGTTTGTGCAGGTGTGAGGGACTGGCGCGTGGTCTCCTACTGGATTGATACCTTGGTTCTCAAAAACTCAGGGAAATACTTGTGCTACTGTGCTGCATCTCCCTTTCTTCTTGGAGGGAATACAACGCAAGCTCAAGAGGTAGCACCAAGCACTAATCTCTCTCGGGAGGGCTGATCTGGAGTCTGTTCGGGGCTACTGAGAGTGGAGATCGTCGCAATCGTCATCATCAACCTTCCTCCATCACCAATTCCATGATGCTCACCGCCGTGCGTGAGTAATTCCATCATAGGCTTGCTGGACGTTGATGGGTTGGATGGGATCTATCATGTAATCGAGTTAGTTTTGTTAGGGTTTGATCCCTAGTATCCACTATGTTTTGAGATTGATGTTGCTATGACTTTGCTATGCTTAATGCTTGTCACTAGGGCCCGAGTGCCATGATTTCAGATCTGAACCTATTATGTTTTCATGAATATATGTGTGTTCTTGATCCTATCTTGCAAGTCTATAGTCACCTATTATGTGTTATGATCCGGCAACCCCGAAGTGACAATAATCGGGACCACTCCCGGTGATGACCATAGTTTGAGGAGTTTATGTATTCACTATGTGTTAATGCTTTGGTCCGGTACTCTATTAAAAGGAGGCCTTAATATCCCTTAGTTTCCAATAGGACCTCGCTGCCACGGAAGGGTAGGACAAAAGATTTCATGCAAGTTCTTTTCCATAAGCACGTATGACTATATTCGGAATACATGCCTACATTGCATTGATGAACTGGAGCTAGTTCTGTGTCACCCTAGGTTATAACTTCTACATGATGAATTGCATCCGACGTAATTTCCCATCACCGATCCAATGCCTACGAGCTTTACCTATATTGCTTGTCGCTTATTTACTTTTCCGTTGCTTATATCACAAAAACTACAAAAACACTATCGTTACTTTCATTACCGCTACCGCCACTATCATATTACTTTACTACTAAACTATCTTGCTGCAGATACTAAGTTTCCAGGTGTGGTTGAATTGACAACTCAGCTGCTAATACTTAAGAGTATTCTTTGGCTCCCCTTGTGTCGAATCAACAAATTTGGGTTTAATACTTTACCCTCGAAAACTGTTGCGATCCCCTACACTTGTGGGTTATCAAGACTATTTTTTGGCGCCGTTGCCGGGGAGCATAGCTCTATTATTTAAGTCACTTGGGATTTATATCTGTTTATCACTATGAAGAATTTGAAGGACTCAAAAACCAAGATCTTACCCTCAACTACGAGGGGAGGTAAGGAACTGCCATCTAGCTCTGTACTTGATTCTCCTTCTGTTATGAGTAAACTTGCAACACCTACTCCTGCTATTGAATCTGATATGTCGCATGTTCTTGATGATGCCACTTCTTCTATGTATGATGAAACTACCTCTATGCCTGATACTGTGCCACTAGGTGAATTTCTAGATGAACAAATTGCTAAGATTAGGGAGAGTGTAAATGTTGAAACTGATGATATTTATGAAAGTGATGATGAAACTACTCCCAATAGATATGAATTGCCTATTGTGCCTGAGGGTTATGTTATGGATGAAGAAACTGCTAGAGACTTTCTTGCTTGCAATGATAGATATGATCTTAAGAAGTTATTAGCTATACTGAAAGAAAATTCCTTGAATGCTAGAATGAAACATGACCCTGCTTTTGTTACTTCACCTATCTGTGTCACTGATAAGGATTATGAATTCTCTGTTGATCCTGAGTTAATTACTTTGGAAGAATATGATCCTTTCCATGGCTATGAGTCTAAAACTGTTGTGGCACATCTTACTAAGTTGAATGATATAGCCACCCGTTTACTAATGATGAAAAGATTCGCTACTATTATATCCTTAAGTTGTTTCCGTTCTCGTTAAAGGGTGATGCTAAGACTTGGTTTAATTCTCTTGATCATGTTTGTGTGCGTAGTCCCCAGGATATGATGTATTACTTCTCTGCTAAATATTTTCCCGCTCATAAGAAACAAGCTGCCTTACGGGAAATATATAATTTTGCTCAAATTGAAGAAGAGAGTCTCCCACAAGCTTGGGGGAGGCTTCTCCAATTACTTAATGCTTTCTTTTATAATGGACTAACCGATGCTTCCAGAGACCACCTGAATAGTTGTGCTGGTTGTGTTTTCAGGGAAAGAACTGTTGAACAAGCTGGATTACTATTGAATAACATGCTAGCCAATGAAAATAATTGGACACTACCTGACCAGCGCCTAAGCCAACTCCGAAGAAGAGAGGTGCTCTATTTCTCAGTCCTGAAGATATGCAAGAGGCAAAGAAATCTATGAAAGAAAAAGGTATCAAAGCTGAAGATGTTAAGAATTTACCGTCTATTGAAGAAATACATGGTCTTGATAACCCGACACAGGTAGTAAAGGTAAATTCTCTTTATAGATTTGATGAAGGTGATATTCCACGTTATAAGTCTGCTAGCCAATGCTTAGATGAGTTTGACAATTTTATTGTGAAACAAGAAAGCTTCAATGCTTATGTTGGTAGATAATTACAACACAATGCTTATATGATTGAACGCTTGAGTGATTATTTGTCTAGTGCTAAAAGTGAACTGAAACTTATTAGTAAACATGCTTCGATGGTTACCACTCAAGTAGAACAAGTACTTAAGGCTCAGAATGATTTGCTCAATGAATTAAATAGTAAGAATAATGATAATGCCATTAGAGTTGTGACTAGAGGTGGTAGAATGACTCAGGAACCTCTGTATCCTAAAGGCCACCCTAAGAGAATTGAGCAAGATTCTCAGAGAGTTAATTTAGATGCACCTAGTTCTTCTAAGAAGAAGAAAAAGAAAAATGATAGGACCTTGCATGCTCCTAGTGACCCTATAGCTGACACACCTGAGAATCCTAATGATATATTTGTTTCTGATGCTGAGACACAATCTGGTAATGAACATGAGCCCAGTGATAATATTAATGATGATGTTCATGCTGATGCTCAACCTAGCAATGATAATGATGTAGAGATTGAACCTGCAGTTGATCTTGATAACCCACAATCAAAGAATCAACGTTATGATAAGAGAGACTTTGTTGCTAGGAAGCACGGTAGGGAAAGAGAACCATGGGTTCAAAAACCCATGCCTTTTCCTCCGAAACCATCCAAGAAAAAGGATGATGAAGATTTTGAGCGCTTTGCTGAAATGATTAGACCTATCTTTTGCGTATGCGTTTGACTGATGTGTTTAAAACAAATCCTTATGCCAAGTATATGAAATATATTATTACCAACAAAAGAAAGATACCTGAAGTAGAAATTTCCACCATGCTTTCTAATTATACTTTTGAGGGTGGAATGCCTAAGAAATTAGGAGATCCAGGAGTACCTACTATACCTTTCTCCATTAAGAGAAACTATGTTAAAACTGCTTTGTGTGATCTTGGAGCTGGCGTTAGTGTTATGCCTCTCTCTTTATATCGTAGACTTGACTTGAGTAAGTTGACACCTACTGAAATATCCTTGAAAATGGCTGATAAATCAACTGCTATACCTGTCGGTATTTGTGAGGATGTGCCTGTTGTAGTTGCAAATGTTACTATTCTAACGGACTTTGTTATCCTCGATATTCCCGAGGACGATAGTATGTCTATTATTCTTGGAAGACCTTTTTTTAATACTGCTGGGGCTGTTATTGATTGCAACAAAGGCAATGTCACTTTTCATGTCAATGGTAATGAGCATACGGTACACTTTCCGAGGAAACAACCTCAGGTCCACAGTATCAATTATATTGGAAAAACTTCAACTATTACTATTGGAGGTTTTGAGTTTCCTATTCCTACTATCAAGAAGGCATATGACATTCTTATTGTTGGGGACATACATATCCCCATTGAGGTAACATAGTGTTATTCGAAAATTCTCCTGTTTCATGTTACTCGGAAAGAGTTTATTAACAAGACCTGATCAACCTTGTTAATGGATTCCTTTTGATGAACATGGGATAGGTGAATCTAGATAGCACAAACCTTCTCTACCCTCCTTTTACTTTCTTTTAATTAGGTTAAATTAAACAAAAATAGCATTGTCTGTCTGTTTCCAGACTTATCCGTGCAATAAAAAAATATCCCTAAAATAAAAGTTCCCCAAATGCCATCAAAATGAAATATGTTTTTTTCTAGAATATTTAAGAAAATATGGCACTGAACACACAGCGAGGGGAGCCAGCACGTGGCCACGAGGGCACAGGGCGCGCCCCCCTGCCCAGGGCGCGCCCCCTACCTCATGGGCCCCACGTGGCCCCCCTCCACTTATCCTTTCAACCATGCTCTTCTTCTTCCTCCCAAAAAAATCCCCAACCAGCTCAAACCCGAGTTCTTGCTCATCTTGCTGCCATTTTCGATCTCCTTGCTCAAAGCACCATTCACCAAACTGTTTGGGGAGATTGTTCTTTGGTATGTGACTCCTCCATTGGTCCAATTAGTTTTTGTTCTAGTGCTTTATTTGTTGCAAATTTATGCTGCTGTGGTGACCTTGTTCTTGAGCTTGCATGTCAAATTTTCTTGGTCCCAAGTAGTTCTGATGCATGATATAGCTTCTAGGCACTTGTAGGAATTGTTGCTATCAATCTTGTTGAGTTTGGTTAACTTTTATTGTGAGTTACTATTTTTTTAGAAAAATGTCTAGGAGGAACTTCCAAGGTGGTCCTTCAAGGAAGCAAGAACCGAGGCTTGCGTTCCATGAGCCGGATGATGAACCACCGAGGGATGCTGATGTGCGACCTTGTGAATGGCCGTCAGATGAATTTATGGGTCAAGCGGGCATCAAAGATGAATTTTACGCATATGTGCGCAACGCTGACCTTGAGGACTTCATGCAAGATAAGTGTCCTCAATATCGTGGCTTAACTGATAGCTTTGTGAGAAGGTTTAAATTTTCATCTTCACGTAATTCTCACACCGTCCTATTTGACCTTTATGATAAATCTTATACCATGGACTTAGAGGATTTTAATGTTGCTTACAAGCTCCCACAGTGGGGCAGTATGAGTGATCCTCGCAAATCTGAATTTAGAGAATTCCTAGCTAGTATTATAGTGGGGGAATCCAGGGACGTTACACAAGCTACCACGGGGAGCATACATTTTCCTGCTATTCATTACTTTGCTCTCTTTGTTGGTAGATGCATAAACAGTAAAGATGAGGCTTGTCATATGTGTGTCCCTGATCTTAGTGTTCTCCGGAGTGCTGTACTAGGTGATAGGCAATATAATCTGGGAGCTATTGTTGCACGTAGACTACACCATAATGGTTTGCATGGAGATTTATTTGGTGGGGTCTATGCTACTCGCATAGCCCGCTATCTTGGTGTGTCTGTGCACACGAATGATGAACCTTTACCTCTTGTTTATTTAGACTGTCATGCTATGGCTAGTCACCGGTTTATAGAGTGGGATAATCAAACTCTCAAATACCAACTAATCTTTAACAGGCAGCATGCCATCCCTATTGTTCTTCATGCCCCTACTTTGTTCAATTTTCAGGAAAAAGGGAGATACACAATAACTATGGAGGAGGCGAATGTTTATTATAACATGACAGAGGCAACCCGTCTTCGAGCTGCAGCTCAGCATGCAACATCTGCTGCGTCTCAGTACGACCCCAACTACAACATTGGATATCCGTCAGGCTAGTACTGTGTAATGCCCAGTATGAAATTATACCTCATACGTGTCGAGGCACGACTTAAAGGCATAAGCTCATACTAGAATGATCTCAAGTATGGTATCTTTGCACGACACATGTAAAAAAGGGATGAAATAGCAAAAGAGTAGTTGGCTTACACTCGCCACGTCACACAATACATTACATAAACATTCATCATCCAAATAACATCAGAGTCCGACTACAGACGAAGATCCAAAAGAAAGATACCATAAATAAATAACACAAGGTCCCGATCGCCCCTAGTAGGAACCACTACTGATCGTCGTAAACGTCACATACATACGGCTACGCTCTTCATCGAACTCCCACTGAAGTTCTGATCCACCTCCTGCACTGTTCTCGGATGTACCTGCATCTGGTGTTGTAGTAACTGTGAGCCACGAGGACTCAGCAATCCCATAACCATGGGTATCAAGACTAGCAAAGCTTTATGGGTATGGAGAAGGGTAGTGGTGAGGTTGCAGCAGCGGCTAAGCATAATATGGTGGCTAACTTATGAGTACAAGAATAAGATGAGCATCTACGCAAGCAGTCGCAAACTAGTAATGATCGCTAAAGATCCTAATCTACCTACGAGTCAAACATAACCCCACCGTGTTCTCTTCTCAAAGTGAAAAGAGACAGTCACGGTTACTCACACAGTTGTGTGTTTTACTTCGGATCCTCTGTCAAGTTTTCTACAACCGGATAATAACAAATTCCAATCTGCCACATAACTGCGGGCACGGCTTTCGAAAGATCATAACCCTGCAGGGGTGTCCCAACTTAGCCCATCACAAGCTCTCACGATCAACTGAAGTAATAATAATTATTACCCGTTATCTTAGGGAAATCCGATCAGGCTCGGTATCCCGGTGCACAAGAGATTTCGACAATGGTAAAACAAGTCCAGCAAGACCTCCCGGCGTGCCGACACCCTGATAGTAGCCGCGCGTATCTCGTCTCAGGCCACGTCCGGATGAGCACTACGTACAGCAACCGAAGACCCCAGATAACTGGGTGGCACCGCAAGTGGCTCTAGTTTGGGACCAACACCATCAGCATTGGCCCCCCTGCTATGTAGAAGAATACTCGGGGACGCAACCCCCTATGCAAATTTAATTAATTAATTAAGTTGTTATTATGAGGCAAATTAAAACCAATGTTGGGCCTTACTGGAGGAGTTTTATTCAAAGACAAACTATCAAGGGGTCCCCATATACCCAACCGTGTAAGGAACGCAAAATCAAGGAACATAATGCCGGTTTATCGGCTCCTAAGGTGGCATGAGTGAAACAAAACACCGAGCAAAAGGCCAAGCCTTCCACCCATGCCCAGTATATAGGTGTGTTAATAATAATAATAGATATTGTGATATTCCAACAACAAGTTCCAACATGGAACGATCTTCATCTTCACCTGCAACTAGCAACGCTATAAGAGGGGCTGAGCAAGCGGGTAACATAGCCAAACAATGGTTTGCTGGGAAGGTGTCAAGGTTAGAGGTTTCATGGCAACAAGGAGAGGGGCTGACAATAATGATGGGTAGCACGACATATAACGATAGCATCGAGACAACTAAGCATGGCAATGGTAGTAAAGGTATCCAAGGGTATGGTCATCTTGCCTGGGATTCTGCGAGGAAGAAGAACAAGTCCATGAAGTAGTCGAACAATTCCTCACAACTCCGGAACGCACCCGGAGCTAACGAGGGAAGCAAACCGAAAAGAAGCAAACAACACGGTAAACACACAAGTATAAACATGACATATGATGTACAACCAAGTATGATGCATGTTTGGTTTAAAATGCATAGCATGGCAAAGTGCACAAACAATACTACAATTTAAGTGGAGCTCAATATGCAACGAGTTGCATATTGACAAAACACCACATTTTATTTATTTAGTTGACTCTCGTTTCACTACAAGACAAGATTAAACGTTTTTATTAAACATGGCAATCGGTGAAGCATGAGCAAAACTACACTATCTAGTCAATTTAAATGAGGCCGGAAATAACAACAACAATTCCGGAAACTCCTCATGTCATTTAGCAATTATTAAAGCAACAATAATTTAACATTTAAAGGTTGTTATGATGATGTGGATGACATGATCAAGTTTATGCAATTTTTATATGAAAAGTTGACATGAAGATGATAAGGAGTATTAGTCACCGTGGTGGAAAGAAAGGGTGCCACGGCGACGATCCAAAAATGGTGCCGCAACAACATTTCGGTACCGGTAACTCGTCGAGAGACCGGTGCAAAAGAAAGGTGGCGTGAGCGAGTTGAACAAGATGAAAGGTAGGGTGATCCCGTCACCGGGTTCCCACGGGTTGGCGACGAGGCAAACGAGGGGCATGACAAGCGACGAATTGGGCACGGTGCACAAAGTACTTCCTCTCATACATCACACATTCACATGCATTCATCCACGGGGTCGTCTCGGTGGTATACCTTCGAAGCGTTCATTTCGGGGCGGTTCGAGGTCGTAGAGGAAGTAGTGGTACTCGCGGGTCGTGGTACACATTTTGTAGCCGTTCACGTTATCGTGTCGTGGTACTTGCCGCGTTCCGGACCGAAGGGGTACTTGGCGCATCCACGGGTCTTCGAGGGTAGTCGTACATTTCTGAAGAGGAACTTGGGGCAACGTTTGTAGTCATTCGGTCGCGGTACTTGGGTCTTCGGACTTGCCGGTCTCGGGTCTTGGCGACGGTAGTCGAACTTGGCGAGTGATGGTCGGTGTCTCGGGTAGTCGTTCTCATTTCGTAGATGTACTTAACGGGTAGATGAACCTCCACATCCTGGTACTTGGCGCATCGTGGTACTTGGCGTCCGAACGAGGAACTTGGCAACGACAAAAGGCATAAACTACTGCTGGTCGTGGGGATGCTCAGATCGGTGGCAGTCTTGATCCCGCGGCGAGCAACGTCACCGGACGTGCACGGGACCCCGAGGCCATCGCAGGGCAGAAGATGGAGGTCCGGCGGAGGGGCGGCGCACGGCTGGACTGCGGGGAGGTCGGAGGGGCGGAGCAGGCTGGCGCCATGGCGCGGGGTACTGGAGCCGGTGGCGCTGGCTCCGGCGAGCTCCTGCCCGCGGTGGAGCGGCAGGATGTGCGACGGCGGGGCGCAGTCCTGGAGGCGACGCGCGGAGAGGCCCTGGAGGAGGCGAGCTAGGCATGGGCGTCGTGCAGCTGTACGCCGCGGGCGCCGGAGGGAATCGGCGACGAGGCCAGCTCGGCCGGCGGTGGCCGCGGGGCGACGAGGACGACGCGGGCGCGAGGTGGAAGGCGGCGAGCTTGAGGCCGCCCAAGGGAGGAGGAGGCGCGGCTTGAGGGCACGGCTGGCGCTCGGGGCGGCGCTTGGGGCGCGGCTGGCGCAGAAGCACGGCAGCGTGGGCTTGGCGATCAGGTGGTGAAGAAGGAGAGGGAGGCGAGCGAGAGGACGGGAGGAGGAGGGAACGAGCGAGGGGATCGGGCTCTGGCTCGATGGCTCGATGTGTGCGATGCCTGAGAGTGGCAGCGGCTGAGGAGAGGATCAAGGAGGAGGGGTCGGGGTCGAGCTGCGGGGTAGGGTTAATAGATACAGGCTGGGCCTGCGGAATGGGTGAGGTTGGGCCTCAGCCAGGAGGGATATGGCCCAGGGGAGAGGTGAAAAGCAAGGAGGCCTGCTGGAAAAAAAGGTCTTCGCATTTTCAAAAATAGGGAAAGGCAAAAGGAGAGGATAGAGGTGGAATTCCAACAAGTGACATATTTTCCTCGAGACAGAAAAATGTAGAGGGTTTAATAAAAATGGTTGGAAAGGTTTTAGAAGATACAATTCGAATAAGTTTGAATAAAATTCAAACCGTTTGAATTTGGAAGCAATTTAAATAGATACCAAAAGAGATCAGATTTGAACTGGCAGTCTAATAGCATGATTTAAGGGAAGAATCAGAACATCCACGGATAAAATAAAATTGCAACTCAATTTTACTAAAGGCCTCAAAGGAAGAAAAAGAAGTTGAGTTGGATATAAGAATATTGAAGAACGATGCAAATGTGTTATGGGTGTTTCCAAGTAAATGGAATATTTTGTTATAGCTCCTCAATACTATTAGGAGACTTTGTATAGGTTATAAAGAGAAATCACCATGTGAATATCCCTCGATTTAAATGGATCGAAGATCCATAAGATTTATTTAGTTGAGTTTCAAAATTAAAAGACTTGATGGCATGATGGCATGATGCAATGCAAAAGAAATAAAGCAAGCACAAATGAAACACACGGGAAAAACCCGGAACATCTGGAATCTTCTGGAGCGTCGGTCTTCGGGCGTCTCAACTCTCCCACACTAACAGAGGATCTCGACCCGAGATCCTGGAGATGGCACCGGATGAAACGGAAAAGGAAGAGGTATAACAAAGTTGCTTCTTCGACAAACTGGTGAAACCCCGAACCTTGGAGGGTTGAACAAATTGAAAAAAAGAATACAACAGAGATGAATGAAGATGAAAACACTCCGTTAGAAAATAGGAACAAGGAGCATTATGAGAACCTTGTAGGTTGAAAGATGAAACAAGAGCTTACGAACCAAAAGAATATGAAACTGCAACGGTATAGCCAAGGAATAGGAATGACATAATTTGGACAGCACTCTGACTGTAAATGGAGGAATTGAACATGAACTTGAGAAGATGGGTTGATAATTGATGAAATCAACAACACACTGCCTCTGAAACAATTGAAAGAATGGCACAAGGGGTAAGAAGGATTCAGACAGCACTCCGGTTGAAAAGAGAGGCAAACATGATAAGATGAGAAAAATTGAATGGAGGACACAACACTCCTGTTGAATGGATAAGTAAAGGAAAGAACATGATCTCGATAAAACGAGATGATGGTTTGGAGAGAGCAACATCACAATGCCTCCGGAATGAAAGAATATATGCCAGGTCGTCGAAAAGAAAAGAACGGAGAAGAAAATGACAACTTCTCTGACGAATGAATTTGAAAAAGCATCCTTACGAAGAAGGGTTGAATGGGGTTGATGGAAAATCAACAATGAAAACGAATAAGCTTGATGTGGGCTTATGGAAAACATCTCAAAATTATGAGGTGACAACCAGCCACTTACGAAACATTTGATTTGATTGAGATCAACAAGGAGACGAAAAAACTTATTTCACCGGAATGATAAATGAAGAACTTGGGTCATTTATAAGCTCCATAATAGCAACAATTCTTAGGGAAAGCTTTATGTGAATTATAACCCAAGATCACTCCAACAAAGAAACTGTAGGGTTAGAAGGATCTCCTGAACGAAGAAAACTTTGAGTTTAAATATCTCATTCCTGACAACTTGTGAATCATGAAACATGAAGGGAAAATTGTCAAGAATGACATAACACCATCTCAAACGGTAAGGTAGAAAGAATTGCACTTCAAAATGCAAGAAGAAGAATACTTGAGCTCATTGATCAAGAATCTTGATGAAGACTTCGTGGATGAACTAAATCATGATGAACCACCAAGAAGAACTCCGGTAACAAAAGGATGAAAAGTGAAGGATGAAAAGAATAAGATTGAAGCCTTGCAGTGATTTAGATGGAGGTTCCGATAAGATGGTCGAGAAACTTTGAACTCCGGAAAAGAAAAGATGAAAGGACTTGGGATTAAAATTTATTCATCATGAAAAAACTCTGAACAAAGGAATTAAATCACCTTGAGGGAATAAGAATAAGAATTATGTCATGCTTACCCTTCATCACCTTAAATTGATGAGAAGCAATGGATATGAATGCTACTTATTCTCGTTGCAAAGAATTAACGAGAGATCTCGCACAAACTTCAGAAAATATTTAACGAATCACCGATAGGATTTTTGGAAAGAACGAGTGAAATGACATGATAACACAGTAAAGAATGTTTAACGAACCACCGTACAAATTGAAATGGAGTGATGACAAAGAATAATCCACTGTAAGGAATTGAAATTGAGTGAATATAAAGAATGAATCACCGGGAAGAATATGGAGACGAATGAAGAGGCATCAATAAAGAATAGTTGGAGGGCGAAGTTGAAAACTAAGAACGAAGAATCTTCTGAAATGATGGCCTTCGGAGGATCACAATGGGAAGAATTCATGAAATGCTTTGGATGAGTCTAAAAAAAATAATTCCTCACAATTGGAACAATAATGAGGATGGCATTAAGCTAGAACCTCGAATCTTTGAAAGAACGGGTAAGGATTCAAGAGGAACTCTTCTTCGGTCTTCACATGTTGAGAACATGTGAAACAAAAAGGAAGAGATATGATCAACACCAATCTTGAATTACATCCACCAGCAGAATTTGAGAACAAAAGAATGATGAACTTGAAGTTTCCTGAGCATCTTCCTGAGAATCACCGGATAATGAAATTGAACGAAACAAATGAAGAACAATCACATTACTAAAATGGATATTTCATTTAGAATTTCTGACTCCGAGAAGAAGAAGGATGGGAGGGCGGGGAAAAACAAAGACAACTTGAGACGAACAAAATGGACACCGGTTGAAAAAGAATTTAACATGACCATCTTGATGATTAAGAAGGACTAGCACTCCCATAGAAATATGAGAATACCGATTAGGAAAGGTATGGAATCAACACTTGACATCGAAGCAACTCGAATACCAGAATCAAAACAAAAACAAAGGATAGATATGTTGCAACATAATCTTCACAATATCATTCGAACAGCGAATGAATTCCATAGCTTAATGGTACAACACTTGTCGAGAAGCCACTTGGGAGAACAAAAGGTAAATAAAAAACAACAAGGAGCAGATAGAACAAATACAAGATAGAAGTTTCGTTCCACATGTTCGTGCTGAAAGCTCATGGAACATGTTACAAAAGGGTTTTGCAATCCCCGGATCAGCATAGCCAAGGACCCTTTAAGATGCAACTCCGGATCGGAACAACGCCCATAAAACCACTTCACTCAATGTTGAACCCCGAACTCCATATCATGCACTCGTTGGAAGAATGCCTACGAGCTACTAGATGAACCCACCTATTAATTTCCGAAAGTTTCCAGTTATGCAATCAGGTGTTGGGGATACAGGGGAAGCATCACGCACTCAACTCTAATCCTACATCCAGTTGTATCCATCCTTCAACACATAACCAGTTATTTCCGGAAACCGGTTACCACGGACCTTCGAAACGCATCTGCTATACAAGCTATGGCAATACTCCCGAATTACCTCCCCAGTACTGGGTGATGTCGGGGTTATCTTGCCACTAAACGCATAGGAGAGTTTTCGATGTCGGCCGTCTTAAGTATTCCAGAACTGCTGCAATATATTTGTGACGACAACACCTCGGAGCTCAACTCCCCGGGACACTGTCACAACCCCTAAATGATAGGAGGCGTCGAGAACAATGTTCTCGTCACAAATACATCAGAACAATCCAAACAATACTCGCGTGATCCTAAAAAAATTTAGTGAATTTTTGAGAGTAGAAGAGATAGAACATCGTCAGGAGTCCACACCAGAGTGACAAAGGGATAAGGAGTAAAAGAGATCCTACTCTCCGATATATATATATATATATGACTCAAAACATTTTCATGTGTGTGCCTAGACTCAACCGTCAATGATTCGATCAATCAGTGGGGGCTTCTAGGTCGGAGAAGGCTCTGAATACCAACTTGTAATGCCCAGTATGAGATCATACCTCCTACGTGTCGAGGCACGACTTAAAGGCATAAGCTCATACGAGAATGATCTCAAGTATGGTATCTTTGCACGACTCATGTAAAAGAGGGATGAAATAGCAAAAGAGTAGTTGGCTTACACTCGCCACGTCACACAATACATTACATAAACATTCATCATCCAAATAACATCAGAGTCCAACTGCGGACGAAGATCCAAAAGAAAGATACCATAAATAAATAACACAAGGTCCCGATCGCCCCTAGTAGGAACCACTACTGATCGTCGAAAACGTCACATACATACGGCTACGCTCTTCATCGAACTCCCACTGAAGTTTTGATCCACCTCCTGCACTATTCTCGGATGTACCTGCATCTGGTGTTGTAGTAACTGTGAGCCACAAGGACTCAGCAATCCCATAACCATGGGTATCAAGACTAGCAAAGCTTTATGGGTATGGAGAAGGGTAGTGGTGAGGTTGCAGCAGCGGCTAAGCATAATATGGTGGCTAACTTACGAGTACAAGAATAAGATGAGCATCTACGCAAGCGGTCGCAAACTAGTAATGATCGCTAAAGATCCTGAACTACCTACGAGTCAAACATAACCCCACCATGTTCTCTTCTCAAAGTGAAAAGAGACAGTCACGGTTACTCACACAGTTGTGTGTTTTACTTCGGATCATCTGTCAAGTTTTCTACAACCGGACATTAACAAATTCCAATCTGCCACATAACCGCGGGCATGGCTTTCGAAAGATCATAACCCTGCACGGGTGTCCCAACTTAGCCCATCACAAGCTCTCACGATCAGCTGAAGTAATTATAATTATTACCCCTTATCTTAGGGAAATCCGATCAGGCTCGGTATCCCGGTGCACAAGACATTTCGACAATGGTAAAACAAGTCCAGCAAGACCTCCCGGTGTGCCGACACCCTGATAGTAGCCGCGCGTATGTCATCTCAGGCCATGAACGGATGATCACTACGTACAGCAACCGAAGACCCCAGATAACTGGGTGGCACCGCAAGTGGCTCTAGTTTGGGACCAACACCATCAGCACTGGCCCCCCGCTATGTAGAAGAATACTCGGGGACGCGACCCCCTATGCAAATTTAATTAATTAAGTTGTTATTATGAGGCAAATTAAAACCAATTTCGGGCCTTGCTGGAGGAGTTTTATTCAAAGACAAACTGTCAAGGGGTCTCCATATACCCAACCATGTAAGGAACGCAAAATCAAGGAACATAATGCCGGTTTATCGGCTCCTAAGGTGGCATGAGTGGAACAAAACACCGAGCAAAAGGCCAAGCCTTCCACCCATGCCCAGTATATAGGTGTGTTAATAATATATATTGTGATATTCCAACAACAAGTTCCAACATGGAACGATCTTCATCTTCACCTGCAACTAGCAACGCTATAAGAGGGGCTGAGCAAGCGGGTAACATAGCCAAACAATGGTTTGCTGGGAAGGTGTCAAGGTTAGAGGTTTCATGGCAACAAGGAGAGGGGATGACAATAATGATGGGTAGCGCGACATATAACGATAGCATCGAGACAACTAAGTATGGCAAGGGTAGTAAAGGTATCCAAGGGTATGGTCATCTTGCCAGGGATTCCGCGAGGAAGAAGAACAAGTCCATGAAGTAGTCGAACAATTCCTCACAACTCCGGAACGCACCCAGAGCTAATTAGAGAAGCAAACAGGAAAGAAGCAAACAACGCGGTAAACACACAAGCATAAACATGACATATGATGCACAACCAAGTATGATGCATGTCCGGTTTAAATTGCATAGCATGGCAAAGTGCACAAACAATACTACAATTTAAGTGGAGCTCAATATACAACGAGTTGCATATTGACAAAACACCACATTTTATTTATTTAGTTGACTCTCGTTTAACTACAAGACAATATTAAATGTTTTTATTAAACATGGCAAGGGGTGAAGCATGAGCAAAACTACACTATCTAGTCAATTCAAGAGGCCGGAAATAACAACAACAATTCCGGAAACTCCTCATGTCATTTAGCAATTATTAAAGCAACAACAATTTAACATTTAAAGGTTGTTATGATGATGTGGGTGACATGATCAAGTTTATGCAATTTTTATATGAAAAGTTGACATGAAGATGATAAGGAGTATTAGTCACCGTGGTGGAAAGAAAGGGTGCCACGGCGACGATCCGAAAATGGTGCCAAAACAACATTTCGGTACCGGTAACTCATCGAGAGACCGGTGCAAAAGAAAGGTGGCGTGAGCGAGTCGAACAAGATGAAAGGTGGGGTGATCCCGTCACCGGGTTCCCACGGGTTGGCGACGAGGCAAACAAGGGGCATGACAAGCGACGAATCGGGCAGGGTGCACAAAGTACTTCCTCTCATACATCACACATTCACATGCATTCATCAACGGGGTCGTCTCAGTGGTATACCTTCGAAGCGTTCGTTTTGGGGCGGTTCAAGGTCGTACAGGAAGTAGTGGCACTCGCGGGTTGTGGTACACGTTTTGTAGCCGTTCACGTTATCGTGTCTTGGTACTTGCCGCGTTCCGGAACGAAGGGGTACTTGGAGCATCCACGGGTCTTCGAGGGTAGTCGTACATTTCCGAAGAGGAACTTGGGGCAACGTTTGTAGTCATTCGGTCGTGGTACTTGGGTCTTTGGACTTGCCGGTCTCGGGTCTTGGCGACAGTAGTCGTACTTGGCGAGTGATGGTCGGTGTCTCGGGTAGTCGTTCTCATTTCATAGATGTACTTGACGGGTAGATGAACCTCCACATCCTGGTACTTGGCGTCTGGACGAGGAACTTGGCAACGACAAAATGCATAAACCAGTGCTGGTCGTGGGGATGCTAAGATCGGTGGGAGTCTTGATACCGTGGCGAGCAACGGCACCGGACGTGCACGGGACCCAGAGGCCATCGTGGGGCAGAGGAAGGAGGTCCGGCGGAGGGCTGGCGCACGGCTGGACTGCGGGGAGGTCGGAGGGGCAGAGCAGGCTGGCGCCATGGCGTGGGGTACTGGAGCCGGTGGCGCTGGCTCCGGCGAGCTCCTGCCCGCGGCGGAGCGGCAGGATGTGCGGCGGG
>LR738714.1:459994199-460090386 GCA_902687465.1 Secale cereale
GGGGGCGCAGTCCTGGAGGCGATGCGCGGAGAGGCCCCGGAGGAGGCGAGCCAGGTGCGGGCATCGTGCAACTGTATGCCGCGGGCGCCGGAGGGAATCGGCGACGAGGCCAGCTCGGCCGGCGGTGGTCGCGGGGCGACGAGGACGACGCGGTCGCGAGGTGGAAGGCAGCGAGCTTGAGGCCGCCCAAGGGAGGAGGAGGCGCGACTTGAGGGCACGGCTGGCGCTCGGGGCGGCGCTTGGGGCGCGGATGGCGCAGAAGCACAGCGGCGTGGGCTTGGCGATGAGGTGGTGAGGAAGGAGAGGGAGGCGAGTGAGAGGACGGGAGGAGGAGGGAACGAGCGAGGGGATCGGGCCCTGGCTCGATGGCTCGATGCGTAAGATGCCTGAGAGTGGCGGCGGCTGAGGAGAGGATCGAGGAGGAGGGGTCGGGGTCGAGCTGCGGGGTATGGTTAACAGGCACAGGCTGGGCCTGCGGAATGGGTGAGGTTGGGCCTCAGCCAGGAGGGATATGGCCCAGGGGAGAGGTGAAAAGCAAGGAGGCCTGCTGGAAAAAAAGGTCTTCGCATTTTCAAAAATAGGGAAAGGCAAAAGGAGAGGATAGAGGTGGAATTCCAACAAGTGACATATTTTCCTCGAGACAGAAAAATATAGAGGGTTTAATAAAAAATGGTTGGAAAGGTTTTAGAAGATACAATTCGAATAATTCAAACTGTTTGAATTTGGAAGCAATTTAAATAGATACCAAAAGAGATCAGATTTGAACTGGCAGTCTAATAGCATTATTTAAGGGAAGAATCAGAACATCCACAGATAAAATAAAATTGCAACTCAATTTTACTAAAGGCCTCAAAGGAAGAAAAAGAAGTTGAGTTGGATATAAGAATATTGAAGAACGATGCAAATGTGTTATGGGTGTTTCCAAGTAAATGGAATATTTTGTTATAGCTCCTCAATACTATTAGGAGACTTTGTATAGGTTATAAAGAGAAATCACCATGTGAATATCCCTCGATTTAAATGGATCGAAGATCCATATGATTTATTTAGTTGAGTTTTAAAATTAAAAGACTTGATGGCATGATGGCATGATGCAATGCAAAATAAATAAAGCAAGCATAAATGAAACACACGGGAAAAACCCGGAACATCTGGAATCTTCTGGAGCATCGGTCTTCGGGCGTCACATACTGGCCATAGACCAACTTAGGCCAAAAGCCTGAGCTTGGGGGAGTACGTGTTTCTCACTGACTTTACATTCATGTTCACACACTTATTCTAGTTGTCGGTGCTCACACTCTTTCACTATACCATCCATGCTTAGTTTCAGTTTCTTTTTCTTAGTCTTTTTCTTGTGTGCTAGAAAAACCCAGAAAAACAAAAAATATATTAGTTGTAGCATCTAGCTAGTTTACTTTCTTTGCTTGTAGTAGTAACTAAAAATGAAAACCCAAAAAGATTTCCCGTTCTTCTTTTGCTTGTTGGGAGCTTTCCCGTGTAAATATTTTCTTTTCTTTTCTTTAGGGGTTGAGAGTTGAAAACCATGATTAAAATGCTTAGTGGCTCTCATATGCTTTGTTGTTGATTTAACCTTGAGCCATATTACCTTGTCTTCTCTCTTGTATTAAATGCATGCAAATTCTAGCTTAGTCCAATGCACATGCACTATTATTATTATCCACATCGTTCGGTCGTGCGAGTGAAAGGCAATAAGGATGATATATGATGAACTAATTGAGATGAGAAAAGCTGGTACGAACTCGACCTCTCTTGTTTTTGTAAATATGATTGCTCGTCGTTCTTGATTCAACTTGTTATGAATGAAACATTTTTGCAATGACAACTAGAGATCATAGCTGCTTATGCCATGCTTAATTAGCTGAGAGTTTATAATGGTCTATCTTGCGTGCCAACATGATATTAAAATGGTTGTGATGTGGTATGATGGGTGGTATCCTCCTTTGAACGATTTAAGTGATCGGACTTGGCACATGTTCACGCATGTAGTTGAAACAAATCAACATAGCCTTCACGATATTTATGTTCATGGTGATTTATATCCTACTCATGCTTGCATTCATTGTTGATTAATTTTAATGCATGTTCATGACCGTTGTTGCTCTCTAGCTGGTCGCTTCCCAGTCTCTTTCTAGCCTTCACCTGTACTAAGCGGGAATACTACTTGTGCATCCACTTCCAAAAACCCCAAAGTTATTCCACATGAGTCCACTATACCTTCCTATATGCGGTATTTACCTGCTATTCCAAGTAAATTTGTATGTGCCAAACTCTAAACCTTCAAATGAAATTCTATTTTGTATGCTCGAACAGCTCATGTATCAACTAGGGATGTCTATATCTTCCATGCTAGGTGGGTTATTCTCATGATGAGTGGACTCCGCTCATCATTCACGAGAAAATGGCTGGTAACCGGGATGCCCAGTCCCATGCTCAAAATCATAATAATCAAACAAAACTCCCCGAGGGCTGTTGCTGGTTTGGACGGTACCCGTTGTTTCGGGCTAGCTGTGGAGTGTGCTTGTTGGTGGTTGGGGGAGTATAAACTTTACTATTCTGTTTGGGAACCGCCTATAATGTGCCTAGCATGGGAGATATCGAGATTTTTGGTTGATAGGTTGACAATGAAAGTATACCGCTCAAAATGTTATTCAATCTCTATTTAAAAATCGAGCTCTGGCACCTCTACAAATCCCTGCTTCCCTCTGCAAAAGGCCTATCTATTTACTTTTATGCAGAGTCATCATCTCTTATCAAAAAACACCAGTAGGATAGCACCTCTGTCGTTGCATGTATTACTGTTAATTTGCATTGAGTATGATCATTACTGGATCTCTTTTACCATGAATTACAATGTCTAGTGAGTCCTTGATCCTTAAAGGTGCTCTGCATTTATGTTTTGCGGTCTCAGAAAGGACTAGCGGGATACCATCCTGTTATATCATATCATGATTGTTTTGAGAAAGTGTTATCATCCGAGGTTTATTATTATTGCTTGCTAGTTGATTATGCCATTGATATGAGTAGTCTTGAGACCTGAAAGTTATTGTGAATGTGGTTAGTTCATGATATTGTTGAAAACCTTAATGCTAGCTTACATATTTACAACAACAAGAGCAAACACAGTTTGTCAAAGTTTTTCTTTATCACTTTCAGTTTATCAACTGAATTGCTTGAGAACAAGCAAAGGTTTAAGCTTGGGGGAGTTGATACGTCTCCAATGTATCTACTTTTCTAAACCCTTTTGCCCTTGTTTTGGACTCTAACTTGCATGATTTGAATGGAACTAACCCGGACTGACGCTGTTTTCAGCAGAACTGCCATGGTGTTGTTTTTGTGCAGAATAAAAAGTTCTCGTAATCGCCTGAAAATCAACGGAGAATTATTTCAGAAAATATAAAAAATATCTGCAAGAAGATCCTCAGCGGGGGGCCCACACCATGTCCTCGAGGGTGGGGGGCCCGTCCCCTGCCTCGAGGGCCTCCCGATGCTCCACCGACGTACCCCCAAATCCTATATCTTCCGTTTCGGGGAGAAAAAAATAGGGGAGAAGGAATTATCGCGTTTCACGAGACGGAGCCGCCGCCAAGCCCTAATCTCTCTCGGGAGGGCTGATCTGGAGTCCATTCGGGGCTCCGGAGAGTGGAGATCGTCGCCATCGTCATCATCAACCTTCCTCCATCACCAATTCCATGATGCTCACCGCCGTGCGTGAGTAATTCCATTGTAGGCTTGCTTGACGGTGATGGGTTGGATGGGATGTATCATGTAATCGAGTTAGTTTTGTTAGGGTTTGATCCCTAGTATCCACTATGTTCTGAGATTTATGTTGCTATGACTTTGTTATGCTTAATGCTTGTCACTAGGGCCTGAGTGCCATGATTTCAGACCTGAACCTATTATCTTTTCATGATTATATGTGTGTTCTTGATCTTATCTTGCAAGTCTATAGTCACCTATTATGTGTTATGATTCGGCAACCCCGAAGTGACAATAATCAGGACCACTCCCGGTGATGACCATATTTGAGGAGTTCATGTATTCACTATGTGTTAATGCTTTGGTCCGGTACTCTATTAAAAGGAGGCCTTAATATCCCTTAGTTTCCAATAGGACCCCGCTGCCACGGGAGGGTAGGACAAAAGATGTCATGCAAGTTCTTTTCCATAAGCACGTATGACTATATTGGAATACATGCCTACATTGCATTGATGAACTGGAGCTAGTTCAGTGTCACCGTAGGTTATAACTTCTACATGATGAATTGCATCCGATGTAATTTCCCATCACCGATCCAATGCCTACGAGCTTTACCTATATTGCTTATCGCTTATTTACTTTTCCATTGCTTATATCACAAAAACTACAAAAACACTATCGATACTTTTATTGCTGCTACCGCCACTATCATATTACTTTGCTACTAAACTATCTTGCTGCAGATACTAAGTTTCTAGGTGTGGTTGAATTAACAACTCATCTGCTAATACTTAAGAGTATTCTTTGGCTCCCCTTGTGTAGAATCAACAAATTTGGGTTTAATACTTTACCCTCAAAAACTGTTGCGATCCCATACACTTGCGGGTTATCAATGTTCTCTAGAAGCAAGCCTGGAGGCAACTTTTGCAGCACGACACTCCAATTGCTCATCAAGTGATAATTGAGGAGCACTGAGTTGATCATCTTGAGCGACGTCAAGAGCTTGATCTTGATCTTGAGCTTCCTCTTGATCTTGATCTTGCTCAAAGGAGAGAACTTGGCCTTGTGCATCATTTGGTGGCTCACCACCATCTTGTGATTGGTCTTGCACTTGGCCTTGTTTGTCCGGTTGAGGGCATTCACTTTGTTCTTCGGAAGCGTGTGGGTCTTGGGTTGATGATGGTTCCACTTATGTGGAACATTGTCCTTTTCCTTCGGCCACAAGGGGTTCCTCAATGGGTAGGATATAGCCAACACCCATTCTTCTTATGGCTTGAGGAGGAATTTCATCACCTACATCACAAGTACCACTTTGCTCCACTTGGGAGTCGTTATTCTCATTAAACTCCATGTTACACGTCTCCTCAATGAGTCCATTGGACTTGTTGTGGACACGGTAAGCATGAGAGTTTGTAGCATAACCAACAAATATGCCCTCATGAGCTCTAGACTCAAATTTAGACAAACGAGCACCTTTCTTGAGGATGAAACACTTACACCCGAACACCCGGAAGTACTTGAGATTGGGCTTGTTACCGGTAAGAATCTCGTACGGAGTCTTGTTCAAGCCTTTGCGGAGATAGAGCCGATTGGATGCATGACACGCGATGTTGATGGCTTCGGCCCAAAAGTTGTATGGAGACTTGAATTCTGCCATCATGGTCCTTGCCACGTCCATCAATGTCCGGTTCTTTCTCTTCGCTACACCATTTTGTTGAGGGGTATAAGGTGCGGCATATTGATGTTTGATCCCCTCATCACTAAGAAACTCATCCAAGGTGTAGTTCTTGAACTCGATGCCGTTGTCACTTCGGATCATCAAAATCTTTGCATAATGTTGACGTTGAGCTTCATTTGCAAAGTTGATGACGGTTTGTTGGGTTTCACTCTTCTTCTTGAAGAAATATACCCATGTGTATCTTGAATAATCATCTACAATCACCAAGCAATACTTTCTGCCCCCAAGACTATCAAAGGATGGAGGCCAAAGAGATCCATGTGAAGGATCTCTAATGGTATATTTGAGTAGATGATAGTCGTGGGAGGGTGAGCCGTCTCATGTAACTTTCCTTCAATACAAGCACTGCAAGCACGATCTTTGGCAAAGCTAACATTTGTTAGTCCACGGACATGGTCCCCCTTGAGAAGACTTTGCAAAGATCTCATATTGACATGGGCTAACCGGCGATGCCAAAGCTACCCCACATCAACTTTAACCATTAGGCATGTCGCGGTCTTAGTGGGTTGCTCCGATAAGTTAACCACATAGAGACCGTTCTCGACATGTCCAATATAGTCTACTTTAAGAGTCTTGCTCCACAAGAGGGCCACAGTATCAATATCAAAGAATGTGGAAAAGCCCATGAGTGCAAGTTGACGAACATAAAGTAAGTTGTATGCAAGGGACTCAACAAGCATGACTTTCTCGATCGTGAGATCATGAGAAACAACAACCTTGCCAAGCCCCAATACCTTAGAAGATGAAGCATCACCCCATTCGATGTTGGTGGCCATGGATGAACCTTGATGCACATCTACCACCAAGTCTTTGCTTCCGTTCATATGATTTGTGGCTCCACTATCGAGCAACCATGATCCCCCATCGGAAGCAAACTCCTACATGAGATCAATGCTTGGATTTAGGTACCCATTTGGTAATGGGTCCTTTGAGGTTAGTAACAAGGGTCTTAGGAACCCAAATAGACCATTCAATGTACTCATAAGAAGAACCAACAAATTTAGCAAAGACATGACCATCACTAGCACGACATAAAACATATGAAGGATTAAAGTCGTCGGCTATGTTCGATGGCATGGTGGGGTTTTTCTTGACTCCACCACTTTTCACATTGTTCTTCTTCTTAGAAGCACCCTCTCCATCTTTCACAAAGGTTTGTTTGAGAGGAGGAGGTTGCTTGGTCTTGTCGTTCCTCTTCTTCTTGGGCTTGGGAGCAAACCCAATTCCTTCCTTTGCCACAACTTCCTTTTGATTGCTCAAAAGATCGTTGAGGTTCTTCTCACCTTGTATACATGACACAACACCTTTCTCAAGCTGCTTCTTCAACTTGGCATTCTCCTCAACAAGATGCACATGCTCGCAACATGTGTTAGTAGAATTTGCATTATCAATCAACACCATGCGAGGAAAGATAGCTTTCTCCTTGGTTAGCGAAACTTGAAGTTGATCATGAGACTCCTTGAGAGAAGAATGTACACCTTTCAAGGCCTTGTGAGCCTTGTCAAGCGTAACAAACTCCTCCTTGAGTCTAGCATGGTCAACCACAAGCTTTGCCTTCTCGGAATTAATCACACGAGAGACAACTAAAACATGATCAAGATCTTTCCTTAATTTAGCATGATAATCGTTGTGTGACTCCTCAAGAGCCAAACGAAGACCACGCTCTTCCTCTAGAGCATTAGAGAGATCCGATATCTCATCGGCATAGTCTCGACTATGACCTTCCATTTTAGAAATGGTCTCCTCGTGAGCCTCGATCATGTCATTGGCCTCATCGAGTTGTTCCAAGAGAGCAACAAAGTGCTTCTTGGGTTTGCCCTTGAGTTTGCTCATAAACAACTTAAATTCATTCTCTTCCTCCTCTGCCTCCTCACTCTCATCAATACAATTCGTCAATGAAGGATTAGAGGTGATGCTAGTGTTGATGTTGGGAGTTACCTTATTGGTGGCCTTAGCCATGAGGCACTTGGCAGTGATGTTCTCATTTGGTGAGTCAAAGAGAGATGAGCGTGGAGTAGTAGCAATAGAAATGGTGGCCACGGTGACCATCTCATCATCATCATCATCATCATCCTCAACATATTCTTCTTGGACCACCAACCCTTTAGGAGGGGTCTTCTTGTTGAGGTTGTTCTTGTTGGGATAAGACTTGGCCTTGTCCTTCCGGATAAGCTTGCCTCCATAGTCTTCACTTTTCTCATATGGGCAATCTACAACAAAGTGGCTCACATTCCCACAGTTGAAGCACGTCCTCACTCGTTGCTTGCCCTTGTTGCCACTTGAGTTGTTCTTGTTGAAGTTGGGCCTTGAGTTCTTCTTGTTGCCCCAAAATTGGCATGATGCAAGAGCCATGTGTTCATGATAGACATATTTGGTGTCCTCGGGGCAACTCTCATCGTCATCCTCCTCCTCCTCTTCTTCCACACAAGCCTTGGCCTTCAATGCAAGGTTAGGCTTCTTTGATCGTTGAGCTCTTAAAACCGCATTGTCGGCGGTCTTGTCCAAGATCCTCATGGCAACGAACTCATCCAACACTTCACTTGATGACAAAGTGTGGAAGTCCGGTCTTTGGCGAATGACGTAGGACATGGTCTTGTGGTAAGGCATCATGGCCTTGAGAAACTTGCGCTTGATCCAATTGTCATCCGTGTCCTTGATCCCATGATCTCGAAGTGAAACCGCAAGAGTGGTCAATCTCCGATAAAGTTCACGGGGATCTTCATCTTCGATCATAGCAAACTCATCGGCTTCATCTTGCACAACTTCATAGTTTGAGCGTTGAATGCTTACGCTTCCCTTGTACATGGAACCAACATGCTCCCATGCTTCCTTGGCCATGGTGAAGGGTCGAAGATGTGCAATGTCTTCGGGAGGGATAGCATCTTTAAGTATGCAAAGAACAGACTCATTGAATTGATGATCCGCAGCTTCTCTTGGAGTTAAGTTGTCGGGATCATGTCGGTAGAAACCTTGCTCAATGATTCTCCAAAGATTAGTAGAACAATGATTTAAGTGATGTCTAAAGCGAAACATCCAGGTAGCAAAATCAGAATCTTTCACAAACTTAGGAGGAGGACCAACGGAATTTAAATGCGGAGTAGGAACGGGTCCTCCATAGTGGGTAGGAGGAACGGAGTGAGCAAAAATCCCACTCCCATTCTTAGTAACTGGGACTTGCTCACTACTAGCTTCTCCCTTGTCGGGAGTAGCCTCCGACACGTTGGTAGCAGGACGAACCACTTCCAACGGTGTGGTTTATAATTTAAGTCCCTCAAGCAATTCCTTAAACATGCCTTTGACCTCGGGCGCTAGTGATTCTTTCAATGTGACCATCGCCACATTGAAATCCTCACGAGAGACCGAGGCTCCCCCATTAGAGGTAGGCAAGGACGGAGTTCCACCGGAGTGTCCCTCTGTCTCGACTATGTTGTCACCCGTAATCTTTGGACAGTAAAGTCCTTATAAAGAGACGAGGCTCTGATACCAATTGAAAGGATCGATATGGTTGACTAGAGGGGGGGGAGTGAATAGGCAACTAACAATTTTTAGCTTTTCTTGACCAATTTAAATTAAGCAACAAAGTAAGTTGTCTAGATATGCAACTAAGTGGACAACTTATAGGAAGCAATAATAACAACCTCACAAGCAAGCAAGCAAAGGTAAACAAAGAAAGCTTGCACAAGTAAAGGAAAGAAATAACCACAAGTGGAGCCGGTGAAGACGAGAATGTGTTACCGAAGTTCCTTCCCTTTGAGAGGAAGTACGTCTCCGTTGGAGCGGTGTGGAGGCACAATGCTCCCCAAGAATCCACTAGGGCCACCGTATTCTCCTCACGCCCTCACAGAATGCAAGGTGCCGTGATTCCACTAGTGGTGCCCTTGAAGGCGGCGACCGAACCTTTACAAACAAGGTTGGGGCAATCTCCACAACCGAATTGGAGGCTCCCAACGACACCACGAAGCTTCACCACAATGGAATATGGCTTCGAGGTGACCTCAATCGTCTAGGGTGCTCAAACACCCAAGAGTAACAAGATCCACAAGGGATTAGTGGAGGGAATCAAATATCTCTTGGTGGAAGTGTAGATCAACGCCTTCTCAAGCAATCCCGAGGAAATCAACAAGTTTGATTGGCTAGGGAGAGAGATCGGGTGAAAATGGAGCTTTGAGCAACAATGGAGCTTTGGGGAGGAAGAGGTAAGTCTTCTTAGAGAAGAAGACCCCCTATATATAGTGGAGGGACAAATCCAACAGTTATCCCCCAAATCTGGCCGCAGATCGCGGTACTACCACACATAAGTTGCGGTACTACCGCATGGCCCAGCGGTACTACCGCTCTGGGTGCGGTACTACCGCTGGAGCGGTACACGCCAGTACTAGTCCTGTTGCGTTAAAACACCGGGCGGTAGTACTGCCGGAGCAGTACTACCGCACGTCCTTGCGGTACTACCGCAAGGCAGGGTCAGACTGGCAGAGGAGAAGCGCGGACTAAATAAAATCCATCCGCAGCTACATCCGCAGAGTTACCGTCGTTGCAAAAACCCGACACGGTACTACCGCTTGCACGAAGCGGTACTACCGCGTAGGACACAGAAGTAAAAAATTACTTCCGCGCCTACTACCGTACTAGTTACGACGCTGGGCCAGTCACACGGTACTACCGGGTCCATGGCACGGTACTACCGCATAGTCTGGTACTACCACAGCCCTGAAGCAGTACTACCGTGTGGTCGTGCGGTACTACCGCATACTTTGAGCGGTACTACCGCATGCCAAGAAGTGGTAGTAGTAGGAAGCCACTGTTTTTGAACCGACAAGGAAAACAGCCGAAGCTCCAGGGAAGCAAAGGAAAGGTGGTGCGAATGAATAGATGTGTACGTGTTGATTCCACCCAATCCTTTCCGAAGCGGACCCCCTCTTAATAGTACGGCTTTCCTATGACTTAATTCCACCGAAAAGAAACAAAAGGAAACACCGTCTTCCATAGGTTCCGAGGGGCACTTAATCGTCTTGTGCCTAGGTGAGATATATCTGAAAAGCTCAGTGCACACGATTTGTCCGCAAAAGCATTGTCATCAATCACCAAAACTACTTAGGGAGAAATATGCCCTTACACCCGAAGTGGACTTTCTATTAACCTTGTCACCGGCATAGTCCGAGTCAGAGTAGCCAACAAGATCAAAAGAGGACCTCTTAGGATACCAAATGCCAAAATTTGGTGTATGAATTAAGTATCTCACTATCCTTTTCATAGCCTTAAGATGACATTCTTTGGGGGCCGCTATATATCGTGCACACATGCACACACTTAGCATAATATCGGGATGGGAGGCACATAGATATGACAATGAACCAATCATTTAGCGGTCAACCTTTTGGTCAACCGGTTCACCATCCTTAGTCAAGTCAAGATGTCCACTAGTAGGCATGGGTGTATTCATACCTTTGCATTCTTGCATGTTGAACTTCTTGAATAAGTCCTTGGTGTACTTTGCTTGAGAGACAAAGGTACCCTCCTTAGTTTGCTTTATTTGCAAACCAAGAAAGAACTTGAGTTCACTCATCATAGAATCTCAAACTTCTCCGACATTAGCCTTCCAAACTTTTCACTAAAATGGGGGTTAGTCGAATATAATATCATCAACATAAATTTGGCACACAAATAATTCTCCATTAACCCTTTTAGTAAAAAGTGTTGAGTCAATTTTCCCAATTTCAAAGCCTTTTTCAATAAGAAACTTGGTCAAGCATTTATACCACGCTCTAGGAGCTTGTTTAAGACCATAAAGAGCTTTGTGAAGCTTGTAAACATGATTAGGTTTCTTGGGATTAACAAAGCCGGGAGGTTGTTTAACATAAACTTCCTCCTCAATTTCATCGTTGAGAAAAGCACTTTTAATGTCCATTTAGTATAAAGTGATATCATGGTGATTGGCATAAGCAAGTAAGATGCGTATGGACTCAAGTCTAGCAACCGGGGCATATGTCTCATCGTAATCCATACCCTCGACTTGAGTGTAGCCTTGGGCAACAAGATGGGCCTTGTTGCGCACAACTTGTCCATCTTCATCTTGCTTATTCCGAAACACCCATATGGTTCCAATGACACTGTGATAGTCGTCGGGCTTCTCAACCAATGTCCAAACTTGGTTTCTCTCAAAGTTATGTAGTTCCTCGTGCATAGCATTGACCCAATCTGTGTCTTCAAGAGCATCTTCAACCTTCATAGGTTCAAGGTTAGATACGAAAGAGTAGTGTTCACAAAAGTTAGCTAAGTGAGATTTAGAGCGAGTGATTCTCCCGGTTTGGATATCATTGTAGATTTTTCTCTACAAGATGATATTTAGCAATTCTTGCTCTAACTCGTGAGAGCTTTTGTTTGGGTCGGGTGGAACATCCTCTTCATCATATTGTCCTTCCTCTTGGCCTTCTTCGTTGTTGGTGTTGTCGTTCTCTTGTCGAGGTGGAGAAGGAGGTTGATTAGGTTCATCTTGGTGTACTTCCTCGTTTTCTTCATCTTGGCGTGTCCTACTTGTGGATGCCTCCGTGTCAACTCTTGGTTCACCTTGTCGTGCGGTAGAAGCTTCCACTTGGACGGATGAGGTACTCTCCTTCACCTTCGTTGGATGGATCTTGCCGATAGACCAGTCTTGGATTGCTTCTGAACGATCTTTGTCACCTACATCAATTGGCAATTGATCTACTTGCAATCCGTTAGATTCATCAAACTTCACATCTACCGTCTCTTCAACCTTTCGTGTGAAACTGTTGTAGACACAGTAAGTGTGAGAGTTTGAGCCATAGCCGAGTAGGAAACCTTCATGAGATTTAGGAGCAAACTTCGAACGACGATGCTTATCAAGAATATAGCACTTTGAGCTGAATACTCAAAAGTATCCAACTTGGGGTTTGTTACCGGTGAGAAGCTCGTATGCCATCGTGCCGAGTAGCTTGTGAAGATACAAGCGATTTGTTGCATGACAAGCTGTCTCAACCGCTTCCACCCAAAAGTGTTTTGGCGTCTTGTACTCATCAAGCATCGTTCTTTCCATCTCAATAAGAGTCCGATTCTTCCTCTCAACAACTCCATTTTACTGAGGCATGTACGTAGCCGAGAACTCATGTGAAATCCCTTCTTCGTCAAGAAAGGTATCCACATTTGCGTTCTTGAACTCCGTTACGTTGTCGCTGCGAAACTTCTTGATCTTCACTTCAAATTGATTTTGGGCCTTCCTAGCGAAGTTCTTGAAGATCTTTTGGACCTGCAATTTATCATCAAGAAAGAACACCCACGTAAATCCTGAAAAATCATTGACTATGACTAAACCAAATGAGTTTCCACCAAGACTTTTATAGACGTTGGGACCAAAGAGATCCATATGAAGTAGCTCGAATGGTCTTCTCGTGGTCATGATGTTCTTCACGGGGTGGCTTCCCCCAACATGTTTTCCTACTTGACAAGCACTGCACAATCTATCCTTGTCAAATAGAACATCTTTAACTCCCAGGATATGATCACCTTTAATAAGCTTATCAAGATTTCGCATGCCCGCATGACCTAGCCTTCTATGCCACAACCAACCTTTAGAAGATTTAGCAATTAAGCAAGTTCTAGGTTGAGCCTTTTTAGTGAAATTAACAATATATAGATCACCTCTACCTATACCAGTAAAGACCATATTATGATTATCTCTGCGAATGACTAGGCAATCAACATGAGTGAATTGCACATTTAAACCAAAATCAGCTAATCTAGACACAGAGAGAAGACTATATCCGAGAGATTCTACAAGCATGACATTCTTGATTGAGCTATCGTTGGATATGGCCACCTTACCAAGGCCAACAACTTTACCCTTAGAGTTGTCACCAAAGGTAACATACTTTCGTGGACCATCATTTCTAGCAAGCTCATCAAACATGTCCTTATCTCTGGTCATATGATCCATGCATCCACTATCAAGCACCCATTCCTTTCCTCCGGCTGCGTAACCACGAAGATTTTCCATAAGACCGAAATGTCTCATTTGTTCATCACGGTCAAAGTCACTATCATCATCCTCATCATAATAACCATGTTCAACATTTTCTCATGATTGATCAACACCTGGAGAGAGTGATTCATTAGTTGTGTGATCACGACAATGTTCATCTTTATGAATTCTAATGGCTTCGATGATGATGGCACTAATGACTCCAACATCTCCTTTGGCACGCATAAGGTCACGAAGCTCAAATAGGCAATCATCAAATTTAAGATCACTAGGTTTCATCTTTTGAAAAGCTATGGACTTGTGAAGAATATCATCTAGATTTTTTAAAGAGTAGTCCGAAAATCGTTCCTCAAGATATCTCCATATAGTATAAGCACATTCTAAGTTAGGCAATTCTCTAAGCAAGTGATTCGGTAATGCTCTAACAATAAGATTGACAGTTCTAGTATTCCGAACCATGTCGAGATATCATTGGGGGTAAAATGCATAGAGTCAATAGGAGGCACATAGGGACTAGTAATATACTTGTTCAAATGATATTCATTGAAAATCTTAAGCATGTCATTTTTCCATTCCCTACAAAACTCCTCTTCAAGGATAGGCACTCTACGTTTAATACTCCCAATCGTAGACTCATCCATCTTCCTCCAATGGTGATTAAACCAAAGCAATGAAGACCAAAGCTCTGATACCAATTAAAAGGCTCGAAGAAGAGGTGTATAGAGGGGGGTGATTAGACCCTCAACAAAGAAAGGTAGCAGTTTTTAATTTCTTCAAGTGAAGGTGGAGTTTTAGCACAAGTTTAACCATTCACAATACATTTCAAGCAAGCATGGCGAGAGTATATGAGCAACGAAAAGTAAAGCATGCAATTTGAAGAAAGTAAAGGGATGGGATTGGAGTGTGCAAACGCAATTGGAGACACGGATATTTTTGGCATGGTTCCGATAGGTGGTGCTATCGTACATCCACGTTGATGGAGACTTCAACCCACGAAGGGTAACGGCTGCATGAGTCCATGGAGGGCTCCACCCACGAAGGGTCCACGAAGAAGCAACCTTGTCTATCCCACCATGGCCATCGCCCATGAAGGACTTTCCTCACTAGGGTAGATCTTCACGAAGTAGGCGATCTCCTTTCCCGTACAAACTCCTTGGTTCAACTCCACAATCTTGTCGGAGGCTCCGAAGTGACACCTAACCAATCTAGGAGACACCACTCTCCAAAAGGTAATAGATGGTGTGTTGATGATGAACTCCTTGCTCTTGTGCTTCAAATGATAGTCTCCCCAACACTCAACTCTCTCTCAGAGAATTGGATTTGGTGGAAAGATGATTTGAGTGGAAAGCAACTTGGGGAAGGCTAGAGATCAAGATTCTTGTGATTGGATTGGAATATCCTGGTCTCAACACATGAGTAGGTGGTTCTCTCTCAGAAAATTTATGCTGGAAGTGTAGGCACGTTTTGATGGCTTTCTCTATGAATGAAGAGAGGATGGAGGGGTATATATAGCCTCCACACAAAATCTAACCATTACACACAATTTACCAAATTCGGTGGGACCGAATCATGAAACACGGTCGGACCGATTTAGTTCAAAATGTGAACATTAGGATTTTCGGTGGGACCGACATGATCAACTCGGTGGGACCGATTTCATTAGGGTTAGGGCATAACGTAATCTCAGTGAGACCGATCACATCAACTCGGTGAGACCGATTTCTGTGATAGGCAAACAGATAGTTGGTCAAGCAAACTCAATAGGACCGATTCACTCATTTCGGTGAGACCGAAATGTTACAAAAGGGAAACAGACAGTTTGCATTGTGAACTCGGTGGGACCAATCACTCATTTCGGTGAGACCAAAATGTTACGAAGGGAAACTGAGAGTTTGCAATCCCATCTCAGTGAGACCAAGATCCCTATCGGTGAGACCGGACTGATTAGGGTTTCTGGTAGTGGCTATGTGAGATGAACTCGGTGGCGCCGGATAGATCAAATCGGTGGGGCCGAGTTTGACTTTGGGTTTAGGACATATTTGGATATGAGAAAGTGGTTGAGGGCCTTGGAGCATATCACTAAGCAATTGGAGCAAGCAAGCCATTAAGCAACACCTCATCCCCTTTTAATAGTATTGGCTTTACTATGGACTCAATGTGATCTTGGATCACTGAAATAAAAATGTAGAGTCCTGAGCTTTGAGCTTTTGCTAATCTTCTGTCCTTAGCATCTTGAAGGGGTTCCTGATACGTCCATTTTGCATCATGCTTTTATATTGATATTTATTGCATTATGGGCTGTTATTAAACATTATGTCACAATACTTATGCCTTTTCTCTCTTATTTTTCAAGGTCTTCTTGAAGAGGGAGAATGCCGGTAGCTGGAATTCTAGGCTGGAAAAGGAGCCAATATTAGAGACCTATTCTGCACAACTCAAAAAGTCATGAAACTCCATGAAAGTCAGTTTGAAATATATTAAAAATATTGGGCGAAGGAAGCACCAGAGGGGGGCCACCCACCGTCCACGAGGGTGGGGGGGGGCGCCCTACCCCTCTGGGCGCGCCCCTGCCTCATGGGCCACCTCGCAGCCCCCCGATGCCCATCTTCTGGTATAAGGTGTCTTCTGCCCTGGAAAAAATAAGAAGGAAGCTTTCAGGACGAACCGCCGCCGTCTCGAGGCGGAACCAATCTAGGGCTCTGACGGAGCTGTTCTGCCGGGGAAACATCCCTCCGGGAGGGGAAATTCGCCATCACCATCGATCCTCTCATCGGGAGGGGGTCAATATCCATCAACATATTCACCAGCACCATCTCCTCTCAAACCCTAGTTCATCACTTGTATCCAATCTTTGTATCAAAACCTCAGATTGGTACCTGTGGGTTGCTAGTAGTGTTGATTACTCCTTGTAGTTGATGCTAGTTGGTTTATTCGGTGGAAGATCATATGTTCAGATCATTTATGCATATTAATACCCCTCTTATTATGAACATTAATATGATATGTGAGTAGTTACATTTGTTCCTGAGGACATGGGAGAATTCTTTCTATAAGTAGTCATGTGAATTTGGTATTCGTTCGATATTTTGATGAGATGTATGTTGTCTTTCCTCTAGTGGTGTTATGTGAACGCCGACTACATGACACTTCACCATTGTTTGGACCTAGAGGAAGGCATTGGGAAGTAATAAGTAGATGATGGGTTGCTAGAGGTACAGAAGCTTAAACCCTAGTTTATGTGTTGCTTCGTAAGGAGCTGATTTGGATCCATATGTTTCATGCTATGGTTAGGTTTACCTTAATACTTCTTTTGTAGTTGCGGATGCTTGCAATAGGGGTTAATCGTAAGTGGGATTCTTGTCCAAGAAAGGGTAGTACGCAAGCACCGGTCCACCCACATACCAAATTATCAGAGTAACGAACGCGAATCATACGAGCGTGATGAAAACTAGCTTGACAATAATTCCCATGTGTCCTCTGGAGCGCTTTCCTTTATATAAGAGTTTTTCCAGGCTTGTCCTTTGCTACAAAAATGATTGGTCCATATTGCTTCACCTTATTTACTTTTATTACTTGTTACTTGTTACAAATTACCTTATCACAAAACTATCTGTTACCGTTAATTTCATTGCTTGCAGAGAATACCTTACTGAAAATTGCATATCATTTCCTTCTGCTCCTCGTTGGGTTCAACACTCTTACTTATCGAAAGGACTATGATAGATCCCCTATACTTGTGGGTCATCAAGCCTCTTTTCTGGCGCCGTTGTCGGGGAGTGAAGCGTCTTTGGTAAGAATTTGGTAAGGAAAAATTTATATAGTGTGCTGAAATTTACTGTCACTTGTTACTATGGAACAAAATCCTTTGAGGGGATTGCTTGGGGTATCTTCACCCCGACCAGTAGAGCAAAGAGTTGCTCTTCAACCTACTGAACCTACTGAAAATGTTTACTTTGAAATTCCTTCGGGTATGATAGAGAAACTGCTGGCTAATACCTTTACAGGAGATGGAACATTGCATCCCGATTTGCACCTAATCAAAGTGGATGAAGTTTGTGTATTATTTAAGCTTGCAGGTATGCCCGAGAATGTTATCAAGAAGAAGGTCTTCCCTTTATATTTGAAAGGAAAGGCATTGACATGGTTTAGGCTATGCGATGGTACTGGATCATGGAACTACAACCGATTAAAACTGGAATTTCATCAGAAGTTTTATCCTATGCATCAGGTTCATTGTGATCGTAATTATATGTATAATTTTTGGCCTCGTGAAGGAGAAAGTATCGCTCAAGCTTGGGGAGGCTTAATTCAATGTTATATTCATGCCCCAATCATGATCTCTCAAGAGAAATTATTATTCAAAAAATTTATGCTCGGCTTTCTCTCAATAATCGCTCCATGCTCGATACTTCTTGTACTGGTTTTTTTATGACGAAGACTATTGAATTCAAATGGTATTTATTGGAAAGAATTAAACGCAACTCTGAAGATTGGGATCTCGACGAAGGTAAGGAGTCAGGTATAACACCTAAGTTTGATTGTGTTAAATCTTTTATGGATATTGATGTTTTCCGTGAATTTAGCACTAAATATGGACTTGACTCTGAGATAGTAGCTTCTTTCTGTGAATCATTTGCTACTCATGTTGATCGCCCTAAGGATAAGTGGTTTAAATATCATCCTCCCATTGAAGTATAAGTAGTTGAACCTGTTAAAGTTGAAGAAAAGACTATCACTTATAATGTTGATCCTATTGTTCCTACCGCTTATATTGAGAAACCACCCTTCCCTGCTAGAATACAGGATCATGCCAAAGCTTCAACTGTGGTTCGTAACAGTAATACTAGAACACCTACACCCTCTGAGAAAATTAAAGTTGAACCTAGTATTGCTATGGTTAAGGATCTCTTGGTCGATAATATTGATGGGCATGTTATTTACCTTTATGATGAAGCTGCTAGAATTGCTAGACCCGATACTAAAAATAAAAATAGACCTATTGTAGGCATGCCTGTTATTTCCGTTAAAATAGGAGATCATTGCTATCATGGCTTATGTGATATGGGTGCTAGTGTGAGTGCAATACCTCATCCCTTATACGAAGAAATTATGCACGATATTGCACATACTGAGCTAGAAGGTATTGATGTTACAATTAAGCTTGCCAATAGAGATACTATTTCACCAATTGGGACTATTAGAGATGTTGAAGTCTTGTGTGGGAAAGTTAAATACCCTACTGATTTTCTTCTTGGTTCCCCACAAGATGACTTTTGCCCTATTATATTTGGTAGACCTTTCTTGGATATTGTTAATGCTAGGATAGATTGCGAAAATGATATTGTTATTGTTGGTTTAGGGGATATGCCTTATGATTTTAACTTTGCTAAATTTCATAGACAACCCCATGATAAAGAATTGCCTAGTAAAGATGAAATTATTGGTCTTGCTTATATTGTCGTGCCTCCTAACGATCCTTTAGAACAATATTTGCTAGACCATGAAAATGATATGTTTATGAATGAGAGAAGGGAAATAGATGAAATATTCTTTAAACAGGGACCTTTATTGGAACACAACTTGCCTGTTGAAATCCTAGGAGATACTCCTCCACCCAAGGGTGACCCCATGTTTGAGCTCAAACCATTACCTGATACTCTTAAGTATGCTTATCTTGATGAAAAGAAGATATATCCTGTTATTATTAGTGCTAACCATTCAGAGCAAGAAGAATAGAGATTATTGAAAACTCTGAAGAAGCACCGTGCTGCCATTGGATATACTCTTGATGATCTTAAGGGCATTAGTCCCACTCTGTGCCAGCACAAAATAAAATTGGAGAAAGATGCTAAACCAGTTGTTGATCACCAACGCGGTTAAATCCTAGGATGAAAGAAGTGGTAAGGAAAGAAATACGAAAGCTTCTTGAGGCAGGTATAATTTATCCTGTTGCTGATAGTCAGTGGGTAAGTCCTGTCCATTGTGTCCCTAAGAGGGAGGTATTACTGTTGTTCCTAATGATAAAGACGAACTGATCCCACAAAGAATTGTTACAGGTTATAGAATGGTAAATGATTTCTGCAAATTAAATAAAGCTACTAAAAAGGATCATTACCCTTTACCTTTTATTGATCAAATGCTAGAAAGATTATCCAAACACACACATTTTTGCTTTCTACATGGCTATTCTGGTTTCTCTCAAATACCCGTGTCAAAAGAGGATCAAGAAAAGACCACTTTTACTTGCCCTTTCGGTACCTTTGCTTATAGATGTATGCATTTTGGCTTATGTAATGCACCTGCTACCTTCCAAAGATGCATGATGGCTATATTCTCTAATTTTCGTGAAAAGATTGTTGAGGTTTTCATGGATGGTTTTTCCGTTTATGGAACTTCTTTTGATGACTGCTTAAGCAACCTTGATCGAGTTTTGCATCAATGTGAAGAAACTAATCTTGTCTTGAATTGGGAGAAGTGCCACTTTATGGTTAATGAAGGTATTGAAGGGGAACGTAGTATTTCAAAAAAAAAAATCCTACGATCACGCAAGATCTATCTAGGAGAAGCATAGCAACAAGTGGGGAGAGTGTGTCTACGTACCCTCGTAGACCGAAAGCGGAAGCGTCTAGTGACGCGGTTGATGTAGTCGAACGTCTTCACGATCCAACCGAGCCAAGCATCGAACGTATGGCACCTACGCGTTCAGCACACGTTCAGCTCGATGATGTCCCATGAGCTCTTGAACTAGTTGAGCATCACGGGAGAGTTTCGTAAGCACGACGGTGTGGTGATGGTCATGATGAAGCTACCGGCGCAGGGCTTCGCCTAAGCGCTGCAATGATATGACCGATGTGTGTATCTGTGGGGAGGGGCACCGCACACGGCTAAAATCAACTTGTGTCTCTATGGGGTTCCCCTTCCCCACGTATATAAAGGAGGGAGGGAGGAGGAGGCGGCCAAGGAGGAGGGTGCGCCAAGGGAGTAGGATTCCTACTCCTAATAGGAGTAGGTTTTCTCCTTTCCTAGTCCAACTAGGAGAAGGGCGAAAGGAGGAGGAGGGGAAAAGGAAGGGAGAGGGGGCCCGCACCCCAAACCCTTTGTCCAATTTGGATTGGGCTTGGGAGGGGGGCGCGCCACCTCCTGGCTGCTGCCTCTCCTTCCCACTAAGGCCCATTAAGGCCCATTGACTCCCCGGACGAATGCCCGTAACTCCCCGGTACTCTGAAAAATACCCGAATCACTCAGAACCTTTCCGATGTCCGAATATAGCCTTCCAATATATGAATCTTTACCTCTCGGCCATTCCGAGACTGTTCGTCATGTCTGTGATCTCATTCGGGACACTGAACAAACGTCAGTCATCATATCACATAACTCATAATACAAATCGTCATCGAACGTTAAGCGTGCGGACCCTACGGGTTCGAGAACTATGTAGACATGACCGAGACACATCTCCGGTCAATAACCAATAACGGAACATGGATGCTCATATTGTCTCCTACATATTCTACGAAGATCTTTATCTGTCAAACCGCATAATATCATATGTTGTTCCCTTTGTCATCGGTATGTTACTTGGCTGAGATTCGATCGTTGGTATCATCATACCTAGTTCAATCTAGTTACTGGCAAGTCCCTTTACTCATTCTGTAATGCATCATCCCGCAACTAACTCATTAGTCGCATTGCTTGCAAGGCTTATAGTGACGTGCATTACCGAGAGGGCCCAGAGATACCTCTTCGACAATCGGAGTGACAAATCCTAATCTCGATCTATGCCAACTAAACAAACGTCATTGAACACACCTATAGAGCATCTTTATAATCACCCAGTTACGTTGTAACGTTTGATAGCACACATAGTGTTCCTCTGGTATTCGGGAGTTGCATAATCTCATAGTCATAGGAACATGTATAAGTCATGAAGAAAGCAATAGCAACATACTAAACGATCAAGTGCTTAGCTAACGGAATGGGTCAAGTCAATCACATCATTCTCTAATGATGTGATCACGTTCATCAAATGACAACTCATGTCTATGGCTAGGAAACTTAACCATCTTTGATTAACGAGCTAGTCAAGTAGAGGCATACTAGTGACACTCTGCTTGTCTATGTATTCACACATGTACTAAGTTTTCAGTTAATACAATTCTAGCATGAATAATAAACATTTGTCATGATATAAGGAAACTCAAATAACAACTTTATTATTGCCTCTAGGGCATATTTCCTTCATAATGAAATAATCGTGTTAAGGTTTGTGATTCTCGAAGCATGCACGTATGGCCTATGTGATTTAACACCAATAGTTCACATCCTCATGTGATTTAACACTTTATAGTTCACATCGCATGTGACCAATACCCAAAAGGTTTACTAGAGTCAATAATCTAGTTCACATCGCCATGTGATTAACACCCAAAGAGTACTAAGGTGTGATCATGTTTTGCTTGTGAGAGAGGTTTAGTCAATGGGTCTGCCACATTCAGATCCATATGTATTTTGCAAATTTCTATGTCTACAATGCTCTGAACGGAGCTACTCTAGCTAAATGCTCCCACTTTCAATATGTATCCAGATCGAGACTCAGAGTCATCCAGATCGGTGTCAAAGCTTACATCGACGTAACTCTTTATGACGAACTCTTTATCACCTCCATATCCGAGAAATATTTCCTTAGTCCTCTAAGGATAATTTTGACCGCTGTCCAGTGGTCCACTCTTGGATCACTATTGTACCCTCTTGCCAAACTCACGGCGAGGTACACAATAGGCCTGGTAGACAACATAGCATACTTTATAGAACCTATGACTGAGGCATAGGGAATGACTTTTCATTTTCTTTCTATTTTTCTGCCGTGGTCGGGTTTCTGAGTCTTTACTCAACTTCACACCTTGCAACACAGGCAAGAACTCTTTCTTTGATTGTTCCATTTTGAACTACTTCAAAAAGTTGTCAAGGTATGTACTCATTGAAAAAACTTATCAAGCGTCTTGATATATCTCTATAGATCTTGATGCTCAATATGTAAGCAGCTTCACCGAGGTCTTTCTTTGAAAAACTCCTTTAAAACACTCCTTTATGCTTTCCAGAAAATTCTACATCATTTCCGATCATCAATATGTCATTCACATATACTTATCAGAAAGGCTGTAGTGCTCCCAATCACTTTCTTGTAAATACAGGCTTCACCGCAAGTCTGTATAAAACTATATGCTCTGATCAACTTATCAAAGCATATATTCCAACTCCGAGATGCTTGCACCAGTCCAAATGGATCGCTGGAGCTTGCACATTTTGTTAGCACCTTTAGGATTGACAAATGAAGGAAATATGCCCTAGAGGCAATAATAAAGTTATTATTTATTTCCTTATATCATGATAAATGTTTATTATTCATGCTAGAATTGTATTAATAGGAAACTTAATACATCTGTGAATACATAGACAAAACAAAGTGTCCCTAGTATGCCTCTACTAGACTAGCTCATTGATCAAAAATGGTCATGTTTCCTAGCCATAGACATGATTTGTCATTTGATCAACGTGATCACATCATTAGGAGAATGATGTGATGGACAAGACCCATCCGTTAGCTTAGCACTATGATCGTTTTGTTTTACTGCTATTGCTTTCTTCATGACTTATACATGTTCCTATGACTATGAGATTATGCAACTCCCGAATACCGGAGGCTCACATTGTGTGCTATCAAACGTCACAACGTAACTGGGTGATTATAAAGATGCTCTACAGGTGTCTCCGAAAGTGTTCGTGGTGTTGGCATAGATCAAGAATATGATTTGTCACTCCGAGTGTCGGAGAGGTATCTCTGGGTCCTCTCGGTAATACACATCATAATAATCCTTGCAAGGAAATGACTAATGAGTTAGTCATGAGATGATGTATTACGGAACGAGTAAAGAGACTTGCCGGTAACGAGATTAACTAGGTATGGTGATACCGACGATTGAATCTCGGACAAGTAACATACCGATGTCAAAGGGTTGACCGATAAAGATCTTCGTAGAATATGTAGGATCCAATATGAGCATCCAGGTTCCGCTATTGGTTATTGACCGGAGATGTGTCTCGGTCATGTCTACATAGTTCTCGAACCCGTAGGGTCCGCACGCTTAACGTTTGATGACGATCGGTATTATGAGTTTATGAGTTTTGATGTACCAAAGGTAGTTCAGAGTCCCGGATGAGATCGGGGACATGACGAGGATTCTCGAAATGGTCGAGACGTAAATATCAATATATTGGACGACTATATTCAGACATCGGAAAGGTTCCGAGTGATTCGGGTATTTTTCGGAGTACCGGAGAGTTACGGGAATTCGCCGGGGAGTATATGGGACTTATTGGGCTTTAGGGGAAAGAGAGAGAGGAGGTTGTGGGCCCCCCCCAATGCTTAGTCCGAATTGGACTAGGGGGAGGGGCTACGCCCCTCCTTCCTTCTCTTCTCTTTTCCCTTTCCTTCTCTCCTACTCCTACTACTTGGAAGGGCTCCTAGTTCTACTAGGAAAGGGGGAATCCTACTCCCGGTGGGAGTAGGACTCCCCTAGGGTGCACCATAGAGAGGGCCGGCCACTCCCCTCCCCTCCTCCTTTATATACGGGGGTAGAGGCACCCCATAGACACACAAGTTGATCTCTCCCAACCGTGCGAGGTGCCCCCCCTCCACACAAAACATCTTGGTCATATCGTTGCAGCGCTTAGGCGAAGCCCTGCGACGGTAATTTCATCATCTCCGTCACCATGCCGTCGTGCTGACGAAACTCTCCCACGAGGTTCTACTAGATCAAGAGCTCGTGGGACGTCATCAAGCTGAACGTGTGCTGAACGAGGAGGCTCCATATGTTCGTTGCTTGATCGGTTGGATCGCGAAGAAGTTCGACTACATCAACCGCGTCACTAGACACTTCCGCTCCCGGTCTACGAGGGTACGTAGACACACTCTCCCCTCTCATTGGTATGAATCTAGTAGATAGATCTTGCGTGATCGTAGGAATTTTTTGAAATACTATGTTCCCCAACAGTGGCATCATGAGCCAGGTCTATGCGTAGATGATATGCACGAGTAGAACACAAGTGAGTTATGGACGATACTAGTCATACTGCTTACTAGCATGTCATACTTTGATTCGGCGGTATTGTTGGATGAAGCGGCCCGGACGGACATTACGCGTACGCTTACGCGAGACTGGTTCTATCGATGTGCTTCGCACACAGGTGGCTGGCGGGTGTCAGTTTCTCCAACTTTAGTTGAATCAAGTGTGGCTACGCCCGGTCCTTGTGAAGGTTAAAACAGCACATACTTGACGAAATATCATTGTGGTTTTGTATGCATAGGTAAGAACGGTTCTTGCTAAGACCGTAGCAGCCACGTAAAACTTACAACAACAAAGTATAGGACATCTAACTTGTTTTTGCAGGGCATGTTGTGATGTGATATGGTCAAGACGTGATAAGTTATACATTATTGTATGAGATGATCCTGTTTTGTAAAGTTATCGGCAACTGGCAGGAGCCATATGGTTGTCGCTTTATTGTATGAAATGCAATTGCCATGTAATTGCTTTAGTTTATCACTAAGCGGTAGCGATAGTCGTGGAAGCAATAGTTGGCGAGATGACAACGATGCTACGATGGAGATCAAGGTGTCGTGCAGGTGACGATGGTGATCATGACGGTGCCTTGGAGATGGAGACCAAAGGCACAAGATGATGATGGCCATATCATATCACTTATATTGATTGCAAGTGATGTTTATCTTCTATGCATCTTATTTTGCTTAGATCGATGATAGCATTATAAGATAATCTCTCACTAAATTTCAAGGTATAAGTGTTCTCCCTGAGTATGCACCGTTGCGAAAGTTCGTCGTGCCGAGACACCACGTGATAATCGGGTGTGATAAGCTCTACGTTCACATACAACGGGTGTAAGCCAGTTTTGCACACGCAGAATACTCGGGTTAAACTTGACGAGCCTAGCATATTCAGATATGGCCTCGAAACATAGGAGACCGAAAGGTCGAGCGTGAATCATATAGTAGATATGATCAACATAAGATGTTCACCATTGAAAACTACTCCATCTCACGTGATGATCGGACATGGTTTAGTTGATATGGATCACGTGATCAGATGATTAGAGAGATGTCTATCTAAGTGGGAGTTCTTTAGTAATAGATTAATTGAACTTTAATTTATCATGAACTTAGTCCTGGTAGTATTAGCATATCTATGTTGTAGATCAATAGCTCGCGATGTAGCTCCCCGTTTGTTTTATATGTTCCTAGATAAAACTAAGTTGAAAGATGTTAGTAGCAATGATGCGGACTTGTTCTGTGATCTGAGGATTTTCCTCATTGCTGCATAGAAGTATTATGTCCTTGATGCACCGCTAGGTGACATATCTATTGCAGGAGCAGATGTAGACGTTATGAACGTTTGACAAGCTCGGTATGATGACTACTTGATAGTTTAGTGCACTATGCTTTACGGCTTAGAACCGGGACTTCAAAAACGTTTTAAACGCCACGGAGCATATGCGATGTTCCAAGAGTTGAAATTAGTATTTCATACTCATGCCCGTGTCGAGAGGTATAAGACCTCTGACAGTAGTTTGCCTACCAAATGGAGGAGAATAGCTCAACCAGTGAGCATGTGCTCAGATTGTCTGGGTACTACAATTATTTAAATCAAGTGGGAGTTAATCTTCCAGATAAGATAGTAACTGACAAAGTTCTCTAGTCACTATCACCAAGTTAGTAGAACTTCGTGATGAACTATAATGTGCAAGGGATGACGAAAGTAATTCCCGAGCTCTTCGCGATGCTGAAATCGATGAAGGTAGAAATCCAGAAAGAGCATCAAGTGTTGATGGTTAACGAGACCACTTGTTTCAAGTAAAGGGCAAAGGGATAGAAAGGGAACTTCAAGAAGAATGACAAGCTAGTTGTCACTCTCGTGAAGAAACCCAAAGCTAAACTCAAGCCTGAAACTAAGTGCTTCTACTACAAAGGAAATGGTCACTTGAAGTGGAACTGCCCTAGATACTTGGCGGATAAGAAGGATGGCAAAGTGAACAAAGGTATATTTGATATACAGATTATTGATGTGTACTTTACTAGTGTTCATAGCAACCCCTAGGTATTTGATACCGGTTCAGTTGCTAAAATTAGTAACTCGAAACGAGAGTTGCAGATTGAACATAGACTAGTTAAGGGTGAAGTGACGATTTGTGTTGAAAGTGGTTCCAAGATAGATATGATCATCATCGCAGACTCCCTATACTTTCGGGATTAGTGTAGAACCTAAATAAATGTTATTTGGCATTTGCATTGAGCATGAATATGATTTGATCATGTTTGTTGCAATACGGTTATTCATTTAAAGTCGTAGAATAATTGTTATTCTATTTACATGAATAAAGCCTTCGATGGTCATACACCCAATGAAATAGTTTGTTGGATCTCGATCGTAGTGATACACATATTCATAATATTGAAGCCAAAAGATGCAAGGTTAATGATGATAGTGCAACTTATTTGTGGCACTGCCGTTTAGGTCATATTGGTGTAAAGCACATGAAGAAACTCCGTAGTGATGGACTTTTGGAATCACTTGATTATGAATCACTTGGTACTTGCGAACCATGCCTCATGGGCAAGATGACTAAAACTCCGTTCTCCGGAACAATGGAGCGAGCAACAAATTTTTTAGAAATCATACATACTGATGTGTGTGGACCGATGAGTGTTGAAGCTCGCGGCGGGTATCGTTATATTCTGACCTTCACTGGTGATTTCAGGAGATATGGGTATATCTACTTGATGAAACACAAGTCTGAAACATTTGAAAAGTTCAAATAATTTCAGAGTGAAGTAGAGAATCATCGTAACAAGAAAATAAAGTTTCTACGATCTGATCGTGGAGGCGAATATTTGAGTTACGAGTTTGGTCTTCATTTGAAACAATATGGAATAGTTTCATAACTCACGCCACCCAGAACACCACAGCGTAATGGTGTGTCCGGACGTCGTAGCCGTACTTTATTAGATATGGTGCAATCTATGATGTCTCTTACCGATTTACAACTATTGTTTTGGGTTATTGATTAGAGACAGCTGCATTCACGTTAAATAAGGGCACCATCTAAATCCGTTGAGACGACACCTTATGAAATGTGGTTTGGCAAGAAACCAAAGTTGTTGTTTCTTAAAGTTTGGGGCTGCGATGCTTATGTGAAAAAGCTTCAACCTGATAAGCTCGAACCCAAGTCGGAGAAATGTGTCTTCATAGGATACCCAAAGGAGACTGTTGGGTACACCTTCTATCCCAGATCCGAAGGCAAGATATTCGTTGCTAAGAATGGATCCTTTCTAGAGAAGGAGTTTCTCTCGAAAGAAGTGAGTGGGAGGAAAGTGGAACTTGATGAGGTAATTGTACCTTCTCCTGAATTGGAAAGTAGTACATCACAGAAGTTAGTTCCAGTGATTCCTACACCAATTAGTGATGAAGCTAATGATGATGATCATGAAACTTCGGATCAAGTTACTACTGAACTTCGTAGATCAACCAGAGTACGTTCCGCGCGAGAGTGGTACGGCAACCCGGTTCTGGAAGTCATGTTACTAGACCATGATGAACCTACGAACTATGAGGAAGCGATGTTGAGCCCAGATTCCGCAGAATGGCTTAATGCCATGAAATCTGAGATGGGATCCATGTATGAGAACAAAGTGTGGACTTTGATTGACTTGCTCGATGATCGGCAAGCCATTGAAAATAAATGGATCTTCAACAGGAAGACTGACGCAGACGGTAATGTTACTGTTTACAAAGCTCGACTTGTTGCGAAAGTTTTTCGACAAGTTCAAGGAGTTGACTATGATGAGACTTTCTCATCCGTAGCAATGCTTAAGTCTGTCCGAATCATGTTAGCAATTGCCGCATTTTATGATTATGAAATCTAGCAAATGGATGTCAAAACTGCATTCCTAAATGGATATCTTAAAGAAGAATTGTATATGATGCAAACAAAAGGTTTTTTCGATCCTAAAGGTGCTAACAAAGTGTGCAAGCTCCAGCGATCCATTTATGGACTGGTGCAAGCATCTCGGAGTTGGAATATATGCTTTGATAAGTTGACCAAAGCATATAGTTTTACATAGACTTGCGATGAAGCCTGTATTTACAAGAAAGTAAGTGGGAGCACTACATCCTTTCTGATAAGTATATGTGAATGAAATATTGTTGATCGGAAATGATGTAGAATTTTCTGGAAAGCATAAAGGATTATTTGAAAGGAGTTTTTCAAAGAAAAACCTCGGTGAAGCTGCTTACATATTGAGCCTCAAGATCTATAAAGATAGATCGAGACGCTTGATAAGTTTTTTCAATGAGTACATACATTGACAAGTTTTTGAAGTAGTTCAAAATGGATTAGTCAGAGAAGTTGTTCTTTCCTGAGTTGTAAGGTATGAAGTTGAGTAAGACTCAAAGCCCGACCTCGACATAAGATAGAGAAAGAATGAAAGTCATTCCCTATGCCTCAGCCATAGGTTCTATAAAGTATGCCATGCTATGTACCAAACATGTTGTGTACCTTACCATGGGTCTGGCAAGGAGGTACAAAAGTGATCCAGGAGTAGATCACTAAACAGCGGTCAAAATTATCCTTAGTTACTGGATGACTAAGGAAATGTTTTCTCGATTTTGGAGGTAATAAAGAGTTCGTCATAAAGAATTACACCGATGCAAACTTTACACTAATCCAGATGACTCTAAGTATCAATCTGGATGCATATTGAAAGTGGGAGCAATTAGCTAGAGTAGCTCCATGCAGAGCATTGTAGACATAGAAATTTGCGAAATAAATATGGATCTGAATGTGACAGACCCGTTGACTAAACTTCTCTCACAAGCAAAACATGATCACACCTTATTACTCTTGGGTGTTAATCACATAGTGATGTGAACTAGATTATTGACTCTAGTAAACCCTTTGGGTGTTGGTCACATGGCGATGTGAACTATGGGTGTTATTCACATAACGATGTGAACTATCGGTATTAAATCACATGGCGCTGTGAGCTAGATTATTGACTCTAGTGCAAGTGGGAGACTGAAGGAAATATGCCCTAGAGGCAATAATAAAGTTATTATTTATTTCCTTATATCATGATAAATGTTTATTATGCATGCTAGAATTGTATTAATAGGAAACTTAATACATGTGTGAATACATAGACAAAACAGAGTGTCCCTAGTATGCCTCTACTAGACTAGCTCATTGAACAAAGATGGTTATGTTTCCTAGCCATAGACATGAGTTGTCATTTGATCAACGTGATCACATCATTAGGAGAATGATGTGATGGATAAGACCCATCCGTTAGCTTAGCACTATGATCGTTTAGTTTTACTGCTATTGCTTTCTTCATGACTTATACATGTTCCTATGACTATGAGATTATGCAACTCCCGAATACCGGAGGAACACCTTGTGTGCTATCAAACGTCACAATGTAACTGGGTGATTATAAAGATGCTCTACAGGTGTCTCCGAAAGTGTTCGTGGTATTGGCATAGATCAAGAATATGATTTGTCACTTCAAGTGTCGGAGAGGTATCTTTGGGTCCTCTCGGTAATACACATCATAATAAGCCTTGCAAGCAAATGACTAATGAGTTAGTCACAAGATGATGTATTACGGAACGAGTAAAGAGACTTGCCGATAACGAGATTAACTAGGTATGGTGATACCGACGATCGAATCTCGGACAAGTAACATACCGATGACATAGGGAACAACATATGTTGTTATGCGGTTTCAACGATAAAGATCTTCGTAGAATATGTAGGAGCCAATATGAGCATCCAGGTTCCGCTATTGGTTATTGACCAAAGATGTGTCTCAGTCATGTCTACATAGTTCTCGAACCCGTAGGGTCCGCACGCTTAACGTTTCATGACGATCGGTATTATGAGTTTATGAGTTTTGATGTACCGAAGGTAGTTCGGAGTCCCGATGAGATCGTGGACATGACGAGGAGTCTCGAAATGGTCGAGACGTAAAGACCGATATATTGGACGACTATATTCGGACATCAGAAAGGTTCCGAGTGATTCGGGTATTTTTCGGAGTACCCGAGAGTTACGGCAATTCGCCGGGGAGTATATGGGCCTTATTGGGCTTTAGGGGAAAGAGAGAGAGGAGGTTGTGCGCCCCCCAATGCTTAGTTCGAATTGGACTAGGGGGAGGGGCTGCGCCCCTCTTTTCTTCTCTTCTCTTTTCCCTTTCCTTCTCTCCTACTCCTACTACTTGGAAGGGCTCCTAGTTCTACTAGGAAAGGGGGAATCCTACTTCTGGTGGGAGTAGGACTCCCCTAGGGCGCGCCATAGAGAGGGCCGGCCCCTCCCCTCCCTTCCTCCTTTATATACAGGGGTAGAGGCACCCCATAGACACACAAGTTGATCAAGTTGATCTCTCCCAACCGTGTGCGGTGCCCCCCTCCATAGAAACACATCTCAGTCATATCGTTGCAGCGCTTAGGCGAAGCCCTGCGACGGTAACTTCATCATCTCCGTCACCATGCCGTCGTGCTGACGAAACTCTCCCATAAGGTTCTACTGGATCAAGAGATCATGGGACGTCATCAAGCTGAATGTGTGCTAAACGCGGAGGCTCCGTACGTTCGGTGCTTGATCGGTTGGATCGCGAAGAAGTTCGACTACATCAACCGCGTCTCTAGACGCTTCCGCTCCCAGTCTATGAGGGTACGTAGACACACTCTCCCCTCTCGTTGGTATGCATCTAGGTGATAGATCTTGCGTGATCGTAGGAAAATTTTGAAATACTACGTTCCCCAACAACAAAACCTTCAGGTTGCATCATATACAACTATTCTTTAATAAATCCATTAAAGAACGCAGTTTTGTTATCCATTTGTCAGATTTCATAAAATGCAGAAATTGCTAACATGATTCGGACAGACTTAAGCATCACTATGAGTGAGAAAATCTCATCATAGTCAACATCTTGAACTTGTCAAAAAACTTTCGCAACAAATCGAGCTTTGTAGACAGTAACATTACCATCGGCGTCAGTCTCACTCTTAAAGATCCATTTATTTCCAATGGCTTGCTGATCATCGGGCAAGTTAACCAAAGTCCACACTTTGTTCTCATACATGGATCCCATCTCAGATTTCATGGCCTCAAGCCATTTTGCGGAATCTGGGCTCATCATCACTTCCTCATAGTTCTTAGGTTCATCATGGTCTAGTAACATGACTTCTAGAACCGGGTTACCATACCACTCTGGCACGGAACGCACTCTGGTTGACCTACGAGGTTCAGTAGTAACTTGATCTGAAGTTTCATGATCATCATCATTAGCTTCCTCACTGATTGGTGTAGGAATCACTTGAACTAATTTCTGTGATGTACTACTTTCCAATTCGCGAGAAGGTACAATTACCTCATCATGTTCTACTTTCCTCCCACTCACTTCTTTTGAGAGAAACTCCTTCTCTTAGAAAGGATCCATTCTTAGCAACGAATATCTTGCCTTTGGATCTATGATAGAAGGTGTACCCAACAATTTCCTTTGGGTGTCCTATGAAGACACATTTCTCCGATTTGGGTTCAGCTTATCAGGTTGAAACCTTTTCACATAAGCATTGCTGCCCCAAACTTTAAGAAACGACAGCTTAGGTTTCTTGCCAAACCACGGTTCATACGGTGTCATTTGAAAGGATTTAGATGGTGCCCTATTTAACGTGAATGCAGTTGTCTCTAATGCATAACCCCAAAATGATAGTGGTAAATCGGTAAGAGACATCATAGATCGCACATATCTAATAAAGTGCGGCTACGATGTTCGGACACACCATTACGCTGTAGTGTTCCAGGTGGCGTGAGTTGTGAAACTATTTCACATTTAAATGAAGGTCAAATTCGTAACTTCAAATATTCGCCTCCGCAATCAAATCATAGAAACTTCTATTTTCTTCTTACAATGATTTTCCACTTCACTCTGTAATTATTTGAACTTTTCAAATGTTTCAGACTTATGTTTTATCAAGTAGATATACCCGTATCTGCTCAAATCATCTGGGAAGGTCAAAAAATAACGATACCCGCTGCGAGCCTCAACACTCATCGGCCGCATAGATCAGTATGTATTATTTCCAATAAGTCAGTTGCTCGCTCCATTGTTCCTGAGAACAGAGTCTTAGTCATCTTTCCCATGAGGCATGGTTCGCAAGCATCAAATGATTCATAATCAAGTGATTCCAAAAGTCCATCAGCATGGAGTTTCTTCATGCACTTTACACCAATATGACCTAAATGGTAGTGCCACAAAGAAGTTGCACTATCATTATCAACTTTGCATCTTTTGGCTTCAATATTATGAATATGTGTATCACTACGATCGAGATCCAGCAAACTATTTTTGTTGGGTGTATGACCATCGAAGGTTTTATTCATGTAAATAGAACAACAATTATTCTCTGACTTTAAATGAATAAACGTATTGCAATAAACATGATCAAATCATATTCATGCTCAACGCAAACTCTGAACAACATTTATTTAGGTTCAACACTAATCACGAAAGTATAGGGAGTATGCGATGATGATCATATCAATCTTGGAACCACTTCCAACACACATCGTCACTTCACCCTTAACTTGTCTCTATGCATTCTGCAACTCCCGTTTTGAGTTACTACTCTTAGCAACTGAACCAGTATCAAATACCAAGGAGTTGCTATAAACTATAGTAAAGTACACACCAATAACATGTATATCAAATATAGGTTTGTTCACTTTGCACTCCTTCTTATCCACCAAGTTTCTAGGGTAGTTCCACTTCCAGTGACCATTTCCTTTGCAGTAGAAGCACTCAGTTTCAGGCTTGGGTCTAGCTTTGGGTTTCTTCATGGGAGTAGCAACTTGCTTGCCATTCTTCTTGGAGTTCCCTTTTCTTTTCCTTTGCCCTTTTACTTGAAACTAGTGGTCTTGACAACCATCAACACTTGATGCTTTTTCTTTATTTGCACCTTCGTTGATTTCAGCATCGCGAAGAGCTCAGGAATTACTTTCGTCATCCCTTGCATATTATAGTTCATCACGAAGTTCTAGTAACTTGGAGATAGTGACTAGAGAACTTTGTCAATTACTATCTTATCTTGAAGAGTAACTCCCACTTGATTCAAGCAATTGTAGTACCCAGACAATCTGAGAACATGCTCACTGGTTGAGCTATTCTCCTACATCTTGTAGGCAAAGTACTATCAGAGGTATCATACCTCTTGATACTGGCATGAGTATGAAATACCAATTTCAACTCTTAGGAACATCTTATATGCTCCGTGGCATTCAAAATATATTTTAAGTTCCGGTTCTAAGCCGTAAAGCATGGTGCACTAAACTATCAAGTAGTCATCATACCGAGCTTTTGTCAAAATGTTTATAACGTCCGCATCTGCTCGCAATAGGTCTGTCACCTAGCGGTGCATCAAGAACATAATTCTCTGTGCAGCAATGAGGAAAATCCTCATATCACGGAACAAGTCCGCATCATTGCTACTATCATCTTTCAACTTATATATCTCTAGGAACATATAAAAATAAACGGGGAGCTACATCGGGAGCTATTGATATACAACATAGATATGCTAATACTACCAGGACTAAGTTCAATTAATCATATTACTAAAGAACTCCCACTTAGATAGACATCCCTCTAGTCATCTAAATGATCACGTGATCCAAATCAACTAAACCATGTCCGATCATCATGTGAGATGGAGTAGTTTTCAATGGTGAACATCTTATGTTGATCATATCTATTATATGATTCACGCTTGACCTTTCGGTCTCCAGTGTTCCGAGGCCATGTCTGTACATGCTAGGCTCGTCAAGTTTAACCTGAGTATTCCGCATGTGCAAAACTGTCTTGCACCCGTTGTATGTGAACGTAGAGGCTATCACACCTGATCATCACGTGGTGTCTCAGCATGAAGAACTTTCCCAACGGTGCATACTCAGGGAGAACACTTGTACCTTGAAGTTTTGTAAGGGATCATCTTATAATGCTACCGCCGTACTAAGCAAAATAAGAAGCATAATAATATAAACATCACATGCAATCAAAATATGTGACATGATATGGCCATCATCAGCTTGTGCTTTTGATCTCCATCTCCAAAGCATTGTCATGATCTCCATCATCACCGGCTTAACACCATGATCTTCATCGTAGCGTCATGGTCGTCTCGCCAACTATTGCTACTACTACTATCGCTAACTCATAATGATAAAGTAAAGCAATTACATGGCCTTCACAATTCATACAATAAAGAGACAACCATAAGGTTCCTGCCGGTTGCCGGTAACTTTACAAAACATGATTATCTCATACAATAACGTATAACTCATCACATCTTGACCATATCACATCACAACATGCCCTGCAAAAACAAGTTAGACGTCCTCTACTTTGTTGTCGCAAGTTTTACGTTGCTGCTAAGGGCTTAGCAAGAACCGTTCTTACATACGCATACAAAAACCACAACGATTTTTCATCAAGTGTGTTGTTTTAACCTTCACAAGGATCGGCCATAGCCACACTCGATTCAACTAAAGTGAGAGAGACAGACACCCGCCGGTCACCTTTAAGCAACGAGTGCTCGTAACGGTGAAACCAGTCTTGCATAAGCGTACGCGTAATGTCGGTTCGGGCCGCTTCATCTCACAATACCGCCGAATCAAAGTATGACAAGCTGGTAAGCAGTATGACTATTATCACCCACAACGCATTGTGTTCTACTCGTGCATATCATCTACGCATAGACCTGGCTCTGATGCCACCGAAGGGGAACATAGTATTTCAAAAAAAAATTCCTACGATCACACAAGATCTATCTAGGAGAAGCATAGTAACGAGTGGGGAGAGTGTGTCTATGTACCCTCGTAGACCGAAAGTGGAAGCGTCTAGTGACGCGGTTGATGTAGTCGAACATCTTCACGATCCAACCGATCCAAGGACCGAACGTACGACACCTCCGCGTTCAGCACACGTTCAGCTCGATGATGTCCCACGAGCTCTTGATCCAGTTACGCGTCATAGGAGAGTTTCGTCAGCACGACGGTGTGGTGACGGTGATAATGAAGCTACCGGCGCAGGGCTTCTCCTAAGCACTGCAACGATATGACCGAGGTGTGTATTTGTGGGGAGGGGCACCGGACACGGCTAAAATCAACTTGTGTCTCTATGGGGTGCCCCCTCCCCACGTATATAAAGGAGGGAGGGAGGAGGAGGCGGCCACTGAGGAGGGCGCGCCAAGGGAGTAGGATTCCTACTCCTAGTATGAGTAGGTTTCCTCCTTTCCTAGTCTAACTAGGAGAAGGGGGAAAGGAGGAGGAGGGGAAAAGGAAGGGAGAGGGGGCCGCGCCCCAAACCCTTTGTCCAATTCGGACTGGACTTGGGAGGGGCGCGCGCCACCTCCTGGCTGCTGCCTCTCCTTCCCACTAAGTCACATTAAGGCCCATTGACTCCTCGGACGAATTCCCGTAACTCCTCGGTACTCCAAAAAATACCCGAATCTTTCTGATGTCCGGATATAGCCTTCCAATATATCAATCTTTACCACTTGACCATTTCGAGACTGTTCTTCATGTACGTGATCTCATCCGGGACTCCGAACAAACTTCGGCCATCATATCACATAACTCATAATACAAATCGTCATCGAATGTTAAGCATGCGGACCCTACGAGTTCGAGAACTATGTCGACATGACCGAGGCACATCTCCGGTCAATAACCAATAGAGGAACCTAGATGCTCATATTGGCTCCTACATATTCTACGAAGATCTTTATCGGTCAAACCGCATAACAACATACGTTGTTCCCTTTGTCATCGGTATGTTACTTGCCCGAGATTCGATCGTCGGTATCATCATACCTAGTTCAATCTTGTTATCGGCAAGTCTGTTTACTCGTTCCGTAATGCATCATCCTGCAACTAACTCATCATTCACATTGCTTGCAAGGCTTATAGTGATGTGCATTACCGAGAGGGCCCAGAGATACCTCTCCGACAATTGGAGTGACAAATCCTAATCTCGATCTATGCCAAATCAACAAACACCATTGAAGACACATGTAGAGCATCTCTATAATCACCCAGTTACGTTGTGACGTTTGATAGCACACAAACTGTTCCTCTAGTATTCGGGAGTTGCATAATCTCATAGTCATAGGAACATGTATAAGTCATGAAGAAAGCAATAGCAACATACTAAACAATCAAGTGCTTAGCTAACGGAATGGGTCAAGTCAATCACATCATTCTCTAATGATGTGACCACGTTCATCAAATGACAACTCATGTCTATGGCTAGGAAACTTAACGATCTTTGATTAACGAGCTAGTCAAGTTGAGGCATACTAGTGACACTCTGTTTGTCTATGTATTCATACATGTACTAAGTTTTCGGTTAATACAATTCTAGCATGAATAATAAACATTTATCATGATATAAGGAAATAAATAATAACTTTATTATTGCCTCTAGGGCATATTTCCTTCAGGTATTATCTTGGGGCATAAAATTTCTGAAAGAGGTATTGAAGTTGATAAAGCTAAAGTTGATGCTATTGAAAAGATGTCGTGTCCTAAGGACATTAAAGGTATAAGAAGTTTCCTAGGTCATGCCGGTTTTTATAGGAGGTTCATTAAAGACTTCTCAAAAATCTCTAGGCCTCTGGCTAATCTGTTACAAAATGATGTTCCTTTTGTCTTTGATGATGAATGTGTAGAAACATTTGAATACTTAAGAAAGCCTTGATCTCTGCACCTATTGTCTATCCACCTAATTGGAATTACCCTAGTTGAAATTATGTGTGATGCTAGTGATTATGCTGTAGGTGTTGTTTTAGAACAAAGAGTTGATAAGAAATTAAATATTACCCAATATGCTAGTTAAACTCTGGACAGTGCCCAGAGAAATTATGCTACTACTGAAAAAGAATTTTTAGCAGTTGCATTTTCTTGTGATAAGTTCATGCCATATATTCTTGATTCTAAAGTAACTATTCACACTGATCATGCTGCTATTAAATATCTTATGGAAAAAAGATGCTAAACCTAGACTTATTAGATGGGTTGTCCTACTACAAGAATTTGATTTGCATATTATTGATAGAAAGGGAGCTGAGAACCTCGTTGTAGACAACTTATCTAGGTTAGAGAATATTCTTGATGACCCACTACCTATTGATGATAGCTTTCCTCACGAACAGTTAGCTGTCATAAATGCTTCTCGTACTGCTCCATGGTATGCTGATTATGCTAATTACATTGTTGCTAAATTTATACCACCTAGCTTCACATACCAGCAAAAGAAAAAGTTTTTCTATGATTTAAGACATTACTTCTCGGATGACCCACACCTTTATAAAGAAGGAGTAGATGGTGTTATTAGACGTTGTGCACCTGAGCATGAACAGGAATAGGTCCTACGCAAGTGTCACTCCGAGGCTTATGGAGGACACCATGCTGGAGATAGAACTACACATAAGGTATTGCAATCCGGTTTTTATTGGCCTACTCTCTTCAAGGATGCCCGTAAGTTTGTCTTGTCTTGCGATGAATGTCAAAGAATTGGTAATATTAGTAGACGTCAAGAAATGCCTATGAATTATTCACTTGTTATTGAACCATTTGATGTTTGGGGCTTTGATTATATGGGACGTTTCCTTCCTCTAATGGGTATACACATATTTTAGTTGCTGTTGATTACGTTACTAAGTGGGTAGAAGCTATTCCAACTAGTAGTGCCGATCATAACACCTCTATTAAGATGCTTAAAGAAGTTATTTTTCCGAGGTTTGGAGTCCCTAGATACCTAATGACTCATGGTGGTTCACATTTTATTCATGGTGCTTGCTGTAAAATGCTTGCTAAGTATGATGTTAATCATATAATTGCATCCCCATATCACCCACAACCTAGTGGTCAAGTAGAACTGAGTAATAGAGAGCTTAAATTAATTTTGCAAAAGACTGTTAATAGATCTAGAAAGAATTCATCCAAGAAACTTGATGATGCTTTATGGGCCTATAGAACTGCATATAAAAATCCTATGGGTATGTCTCCATATAAAATGGTTTATGGAAAAGCATGTCACTTACCTCTCGAACTAGAACATAAGGCATATTGGGCCATTAAAGAGCTCAATTATGATTTCAAACTTGCCGGTGAGAAGAGGTTATTTGACATTAGCTCACTTGATGAGTGGAGAACCCAAGCCTATTAAAATGCCAAATTGTTTAAAGAAAAAGTTAAAAGATGGCATGACAAAAGGATACAAAAACGTGAGTTTAATGTAGGTGATTATGTTTTGCTATACAACTCTCGCTTAAGATTTTTTGCAGGAAAACGTCTCTCTAAATGGGAAGGCCCTTACGTTATCGAGGAGGTCTTTCATTTCGGTGCCATAAAAATCAATAACTTCGAAGGCACAAATCCAAAGGTGGTGAACGGTCAAAGAATCAAACATTATATCTCAGGTAGTCCCATAAATATTGAAACCGTAACCCCGGAGGAATACATAAGGGACACCTTCCAGAATGTTTCAGACTTCGAAAAGGAAGAGGTATGTGGTACGGTAAGTAAACTGACTCCACAACAGTTCTAATAGCAATTTTTCTCCGTTTTGGAATATTTAAGAAAATAGGAAAATAAGAAGTAGTTCGAAAGGGACACGAGGCATCCACGAGGGTGGAGGGCGCGCCCCCTGCCTCGTGGGCACCTCGTGTGCCCCCCGGACTCCGTTTTCTTGCACGATACTTCTTTCGGTCGGTAAAAATACATTATATAATCCCCCGAAGGTTTTGACCACGGTACCGCGACAAAATCCTCTGCTTTTGTTTCAAGCTGTTTTTCTGACAGATCTAGATCACCATGACGTCTTCAAGAGCCCCCAAGGACAAGTTTTTCGAGAAGGTCATCAACCCTACCTCGCGGAGGTGCTGCAACACCCTCAAACTATTGAGATGCGTGAGTGTGACGCCCCCGATTTGACCGTACACTAATCATGCACGCAAATGTGTACGACCAAGATCAGGGACTCACTAGAAGATATCATAACACAACTCTAGACACAAATTAAAATAATACAAGCTTTATATTACAAGCTAGGGGCCTCGAGGGCTCGAATACAAAAGCTCCAATACACAAGAGTCAGCGGAAGCAACAATATCTGAGTACAGACATAAATTAAACAAGTTTGCCTTAAGAAGGCTAGCACAAAAACAACACGATCAAAAAGGCAAGGCCTCCTGCCTGGGACCTCCTAACTACTCCTGGTCGTCAGCTGTCTCCACGTAGTAGTAGGCTCCGTCGGGGTAGTAGCGATCGTCAAGTGTAGCATCTGGCTCCTGGACTCCACTATCTGGTTGCATCAACCAGTAAGAAGAAAGAAGGGGGGAGGGGGAGCAAAGCTACCGTGAGTACTCATCCAAAGTACTCGCAAGCAAGGATCTACACTACATATGCATCGGCATCAACGAAAAGGATAGTATCTGTGGACTAAGCTGTAGAATGCCAGAATAAGAGGGGGAGAAGCTAGTCCTATCGAAGACTAGCATCTTCTGGAAACCACCAATCTTGCAGCAGTAGAAGAGAGTATAGAATAACATATTATAAATATCAAGCATGTTGTAGCAATAACGCCCAGAGATCCTTCCTCGACTCCCTGCGAGGAAGCAATCCCTGATCCACATATCCATCATGTCTCAGTATCCAGTTCTAGTTGTATCGATCGGGATACAACTCCAAGTGTCCGTTACCGTAGGACAGGCTATCGATAGATGTTTTCTTCCCTGCATGGGTGCACCAACTTACCCACCACGCTTGCTTACCTCCGGCCGGACACACCATCAGGTCATGCCCGCCCTCGGGCCATCAATATGCCGCAACCCGACATAGGCTTAATAAAGAGGTCATGCACGCCGGACTAAACCCTATGTCCCCAGGAGTCATGGGACAATCGCCCAGGGAACTCCTGCATGTTGGGTACGCGGCCGGCGAGCAGACCTGGGCTACCTCCTTAAAAGGCACGTGCTTACGCGGTCCAACCCGGCGCGCGCCGCTTAGTCGGAATGACGTGAGTTAAGCTTCGGCTGATGCATACGACACAGAACGCCCATACGATGCCCACTTGATGGTTAGCACTATCAGGCCAGTGGCCCCTTGGATGAAATATCCAAACCGTTTAGTGTCTTGGGAACGCGGTAATGAGCAGAGACTCACGAAAGATGTGACCCCGTTGCCCCATCTCGAGGACTTGCGGCAAGGGCTAAGAATGACCGTCCACACCTCATATTCAACTCTCGGGTACCCTCCAGGTCAACCCATCTCCACATCACTCGCGGGTACCCCTCAGGGTCGACCCGCCTTTCCAAGTAATAGTTGTAAAGTCATAGTAACAATAGTAACTGTGTGTCTAACACCAAAGGGAAACCTGAGGAAATCACCCTCGATGGAATTCCACCTGATGTTTATCGTCAAGGTGAACGAAAGAGGAGTAACCCTCGAGGTCCACTCTTGAGGAGTTGCACGACAGTGTCGTTATCGGGAGTGGAGAAAGAGGAATCACCCTCAATGACCATAACCAAAGAACTAACCTACAAGGTTAACATCAGAAGTGCTACTAATGTGTCACCCTCGGCACTCGATAGTAACCCAGTATTGTCGAGCAACTAAGGGGAAAGTGATGTGCGGTGCCGGGGCCTGGTCTTCGATCCTGTTGATCGGGTCTTCTGATAATCCAACGGGGTAGTCGAGACAATGTGGGGGGTCACTGGTGGAACTCTAACCAGCCTATACTAAACAGTTTAGTATAAAAATGTAAGGTATGAAAGCGGTATCAACAACAAGCTATGCATCAGAATAGGATCATACAAAAACCAGTAGCAGTTCTAATGCAAGCGTAAGAGATAAGAGAGTGGGCGATATTGGAATGATCAAAGGGGGTTGGCTTGCCTTGTTGCTCTGGCAAGAAGGAGGGGTCGTCGTCGATGTAGTCGATCACCGAGGTAGTATCAGTCTCGCGGTCTACCGGAGAGAAGAGGGGGAAGAAACAATAAATACAAAGCATACAGATGTAACGGAGTAACACGACGTGTCTACACGCAGTGCTAGGGTGCTCTAACGCGGTGCTACACAATACCGGCGGAGGGGAATAACATCCGGGAAAGTATTCCCGAAGTGTGGCCTTTTCAGACAGATGAAACGGAGGGGGAAAGTTGCATGTTCGCTATGCTAGGGATGTGTGGCGGATGAACAGATCGCATATTCGGATTCGTCTCGTCGTTCTAAGCAATTTTCATATATAAAACCTTTTCATCCGAATTATGGATTATTTTATATGATTTTCCAAAGTTTTAGACAATATTCTGAAATTAATATTAATTCGGAAATAAAAAGCTAAATGCTAGGGGTCCCCAGAAATGTACCCAACGGTTTATAACTAAGGCTGACTGTGGGTCCAGGGGGTCCCATTTGGCCAGTCAAAGTTTGACTGGTCAACAGGGGGTGGGCCCCCCTCGCCATACACCGTTTAGCTAATCAGTGGTTTAATTAACCTAACCACATATTTAGTTTAATTAAACCAATTTTAGTTAAGTTAATTAATTAGTTAATTAATTAATTAATTATTATTTTATCCTTTAAAAAAATAGGGGCGTGGGCCCTATGATCAATGGCCCACAAGGCCTTAGCGGGGCGGGCGAAACGGGGCGGAGCCAGGTGACAGGCGCCCGCCCGCCCGACAGGGCGCTGCGACGCGGCGGGCGAAAGGAAAGTGGCTTGGCGGGCGCTGCCGGCGGCCATGGCCGTTCGAAGCAGGCCCGGCGGGGAGGAGGGACCGGGCGGCGCGGGGCAGGCGGTGGCGCGGAGGCCTGGAGGAGCCGCGGCGAGGGCGAGCCAGAGGCAGCGGGGGTGGAAGGAGGAGGCCATTGCGGAGCTGGGCAGCACCGACGCAGGAGGATGCGTGAGGGGATCGCGAGGCAGAGCGCGAGCTCGTCACGGTGACCATGGTGACGGGGTAGGGCTCACGTGTGCGTCGAGCGTGGTCGGCGTGAGCACAGGGAAAACAGGGGGGCATAGCGGAATCGAGGTGTTTGCTCACATGGAGCGTAGGGGCGAGCTCGGGCGCGTCGAGGAAGCGCTTGGGGAGGCCCGCGGGATCCTATCGGCGAGGTCCGGCTGCTGGAAGGGCCGACAAGCGCGACGGCGAAGCCGAGAGGTGGTGGAGGAGGAGCCGCGGGGAGGAGGCGTGGGGTGGGGCGGCCCTCGGCGCCGGCTGGTGGCGGCCTCAGCGGAGCGGCGAAGACGGCGGTGTCGGTGGGTTGCGCAGGTGCGGAAGTACTCGTCAGCGGCAGCCGGGCGAGCCTGAGCGGGGTCGAGCACTCTCACTTGTCCCTGGCGGCGCGAGGTGGGGAATGAGGGAAATGGGGCGAGTGGCTGCTAGCGGCTAGGGTTAATGAGGGTGTGGGGGGCGCCTGGGCCTAGCAGGCCCGTCTGTGGCCTTAGGTCCAGGGGGATGAGTGGGGGCTTCCTTCTTCTCTTCTTTTATTTTAATTCAGTTTCCATTTTTTTGTTTCTTTAACTAGTTTCTGTTTGGCATTTAAATTTTGAACCAAATGACTTTTGAAAAAGTAGAGCTTTGACATATAACTACTATACATTATTTAGCACTGCCATAAAAAGTTGGAGGACTAATTGAATTTATTTGAAATTTAGTTTAAATAGGAAAGATTTAATTTGGGTTGTTCGTCGAGTTTAAAATAGTTTAAGGGCACTTTAATAATTCAAATAAAGTTGGTATATTTATGACAATTAGATAGTGAATTTTTGCAACCCAACGAACATTTTTGTTTTACTTTTTGAAGATATAATAAATTGACTTTGATTTTTTTTAAGCGGTAATTTGGCTAAGTTAAACCTAATGACATGGAATCATTAGGGGGGTTACTGTAGCTTAATTATCCGATCGTCACAATTCTCCTCCACTACAAGAAAGCTCGTCCCGAGATTCAAGAGGTGTGTAAGGGGAAAAGTCCTGGTTGCGAAATTCTAACGGGTCTTCTCATCCTTGGTTGCTCTTCTCGAAGAGGTCGATCCATTACATTGATGTCTTTATTTCCCTGTTTCAGGTCTTCACGATGAAGTCACCGTCTTCCCTTCAGGATCTTCACCGTACTTACGAAAGGATGATAGTGGAAACTCTATAAGGACGGGTTTTAACAAGGTTGAGCATCGGGCGATTAACTCAGGGGAATAAGCATAAAATGCCTCTCGAGTTGATTACAAGAAACACCTCGAGAGCATTATAGGGGGTAGGAAAGTTTCAAACGGGTAAGCAATCATTCAATGCCTGAAGTAGAGTGTGAAGGGGGTTCAGAGCAACGGAATAAATATTGCGTCTGATACCAGAATAGATCGCTAGGAATGTGGCTCATGATTTACATACGAAGCCAAGTGCGAGGAACATCTTTGGCAACAAAGGTATACAAGAGAGTCAAGTTTCGATCCAGTGGAACTGTGGGTTATGGGCCCACCATGTGGGTTAAAAGTAGGAAGGGCGATGATAGCAAGGCATGTCAAAGGATGGCATGTCAGTTATGTCTGCAACAACATCAGTACCAAGGGCGAGGGACCAAGAGAACCATTTTCCTGCTCGTTGAAATGAGGCGGACCAATAGGCAAAGTTCTCGTCCATCGGTGGTTACCGAAATGTTATCAACAATAGTAACATGGTCTTATTGACAGAGTTGTACACCAAGGTGTTTACGTAAGCAGAAAATTATTACTGCTTAGATTATATGTAGACCAAAGAAAGGTCAAACAAACAAATGGAAAGGAAAATGTGTTTAAACACAATGAAAAGGAGTATATCATTCCCAAGATTAAGTAGGGCATGATATACGTGTCAGGAGATCAAAGTCCTGACCATATAGATAAAAGGGGTAAGAATAATTGTGATATGTACCCACACAACGATGTTGGATAGTTGATCAAGAAACATTTAGCTTTGTGCTTACCATGTTCTTGTGGATCTTCGGAGTAGCACGAACATGCTTCGAGATAGCACCGGCATGACCATGGGTAAAGATCAGACTTTGAATACTCAAATGATCATCAGGAACAACTTATAGAATAAGTCTTACATTTTTAGCAAGGAAAAGATGAGGATGTGGCCGACGGGCTCAACAACAATTCATCGAGATTTCCATAAGCATGGATTTGTACATTCAAGTGAACAAGATGATAGCATTGGTCATACCGCAATATGTTAGAGGAGAACATCCATAAGTAAACATTGAATGGAACATGCACATGGAAAATGGACTATGTAGCACGATCAATGCTAAAATGGTGATTCAATAACCAAAAGACCGAGAATGAGACTATCGACCATTCACTTCAAATCAATAGGGTGCTAGAAGTTTCGAATTCGAACGTCATACTTCATTTGTTGGGTTTTCCGGTTAGGAACAACATGGGGACAAAGGAATGAGCGGATATGGCAAGAAGTATCACCTGTATCAAGAATTCTTAAGAGGTGGTGAAATTCTCACGACATTCTTGACATGAAAGATGGTAGTACTCCATGGTAGAGCATAGCATAAGTCGGATAACAAGGAACTGAAGGTATAACACAAAATAAGAACAAGTTTGTGTTGGAGGGAATTGCAAGGATGTTGTCGATGTTAATACAAATCATCGAGGGGAAAGGTTGGTATTTCCCATCATGAATTCGATTCACAACTTGGAAGAAGGCAAATCATTGTTGATGGTGACCATGACACATTTGTCGAGAAATTTCATTAAGATGTAATCGATCGGCGATGACATCAAGTCAAATGAATGATGGAGCGAAAGGTTATTGAAACCACTAGTACAATACAAACTTGAAATCAAGCTAGTTTTTCAAGGCGAAAAGATATGCCGAGGAATATCGGCGTAAGCTTAGCTCATTGCCGAAATTGTGCTCCGAGAAGAAGGATCAGGTAGCACAGTTTAACAGTTGCACGATAATGATATAGCCGATCAGGCTAGATATGACTTGAAGAATTAATAAACTCATAAGCAATGGAGATTGCTTAGAGTTATTGAATTGGAGTGCGGAATTGATTCACTTATCGGTGTCCTTGAGTCTCTAACAACTCAGAACCCAGGGGAAATTGGAATCGGTGAAAAGTAATACTTGAAGAAGAACTCATAAGAAATAATATGATTATGTGACATTATCAAGATACCACGAGGTAATACTTGAAGGTAGAACATAATAGAGGTTGGACAGGTGCATTAACCTGCAGAAGACAAGTGGTTTAATTTGACCGAGAAATGGTATTTAAAGGAGAGCATGGTCGGAACCACGATTGCTAAAGGCCAGATCCCAGATATAAGATGAACTTATACCAAGGGGATAATTAATTTTAAGAGAAGCTTCCATGATAAGTTCCACATCGGGTCCATTGGCATGAACACAAAGTTCAAGGTCGACTCCCACTTCTTCAATGCATAACATCCCATTCACTTCTTGCTTCTGATGAAGTCGTAGTGTTGGAATTATATCTAGCAAAACACCAGAAGAGTATAACTCGTGAAAACTCTCGGGTTCACACGGATTAGGGAAGGCATAGGTTCAACACATAGGGGTATCTGCTACCTCTTGAGCTTGCGTTGTATTCCCTCGAAGAGGAAAGGGAGATGCATCACAGTAGCGTAAGTAGTTCCCTCAGTTTATGAGAACCAAGGTATCAATCTAGTAGGAGACCACGCGCGAGTACCTCGCTCCTGTAGAAACAAATAAGAACTTCGCAGCCAACGCGATAAGGGGTTGTCAATCCCTTTACGGTCACTTACGAGAGTGAGATCTGATAGAGATGACACTTTATATTTTTCGTATTTTTGGTTTAATAAAATAGCAAATAAAAGCGGTAAAAGTAAAGTATTTGTAGATTGATATGTTGAGAATAGACCCATGGGCCATAGTTTTCTCTAGTGGCTTCTCTCATGATAGCGATATTCTATGGCGGGTAAACAAATTACTGTTGGACAATTGATAGAAAAGCGAATAATTATGAGACTATCTAGGCATGATCATTGTATATAGGCATCATGTCCGAGACAAGTAGACCGACTCCTGCCTGCATCTACTACTATTACTCCACACATAGACCGCTATCCAGCATGCATCTAGTGTATTGAGTTCATATGAACAGAGTAACGCTTTAAGCAAGATGACATGATGTAGAGGGATAAACTCAAGCAATATGATGTAAACCCCATCTTTTTATCCTCGATGGCGACAATACAATACATGCCTTGCTGCCCCTACTGTCATTGGGAAAGGACACCGCAAGATTGAACCCAAAGCCAAGCACTTCTCCCATTGCAAGAACTATAGATGTAGTAGGCCAAACTAAACCAATAATTCGAAGAGACTTGCAAGGATATTATGAGCACACATAAAAAGTTCAGAGAAGAACCAAATATCTTTCATAGATAACCTTAATCATAAACTCACAATTCATCGGATCTCGACAAACACACCGCAAAAAGAGATTACATCGAATAGATCTCCTCGAAGACCGAGGAGAACTTAGTATTGAGATCCAGAGAGAGAGAAGAAGCCATCGAGATACTAGCTATGGACCCGAAGGTCTGTGGTAAACTACTCACAACTCATGGTGAGGGCGATGATGATGATGATGAAGGCCTCCGTGATGGATCCCCCTCCGGTGGAGCTCCAGAACAGGCTCCAAGATGGGATCTCCATGGGAACAGAAGCTATAGCGGTGTAATTAGGGTTTTCTCTCTGCGTATGGAGTTTCTGGGGTACGTGGACTTATATAGGAAGAAGGGGGGCACCGGGGGCCACCTGAGGGGGCCTCGGGGCAGGGGGGCGCGCCCTGGGAAGGGGGGCGTGGCCCCACCCTCGAGGGCCACCTCTCTGTCCCCTGACTTGGTCCTAAAGCTCCGCGTGCGTGATTTTCTCCAAAAATATCTCTCACGAAGGTTTCACTCCGTTTGGACTCCGTTTGATATTCCTTTTCTGCAAAACCCTGAAATAGGCAAAAATAAGCAATATGGACTGGGCCTTTGGGTTAGTAGGTTAGTCCAAAAAATGATATAGAAGTGAATGATAAAGCCCATTAAACATCCAAGACTTCATAAATAATAGCATGGAACAATCAAAAATTATAGATATGTTGGAGACGTATAAAGCATCCCCAAGCTTAATTCCTGCTGGTCCTCGAGTAGGTAAATGATAAAGAAAGAATTTTTTATGTGGAATGCTAACCAATATAGTTTTTCAATGTAATTCTCTTAATTTTGGCATGAATGTTCAGATCTGAAAGATTCAAGATAAAAGTCTATATTGACATAAGAAATAACAATACTTCAAGCAATACTAACAAAGCAATCATGTCTTCTCAAAATACCATGGCTAAATAAAGTTATCCCTACAAAATCATATAGTCTGGCTATGCTCCCTCTTCATCACACAAAATATCCATATCATGCACAACCCCGATTTCAGCCAAGCATTTGTTTTCATACTCTATCTTTTCAAACCTTTCAACTTTCACGCAATACATGAGCATGAGCTATGGATATAGCACTATGGGTGGAATAGAGGTGGTTGTGGAGAAGACAAAAAGGAGGGAGATAGTCTCACATCGACTAGGCGTATCAACGGGCTATGGAGATGCCCATCAATAGATATCAATGTGAGTGAGTAGGGATTGCCATGCAACGGATGCACTAGAGCTAAATATGAATGAAAGCTCAATAAAAGAAACTAATGGGTGTGCATCCAAGTTGCTTTCTCACGAAGACCTGGGGCATTTGAGGAAGCCCATTGTTTGAATATACAAGCCAAGTTCTATAATCAAAATTCCCACTAGTATATGAAGGTGACTAAGCATGAGACTCTCTACAATGCAGAACATGGTGCTACTTTGAAGCACAAGTGTGGAAAAAGATAGTAGCAATTGTCCCTTCTCTCTTTTCTCTCTTTTTTTTCTTTTTTTGGAGGGGCCTTCTCTCTCTCTCTTTTATTAGCCCCTCTTTTTTTTTGGGCCATCTCTCTTTTTTTATTGGCCTTTCCTCACATGGGACAATGCTCTAATAATGATGATCATCACACTTTTTGTTACAACTCGAAATTACAACTCGATACTACAACAAGTATGACTCTACATGAATGCCTCCGGCGGTGTACCAGTATGTGCAAAGAATCAAGAGTGACATATATGAGAGATTATGCAAGGTGGCTTTGCCACAACTATGATGTCAACTACATGATCATGCATGGCACTATGACAATATGATGCGTGTCATATAAACGGAACGATGGAAAGTTGCATGGCAATATATCTCGGAATGGCTATGGAAATGCCATGATAGGTAGGTATGGTGGCTGTTTTGAGGAACAATTTGGTGGCTGTTTTGAGGAAGGGTATATAGTGGTTTTATGGTACCGGCGAAAGTTGCGCGGTACAAGAGAGGCTAGCAATGGTGGAAGGGTGAGAGTGCGTATAATCCATGGACTCAACATTAGTCATAAAAACTCATATACTTATTGCAAAAATGTGCGAGTCATCAAAACAATGCAATCAACGCATACTCCTAGGGGGGAGGTTGGTAGGAGTTAACCATCGCGCGCCCCCGACCTCCACACAAAGGTTTGCACTCTACAAATACCTCATGCTCTAACTTCGTCACACAGCGGTTCACCATACGTGCATGATATGGGAATCACTAACCTTAACACAAGTATTTCTCAATTTCATAATAAATCCACTAGCATGACTCTAATGTCACTATCCTCACGTCTCAAAACAATTATCAAGCATCCAACATCTCATTATATTCAATGCACTTGGTGTGATTTTTTTTACTACATTGACATTGGATGTTTATCATGTGAAAACTAGTTTCTTTAGCATAAACACTTTACCGTGCTGTTTTAATAGACTCTCAAATAGATATAAGTGAAGCATGAGAGTTCAACAATTTCTATAAAATATTACCACCACCATGCTCTAAAAGATATAAGTGAAGCGCTAGAGCAAAAACTATTCAACTCAAAAGATATAAGTGAAGCACATAGAGTGTTCTAATAATTTCTAGGACGTATTTAACTCTCTCAAATAGGTGTGTCCAGCAAGGATGATTGTGGCAAACTAACAAGCAAAGACTCAAATTATACAAGACGCTCCAAGCAAAACACATACCATGTTGCGAATAAAAATATAGCTCCAAGTATAGTTACCGATGGATGAAGACGAAAGAGGGGATGCCTTCCCGGGGCATCCCCAAGCTTAGGCTTTTGATTATCTTGAATTTTCTTGGGGTGCCATGGGCATCCCCAAGCTTAGGCATTTGCTACTCCTTGTTCCATAGTCCATCAAAGCAATACTCAAAACTTGAAAACTTCACAACACAAAACTTAGACAAAAATTCTCATGAGCTCCGTTAGTATGAGAAAGCAAACCACTACTCAAAGGTGCAGCAATGAATTCATTCTTTGTTTATATTGGTTTTCAACCTACTGTACTCCAACTCCTCTATGGTTCATATCCTCCAATACTACTCATAGATGCATCGGAATAAGCAAACAACACACGAAAAACAGAATCTGTGAAAGACAGAACAGTCTGTAGTAATCTGCAGGGTTCGCCTACTTCTGGAACTGAAAATTCAAACCAAATTGGTAAATTTGCGCAATTTGTCTACCAATCAGCAGCAAAAAGAATTAACTAAAAATCACGCTCCAGTAAAATCCCACGACTACTTTAGCGAGCGCTAATGATTCTGTTTTTCACAGCAAGATCATATAAACTTCACATAAGTCTTCCCAAAGGTTCTACTTGGCACAAACACTAAACAAAACATGAAACCACATCTAATCAGAGGTTTGATGCAAAATTTATTTCCTAACAGCAACAAAAACAAAAAAACAAAAAATTGGGTTGCCTCCCAACAAGCGCAATCGTTTTACGCCCCTAGCTAGGCACGATACAAGATAGATCTAGGTATTGCCATCTTTGATCTTCACCCTTTTAATGGTGTCAAGCTCGAATCGGGGAGGTTCCTTACGTTTCCCTTCATATTCGGAGATCTTTAGATCTAAAGCATCCAACCATTTATTACAAAGGGTAATCAACATATTCATACAGTGGATATTTCCACTAACATTCTTAAGTGGTTCAAGAGACTTTTGTAGTATTTTTGTTACTTCACATATTTTCTCAAAAACTTAGTCTCTTCCTAGGTGGAAGGCTGCCCAAATAAATCTATCAGGACAATATAAGAATTAAGGGTATGATTCCCCAAGAAATTTCCTCCGGTAACGGTATCAAGAACAAGCATATTCCAAGGGGTTATGCCAATATAAAAATTGCGAAGAAGTACAGAAGTGGAAAGCTTCTGACTAGATCTATTTTGAGCATTGCAAATTCTATACCAGGCATCTTTTAAGTTTTATTCCTCCCTTTGTTTAAAGTTGAGGACCTCACTCTCGTGAGCGGTGATAATGATAGGTGTGCTAGATATGATGACAAGCAAGCAAGCAGCACACGAGCAAACAAGAAGCAAACGAACGATAAACACGCGGTAGAAGAAGGGCAAATAAAACGGCAAAGGTGAAGTGGGGGAGAGGAAAACGAGAGACAAATAAATGTAATGCGAAGGATAAGGGTTTGTGATAGGTACTTGGTATATGACTTTTGCGTAAGCCTCCCCGGCAACGGCGCGAGAAATTCTTCTTGCTACCTCTTGAGCTTGCGTTGTATTCCCTCGAAGAGGAAAGGGAGATGCATCACAGTAGCGTAAGTAGTTCCCTTAGTTTTTGAGACCACGCGCGAGTACCTCGCTCCTGCAGATACAAATAAGAACTTCGCAGCCAACGCGATAAGGGGTTGTCAATCCCTTTACGGTCACTTACGAGAGTGAGATCTAATAGAGATGATACTTTATATTTTTGGTATTTTTGGCTTAATAAAATAGCAAATAAAAGCGGTAAAAGTAAAGTAGTTGTAGATTGATATGTTGAGAATAGACCCATGGGCCATAGTTTTCTCTAGTGGCTTCTCTCATGATAGCGATATTGTACGGCGGGTAAACAAATTACTGTCGGACAATTGATAGAAAAGCGAATAATTATGAGACTATCTAGGCATGATCATTGTATATAGGCATCACGTCCGAGACAAGTAGACCGACTCCTGCCTGCATCTACTACTATTACTCCACACATCGACCGCTATCCAGCATGCATCTAGTGTATTGAGTTCATATGAACAGAGTAACGCTTTAAGCAAGATGACATGATGTAGAGGGATAAACTCAAGCAATATGATGTAAACCCCATCTTTTTATCCTCGATGGCGACAATACAATACATGCCTTGCTGCCCCTAATGTCATTGGGAAAGGACACCGCAAGATTGAACCCAAAGCCAAGCACTTCTCCCATTGCAAGAACTATAGATGTAGTAGGCCAAACTAAACCAATAATTCAAAGAGACTTGCAAGGATATTATGAGCACACATAAAAAGTTCAGAGAAGAACCAAATATCTTTCATAGATAACCTTGATCATAAACTCACAATTCATCGGATCTCGACAAACACACCGCAAAAAGAGATTACATCGAATAGATCTCCTCGAAGACCGAGGAGAACTTTGTATTGAGATCCAGAGAGAGAGAAGAAGCCATCTAGATACTAGCTATGGACCCGAAGGTCTGTGGTAAACTACTCACAACTCATGGTGAGGGCGATGATGATGATGATGAAAAAGGCCTCCGTGATGGATCACCCTCCTGTGGAGCTCCGGAACAGGCTCCAAGATGGGATCTCCACAGGAACAGAAGCTATGGTGGTGGAATTAGGGTTTTCTCTCTATGTATGGAGTTTCTAGGGTACGTGGACTTATATATGAAGAAGGAGGGCACCGAGGGCCACCTGAGGGGGCCTCGAGGCAGGGGGCGCGCCCTGGGAAGGGGGGCGCGCCCCCACCCTCGAGGGCCACCTCTCTGTCCCCTGACTTGGTCCTCAAGCTCCGCGCGCGTGATTTTCTCCAAAAATATCTCTCACGAAGGTTTCATTCCGTTTGGACTCCATTTGATATTCCTTTTCTGCAAAACCCTGAAATAGGAAAAAAAACAGCAATCTGGACTGGGCCTTTGGGTTAGTAGGTTAGTCCAAAAAATGATATAAAAGTGAATGATAAAGCCAATTAAACATCCCAGACTTCATAAATAATAGCATGGAACAATCAAATATTATAGATACGTCGGAGACGTATTAGTATCTTGGGAACATATACCACAAACTTAAACAAAGAGGATACAATTTACCAAGGCGTTATGTATCCGAGAAGCATTCATATTGAGATTAAATATGAGGGGCACTGTCGGATAATAATCTAACAAAGGATCTGGTGGTCTACCAGGGATTTGATGTGAGCATCGGTACTCAACCATAAGAAGAAAGAATGCAGGGATATCAGTTTATAGAAACAACTGACTAATTCAAATCTCCAATGCAAAGGAATTATGATTTCCAAATAAAGCGATCAGAAGCAACCGCTCTGATTAAAGATGGGTAAGTTGAAATGACTTAGGGGGTACAATCGATAACAATTTGATTGGTTGAGATCCAGCTCATATTCGGAATGACGTCTGAGCTGGTAGAACGAATTGTAGTTTTGACAGATGATTGCGAGTATTTGCAACCTATTGAATCAGTAAGATGAGAAAGTCAATCACAAAGGATTTTAATGAATATTGATATACATATGGAACTAACCATAATGTAAGCAGGTAAAACTTCCCAGAGCAATAGGTTGATGAGGATTTCAGAAGATTGAATAGCGTCTCGAAGACCTTTGTGAAACGCATGAACAACTGGGGATGAACGAATCCCTAGTGAGTGTGAGGAATTAGCTATACATGTATTCATGCGGAAAAGGAGTTGTGCGGGCACAAAGGATTCTCGGAATATCCGAAGTGTTTCAGGGTATCTTGTAATAACAAGATTAATTGAAATGAAGGTATGGACGACAAGTGTATGCAGCTATCCTTAGGGATTTATCGGTGATATGGAATTGCAATGGCGAAGGGCACAAGGGTCTCAAAAAACATCGAATATTATCTCCAGAATCTTCTGATGAAGTAGGCGACCATCTTGAGTGAAGGGGCTCTCCGGGAGGAAGTATTTTCGAGATCCTAAAGTTAGATTTGAGGCAAATCATTTAACCCGGGTAGAAGAGAGATCAGAATCCCAGAGTAAAGGCGAGGAATAAAAGATCCTAATACCACCCAATTGGCGACATGGGCCCGTAAGCCTCACAGCCAAGTTAGTAAAATAGTTTTTCAAAGACTAGACTCAACTTCGGCCAAGGTGTTGGAAAGGGAGTTCCTATAGGAAGTTGGCTCTGATACCAACTTGTGAAGCCCCCGATTTGACCGTACACTAATCATGCATGCAAATGTGTACGACCAAGATCAGGGAATCACTCGAAGATATCATAACACAACTCTAGACACAAATTAAAATAATACAAGCTTTATATTACAAGCCAGGGGCCTCGAGGGCTCGAATACAAAAGCTCCAATACACAAGAGTCAGCAGAAGCAACAATATCTGAGTACAGACATAAGTTAAACAAGTTTGCCTTAAGAAGGCTAGCACAAAAACAACACGATCGAAAAGGCAAGGCCTCCTGCCTGGGACCTCCTAACTACTCCTGGTCGTCAGCTGTCTCCACGTAGTAGTAGGCTCCGTCGGGGTAGTAGCGATCGTCAAGTGTGGCATCTGGCTCCTGGACTCCACTATCTGGTTGCATCAATCAGCAATAAGAAAGAAGGGGGGAAGGGGGATCAAAGCAACCGTGAGTACTCATCCAAAGTACTCGCAAGCAAGGATCTACACTACATATGCATCGGTATCAATGAAAAGGATAGTATCTATGGACTAAGCTGCAGAATGCCAGAATAAGAGGGGGAGAAGCTAGTCCTAGCAAAGACTAGCATCTTCTGGAAACCACCAGTCTTGCAGCAGTAGAAGAGAGTACAGAATAACATATTATAATTATCAAGCATGTTGTAGCAATAACGCCCAGAGATCCTTCCTCGACTCCCTTCGAGGAAGCAATCCCAGAGCCACATATCCATCATGTCTTAGTATCCAGTTCTAGTTGTATCGATCGGGATACAGCTCCAAGTGTCCGTTGCCGTAGGACAGGCTATCGTTAGATGTTTTCTTCCCTACAGGGGTGCACCAACTTACCCACCATGCTTGCTTACCTCCGGCCGGACACACCATCAGGTCATGCCCGCCCTCGGGCAAACAATACGCCGCAACCCAACCTAGGCTTAATAGAGAGGTCATGCACGCCGGACTAAACCCTATGCCCCCAGGGGTCATGGGACAATTGCCCCGGGAACTCCTGCACGTTGCCTACGCGGCCGGTGAGCAGACCTGGCTAGCTCCTTAAAAAGGTAGGTGCTTACGCGGTCCAACTCGGCGCGCGCCGCTCAGTCCCAATGACATCAGTTAAGCTTCAGCTGATGCATACAACGCAGAACGCCCATACTATGCCCACTTGATGGTTAGCGCTATCAGGCCAGAGGCCCCTTGGATCAAATATCCAAACCGTTTAGTGTCTTGCGAACACGGTAACGAGCAGAGACTCACGAAAGATGTGACCCGTTCACCCCATCTCGAGGACTTGCTGCAAGGGCTAAGAATGCCCAGCCACGCCTCATATTCAACTCTCGGGTACCCTCTAGGTCAACCCGTCTCCACATCACTTGCGGGTACCCCTCAGGGTCGACCCGCCTATCCAAGTAACAGTTGTAAAGTCATAGTAACCATAGTAACTGTGTGTCTAACACCAAAGGGAAACCTGAGAAAATCACCCACGATGGACTTCCACCTGATGTTTATCATCAAGGTGAACGAAAGAGGAGTCACCCTCGAGGTCCACTCTTGAGGAGTTGAACGACAGTGTCGTTATAAGGAGTGGAGAAAGAGGAATCACCCTCGATGACCATAACCAATGAACTAACCTACAAGGTTAGCATTAGAAGTGCTGCTGAGGTGTCACCCTCGGCACTCGATAGTAACCCAGTATTGTCGAGCAACTGAGGGGAAAGTGATGTGCAGTGCCAGGGCCTGGTCTTTGATCCCATTGATCGGGTCTTCTGATAATCCACCGGGGCAGTCGAGACAATGTGGGGGGGGGGGCTCACTGATGGAACTCTAACCAGCCTATACTAAGAAGTTTAGTATAAACATGTAAGGTATGAAAGCGGTATCAACAACAGGCTATGCATCAGAACAGGATCATACGAAAAGCAGTAGCAGTTCTAATGCAAGCATAAGAGAGAAGAGAGTGGGCGATATCGAAATGATCAAAGGGGGTTAGCTTGCCTGGTTGCTCTGGCAGTAAGGAGGGGTCATCGTCGATGCAGTCAATCACCGAGGTAGCATCAGTCTCGCGGTCTACCGGAGAGAAGAGGGGGAAGAAAAAAATAAATACAAAGCATACAGATGTAACAGAGTAACACGATGTGTCAACACGCAGTGCTAGGGTGCTCTAACACGGTGCTACACAATACTGGCGGAGGGGAATGGCATCCGGGAAAGTATTCCCGAAGTTTGGCCTTTTCGGACAGATGAAACGGAAGGGAAAGTTGCATGTTTTCTATGCTAGGGATGTGTGGCGAATGAACGGACCGCGTATTCGGATTCGTCTCATCGTTCTGAGCAATTTTCATATATAAAACCTTTTCATCTGAATTATGGATTATTTTATACGATTTTTCGAAGTTTTAGACAATATTCTGAAATTAATATTAATTCTCAAATAAAAAGCTAAATGCTAGGCGTACCCAGAAATGTACCCAACAGTTTATAACTAAGGCTGACTGTGGGTCCAGGGGGTCCCATTTGGCCAGTCAAAGTTTGACTAGTCAACAGGGGGTGGGCCCCCCTCGTCATACATTGTTTAGCTAATTAGTGGTTTAATTAACCTAACCACATATTAGTTTAATTAAACCAATTTTAATTAAGTTAATTAATTAGTTGATTAATTAATTAATTAATTATTATTATTATTTATCCTTAAAAAAACAGGGGCGTGGGCCCCTGTGGTCAGTGGCCCACAAGGCCTTAGCGGGGCGGGTGAAACGGGGCGGACCCAGGTGACAGGCGCCCGCCCGCCCGACAGGGCGCTGCGGCGCTGCGAGCGAAAGGAAAGCGGCCTGGCGGGCGCTGCCGGTGGCCATGGCCGGCCGAAGCAGGCCCGGCGGGGAGGAGGGACGGGGCAGCGCGGGGCAGGCGGTGGCGCGGAGGTCTGCAGCAGCCGCGGCGAGGGTGAGCCAGAGGCCGCGGGGGTGGAAGGAGGAGGCCATTGCGGAGCTGGGCAACACCGGCTCAGGAGGATTTGTGAGGGGACCTCGAGGCAGAGCACGAGCTCGTCGCGGTGACCATGGTGACGGGGTAGGGCTCGCGTGTGCGTCGAGCGCGGTCGGCGTGAGCACAGGGAAAACAGGGGGGCAAAGGGGAATCGAGGTGTTTGCTCACATGGAGCGTATGGGAAGCTCGGGCGCGTTGGGGAAGCGCTTGGGGAGGCCGGCGGCACCCTGCCGGTGAGGTCCGGCTGCTGGACGGGCTGACAGGCTCGACAGTGAAGCCGAGAGGTGGTGGAGGAGGAGCCGCGAGGAGGAGGCGTGGGGTGGGGTGGCCCTCGGCGCCGGCAGGTGGCGGCCTCAGCGGAGCGGGGAAGACGGCGGCACCGGCGGGTCGCGCGGGCGCGGAACTACTTGTCGGCGGCAGCCGGGCGAGCCTAAGCGGGGTCGAGCGCTCTCGCTCGTCCCCGGCGGCGCGAGGTGGGGAACAAAGGGAATGGGGCGAGTGGCTGCTAGCGGCTAGGGTTAATGAGGGTGTGGCGGGCTCCTGGGCCTAGCAGGCCTGTCAGTGGCCTTAGGCACAGGGGGATGAGTGGGGGCTTCCTTCTTCCCTTCTTTTATTTTAATTCATTTTTCATTTTTGTTTCTTTAACTAGTTTCTGTTTGGCATTTAAATTTTGAACCAAATGACTTTTTAAAAAGTAGAGCTTTGACATATAACTACTATACATTATTTAGCACTATCATAAAAAGTTTGAGGACTAATTGGATTCATGTGAAATTTAGTTTAAATAGGAAAGATTTAATTTGGTTTGTTCGTCCAGTTTAAAATAGTTTAAGGGCACTTTAATAATTCAAATAAAGTAGGTTTATTTATGGCAATTAGATAGTGAATTTTTTCAACCCAGCCAACATTTTTGTTTTACTTTTTGAAGATATGATAAATTGACTTCGATTTTTGTTAAGTGGCAATTTGGCTAAGTTAAACCTAATGACATTGAATCATTAGGGGGGTTACTGTAGCTTAATTATCCGGGCGTCACAGTGAGGGGGTGCGGCATATCTGCAATGTTGAGGGACCAAGGAGGACCGGAAGCGTGGAGAGAAGACTCGAAGCAATGGAGCAACAAGTTTTCAAGTGCCAGGGGATGGTGGAACGAGGACTCAACGCCAACCACATGATGACCGCGGAGTTCACCAACAACCACAAGCTGGATGCCAATAACATTGGGGAGGCGATCTTCAAGCTTCACGAGAAAATCGAGCACCTCCAAGCCCAGATCTATGACCTGCAAAACCAAAACTGTGAGTATGAATATAGATTCAAGAAGATGAGTTTGGCTGCAGATCTGAGGATCCCGGAGACTCGATCATCCTTCTACGATGGTGAGCCTATGCCTTGGAAGATGGACGACAAGCCTACATCATCAACAACTCCATCATCACCACCTCCGAAGAAAGAGACATAAACACATGGGTATGGGCACTCCCCTTGGCAACTGCCAAGCTTGGGGGAGGTGCCCATGTATCGTATCACCATCACACTTCTATCTTTACCATTTTCATAGTTTGATCCTTTTGGTTATATTTTGATCTAGTCGAATAAAGTTTAGTATGATCTAGTTGTGAGCTTTGCTTTATGATCCTTATCTATGTAATCGAGTCCGTGAGCTATATATATAATAAAGATCAGTTTTGAGTCAAGGGCTTGATTATTTCACTATGATCATGAGGGAATAAAATAAATAATAAAAAGAATTAAAGACATCATATTGATCTTATGGAGAGTAATGACCACAAATAAAGAGTTTGATGAATAAAAGTTGTTGAGAGTTGACAAACATAGTTTTCGTCATCGTTGCAATTAATAGAAAGTAATAAAGAAAGAGAGGTTTTCACATATAAATATACTATCTTGGACATCTTTTATGATTGTGATCACTCATTAAAATATGACATGCTAAAAAGTTGATGTTGGACAAGGAAGACAACGTAATGGGTTATGTTTTCTTATATCCGAAATAAAGTATATTGTCATGGATCATCCAACATGTTGAGCTTGCCTTTCCCCCTCATTCTAGCCAAACTCCTTGCACCAAGTTGAGATACTACTTGTGCTTCCAAATATCCTTAAACCTAGTTTTTCCATGAGAGTCCACCATATCTACCTATGGATTGAGTAAGATCCTTCAAGTAAGTTGTCATTATTGCAAGAAATAAAAATTGATCTCTAAATATGTATGATCTATTAGTGTGGAGAAAATAAGCTTTATATGATCTTGTGATATGGAAGTTATAAAAGCGACAGACTGCATAATAAAGGACCCTATCACAAGTGGCAATATAAAGTGACGTTCTTTTGCATTAAGATTTTGTACATCAAACCATAAAAGCACATGACAACCTCTGCTTCCCTCTGCGAAGGGCCTATCTTTTATTCTTGTCTTATACCTTATACAAGAGTCATGGTGATCTTCACCATTCCTTTTTACATTTTATCCTTTGGCAGGCACTTTGTGTTGGAAAGATCCTGACATATATACCCAATTGGATGTAAGTTATCATAAACTATTATTGTTGACGTTACCGTTGAGGTAAAAGGTTTGGAGGCAACACTATAAGCCCCTATCTTTCTCCATGTCCGATTAAAACTCCTTACCCATAAGTATTGCGTGAGTGTTAGCAATTGTGAAAGACTAAATGATAGTTGAGTATGTGGACTTGTTGAAAAGCTCTCATATTGACTCTTTTCGATGTTATGATAAATTGCAATTGCTTCAATGATCGAGATTATAGTTTGCTAGTTTTCAATGAAGTTTCTGATTCATACTTGACATTGTGAATAGATTGTTACTTCAGCATAAGAAATCATATATATGTTGCTGTTATGAGAATGATCATGATGCCCTCATGTCCGTATTTTATTTTATCGGCACCTCTATCTTTAAACATGTGGGCATATTTTTCTATATCGGCTTCCGCTTGAGGACAAGCAAGGTCTAAGCTTGGGGGAGTTGATACGTCCATTTTGCATCATGCTTTTATATTGATATTTATTGCATTTGATATTTATTGCATTATGGGCTGTTATTACACATTATGTCACAATACTTATGCCTTTTCTCTCTTATTTTACAAGGTTTACATCAAGAGGGAGAAGGTCGGCAGCTGGAATTCTGGGCTGGAAAAGGAGCCAATATTAGAGACCTATTCTGCACAACTCAAAAAGTCCTGAAACTCCACAAAACTCAGTTTTGGAATATATTAAAAATATTGGGCGAATAAAGCTCCAGAGGGGGGCCATCCACTGTCCACGATGTGGGGGGCGCGCCCCCTGCCTTGTGGGCCACCTGGCAGCCCCCCGATGCCCATCTTCCGGTATACTTAATAGTTGTCATATCCAATCTTTGTCTCAAAACCTCAGATTGGTACCTATGGGTTGCTAGTAGTGTTGATTACTCCTTGTAGTTGATGCTAGTTGGTTTATTTTGTGGAAGATCATATGTTCAGATCCTTTATGCATATTAATACTCCTCTGATTATGAACATGAATATGATTTGTGAGTAGTTACGTTCGTTCCTGAGGACATGGAAGAAGTCTTGCTATAAGTAGTCATGTGAATTTGGTATTTGTTCGATATTTTGATGAGATGTATGTTGTCTTTCCTCTAGTGGTGTTCTGTGAACGTCAACTACATGACACTTCACCATTGTCTGGGCCTAGAGGAAGGCATTGGGAAGTAATAAGTAGATGATGGGTTGCTAGAGTGACAGAAGCTTAAACCCTAGTTTATGCGTTGCTTCGTAAGGGGCTGATTTGGATCCATATGTTTCATGCTATGGTTAGGTTTACCTTAATACTTCTTTTGTAGTTGCGGATGCTTGCAATAGGGGTTAATCATAAGTGGGATGCTTATCCAAGAAAGGGCAGTACCAAAGCACCGGTCCACCCACATACCAAATTATCAAAGTAACGAACGTGAATCATACGAGCGTGATGAAAACTAGCTTGACGATAATTCTCATGTGTCCTCGTGAGCGCTTTCCTTTATATAGGAGTTTGTATAGGCTTGTCCTTTGCTACAAAAAGGATTGGGCCATATTGCTGCACCTTATTTACTTCTATTACTTGTTACTCGTTACAAATTACCTTATCACAAAACTATCCGTTACCGATAATTTCAGTGCTTGCAGAGAATACCTTGCTGAAAACTGCCTATCATTTCCTTCTGCTCCTCGTTGGGCTTGACACTCTTACTTATCGAAAGGACTATGATAGATCCCCTATACTTGTGGGTCATCAGTTCCATATCCTCTTGTCCATGCCACTCCACTGTTGAACTCATCTGAAATATACTAGATAAAAGTATTAGTCCAACAAGAGATATGTTGACATTAATTACCAAAATCACCCAGGGAGCACTTGTGCTTTCACTATACATTGTTGATTTTACTAAGAGATTCCAACCTCGTACTTGTTTAATTGCAAAATCTTCTATAGGTGGTTATGGCATAAAAGGTTAAGTCATGTTGGCATGTGAAATCTTGATATACTTATTAAAGGAAAGCATATCCTTGGTGTTAAAGATGTTATATTTGATAAGGATAGACTTTGTAGTGCTTGCCAAGGAGGAAAACAAGTTGGAGGAAGTCATCACGTGAAGAACATCATGACCACAAGAAGACCACTTGAGCTACTTCACATCGACCTCTTCGGTCCCAATGCTTATAAGAGCCTCGGTGGTAAGTCTTTTGATTTGGTCATTATTGACGATTTTTTCAGATTTACGTGGGTGTTCTTTCTTGATGAAAAACCGCATGTTCAAAATATCTTCAAGAACTTCGCTAGGAAGTCCCAAAATCACTTTGAAGTGAAGATCAAGAAGGTTTGGAGTGATAATGGAACGGAGTTTGAGAACGCCAATGTGGATACCTTTCTTGACGAAGAAGGCATTTCACATGAGTTCTCGGCTACATACACACCTCAACAAAATGGAATTGTTGAGAGGAAGAGCTGGACTCTGATTGAGATAGCAAGAATGACGCTTGATGAAAATAGGACACCAAGACACTTTTGGGCAGAAGAGGTTGAAACAGCTTGCCATTCTACAAATCGACTATATCTTCACAATCTTCTCAATAAAACGGCATATGAGCTACTCACCAGTAACAAACCCCAAGTTGGATACTTTCGAGTATTTGCGTTCAAAGTGCTACATTCTTGATAAACATCGTCGTTCAAAATTTGCTCCTAAATCTCGTGAAGTTTTTATGCTCGGTTACGGCTCAAACTCTCACACTTACCATGGCTACAATAATTTCACCCAAAAGGTTGAAGAGATGGTAGATGTGAAGTTTGATGAATCTAACAGCTCGCAAGTAGAGCAACTACCGATTGATGTAGGAGACAAGTCCCTCGGAAGCAATTCAAGATTTATCTATTGGCAAGATCCGTCCAACGGAGGTGAAGGAGAGCCCTTCGTCAATTAAAGTGGAAGCCTCAACTTCACATCAAGGTGAACCACAAGTTGACATGGAGGCATCCACAAGTGGAACACACCAAGACGAAGAGAATGAGGAAGTACACTAAGATGATCCACCTCAACCTCCTTGTCCACCTCCACAAGGGAACCACGACACCAACAACAATGATGAAGACGATGATGATGATGAAGATGTTCCACCATAACCCAAGCAAAAGCTCTCACGAGTTAGAGCGAGAGTCTCAAAGAATCCTCCCGTTGAACAAATGCTTGACGACATCAACACCGGGAGAATCACTGGCTCTAAAACTCGTTTGGCTAACTTTTGTGAACATTATTCATTCATCTCTAGCATTGAACCTATGAAGGTAGAAAAACCCTTGAAGACCCGGATTGGATAAATGCTATGCACTAAGAGCTACATAACTTTGAGTGAAACCAAGTGTGGACATTGGTTGAGAAGCCCAATGATGACCAAAACATCATTGGAACAAAGTGGGTGTTCTGGAATAAGCAATATGAGGATGGAAAAGTGGTACGCAACAAGGCCCATCTCATTGCTCAAGGCTACACTCAAGTCGAAGGTATGGACTATGGTGAGACATATGCCCCTGTTGCTTGACTTGAGTCCATTCGCATTTTATTTGCTTATGCCAATCACCATGGTATCACCCTATACCAAATGGATATTAAAAGTGCTTTTCCAAATGGTGAAATTGAGGAGGAAGATTATGTTAAACAACCTCCCGGCTTTGTCAATCCCAAGAAACCTAATCATGTTTACAAACTACATAAAGCTCTCTATGGTCTCAAACAAGCTCCTAGAGCTTGGTATAAATACTTGACTAAGTTTCTTATTGAGAAAGGTTCTGAGATTGGAAAATTTGATTCTACTCTCTTCACTAGAAGGGTTAATGGTGAACTATTGGTGTGCCAAATTTATGTTGAAGATATCATATTCAGTTCTACTAACCCTCATTTTCATGAAAAGTTTGAAAGGTTGATGTCGAAAAAGTTTGAGATGTCTATGATGAGTGAACTCAAATTTTTCCTTGGCTTGCAAATCAAGCAAACTAAGGAAGGTACCTTTGTCTCACAAACAAAGTATACCAAGGATCTCTTCAAGAAGTTCAATATGCAAGAAAGAAAAGGTATGAAAACACCCATGCCTATTAGTGGACATCTTGACTTGACTAAGGATGGCAATCCGGTTGACCAAACGTTTACCGATCTATGATTGATTCATTATTATATCTTTGTTCCTCCCATCCTGACATTATGTTAAGTGTATGCATGTGTACACAATACCAAGTTGCTCCAAAGTAGTGAGATACTTAATTCTTACACCAAACTTTGGCATTTGGTACCCTAAGAGGTCATTTTTTGGTCTCGTTGGCTATTCCGACTCAGACTATGCCGGTGACAAGGTTGATGGAAAGTCTACTTCAGGTACATGTCAATTTATTGGTAGATCTATTATCTCTTGGTCCTCCAAGAAACAAAAGTCGGTATCGTTATCCACCACCCAAGTGGAATACATTGTTGCGGGATCATGTTGTGCTCAATTACTTTGGATGACCCAAACTCTCAAAGATATGGGATACATGTGAGACATGTTCCATTTCTTTGTGACAATGAGAGTGCTACTAATATTGCACACAATCCCGTGCAAAATTCTCAAACTAAGCATATTGGAGTTCATCACCATTTCATTCGTGATCATGTTGCTAAAGGTGGCATTAATCTTAAGCATCTTCATACCGACAAGCAATTGGTGCATATCTTCACTAAACCACTTGATGAAAAGATATTTTGTCGATTGATGAGTGGGTTGAATATCATTGATGCCTCAAATTTGGAAGAGATTCCATTCGGATACATGCAAGGCATGAGCCTATGTGACTAATCCTTAATATTTCACTTAGGTTGATGATCATTTATCTTGGATACATTTGCACCCTTGTATGGTATCCAACCCTTTTAGGTACTTGGATGAATAACACTCTATGAGATTGTGAATCGCTCAAATCTTGAGCAATCTTCACATTAGCAAGTATCTATGCTTTCATTTTTGTGATCAAGAAACAAGTCTACACCTAACATATCCGTTGACAAAATTTATATGATGAAATTCACTATTGTAATTTTAGATACATAAGTGCTATTCCTTGCAAGACTAACACATGTAGGAAGATGAGCTTCAAAAACATAAGAGATACTCCCAACTATTCATGAATGATGTCGCTTGAACTACGTCGGTATTTCCCCAAAGAGGAAGGGATGATGCAGGACATCTACGGTAGGTATTTCCCTCAGTGATGAGACCAAGGTTATCGAACCAGTAGGAGAACCACGCAACACTATGTAAACGGTACCTGCACACAAATAACAAATACTTTCAACTCGACGTATAAGACATATAAGAGGGGTTATCAATCCCTCCCGTAGTAGATCGGTAAATAGATATATTGATAATTGCAAATGGAACAACGACAAATAAAACGCATCAAGGTAATTTTTTGTTTTTGATAATATAGATTTGAAAATAAAAAGTGCAAATAGAAAAAGCAAATAGCAATATAGATCTAAAAGTATATGATAGTAAATTAGACCCGGGGGCTGTAGATTTCACTAGTGGCTTCTCTCAGAAAATAGCAATGGTGGGTGAACAAATTACTGTTGGGCATTTGATAGAAAAGCGAATAGTTATGACGATATCCAAGACAATGATCCTGCATATAGGCATCACGTCCAATATTAGTAGACCGACTCCTGCATGCATCTACTACTATTACTCCACATATCGACCGCTATCCAGCATGCATCTAGTGCATTAAGTTCATGGATAAACGGAGTAATGCAATAAGAACGATGACATGATGTGGACAAGATCTATTCATGTAGGAATAGAAGCCATCTTTTTATCCTTAATAGCAATGATACATGCGTGCCTTGTTTCCCCTTCTGTCACTAGGAAAGGACACCGCAAGATCGAACCCATTACAAAGCACCTCTTTCCATTGCAAGATAAATAGATCAAGTTGGCCAAACAAAACCCAAATATCGGAGAAGAAATACTAGGCTATAATAATCAAGAATGGATATTTAATCAAGAAAAATCTGATCATAAACTCCCAATTCATCGGAGCCCAAAAACACACCGCACAAAGTCATTACATCAAATAGATCTCCAAGAGACCATTGTATTGAGAAACATAGAGAGAAGAAGCCATCTATCTACTGCCTACGAACCCGTAGGTCTGAGGTGAACTACTCACGCATCATCGGAGAGGCATCAATGAGGATGATGAACCCCTCTGTGATCATGTTCCCCTCCGGCGGATTTCTAGAAATGGGCTCTAGATTGGATCTCGTGGTTCTAGAACTTGCGGCGGCTGGAATAAAATTTTGTCGACTCCCCTAGGGTTTCTGGAATATTGGGGTATTTATAGAGCGAAGAGGCGGTGCAGGAGGCCACCGACATGGGCACAACCCACCAGGGGATGCCTGGGGGCCTGGGCGCGCCCTGGTGGGTTGTGCTCCCCTCGGAGCACCCCCCAGGTGCATCTTTGGCCCATTGGGTGTCTTCTGGCCCAGAAAAATCTCCAAAAATTTTCGCTGCATTTGGACTCCGTTTGGTATTGATTTTCTGCGATGTAAAAAACAAGCGGAAAACAACAACTAGTACTAGGCACTGTGTCAATAGGTTAGTCACAAAAAATGATATAAAATGATTGTAAAACATCCAAGAATGATAATATAACCGCATGGAACAATCAAAAGTTATAGATACATTGGAGACATATCAGCATCCCCAAGCTTAATTCCTGCTCGTCCTCAAGTAGGTAAATGATAAAAATGATGTGAAATGCTGCATATCATGTTCATCTTTTATTTATAGCTGGACATTTGGACTTTTATATGGTTCAAAGCAATAGTCCAGTTTTGACATGAAGACTTTAATACTCAAGCATACCAACAAGCAACCATGTTTTTCAGAATATCAATACTAAAGCAAGTTATCCCTAGCCCATCATGAAATCATTGATACATTCATGAAACACACTCGCATATTAGCTACAACCAATGCTCAAGTACGATCATAGTGCCCCTTAGTTGGTGCTTTATGAGATAAGATGGAGACTCAAATAAAAATAAAATTTCATAAAAGTAAATAGAAGGGCCCTTCGTAGAGGGAAGTAGGGATTTGTAGAGGTGCCAGAGCTCAAAGCTTAAATTGAGATTAAAAAATTTGGGAGGCATACTTTTCCCGTCAACGAAAACAACTTACAGTTCCCAATACTTTCCATGCTAGATACATGTAATGCCTAATATGAGATTATACCTCCCACGTGTTGGGGCATGACTTAAAGGTATAAGCTCATACTAGAATAATCTCAAGTAAGGTATCTTTGCACGACTCATGTAAAAGAGGCATGAAAATTTCAAAAGAGTAGTTGGCTTACACTCGCCACGTCACACAATACATTACATAAGCAATCATCATCCAAATAACATCACAGTCCGACTACGGACGAAGATCCAAAAGAAAGATACCAAATAAATAAAGCCACAAGGTCTGAATCGCCCCTAGTAGAAGCCACTACTGATCCTCTGGGTAAGACATGTAGTATCGCCCACGTTCTTCATCGAACTCCCAGTACAGCTCTGTGCCGTCACCTATGTAGTCCACCATAGTACCTGCATCTGGGTGTGGAACAAGGCTGAAGAAATAAAGGTTGCAGCTGCACTAGCACTAACTTACGTGTTAAGAGCGAGAAGAGAAGTGCCACGAGCGACAAAGTGATCACGAAGTGATTCTATCTAAGCACGTCAAACATAACCCCACCGTGTTCACTTCCCGAACCCCTTCGGAAAATGACCGTCATGGTTACTCACGCTGGTAGTGTATTCCGAACATGGTGTCAAGTTTTCTACAACCAGATATTAACAAATTCCCATCTGCCACATAACCGCGGGCACGGCTTTCGAAAGTTCAAAACCTTGCAGGGGTGTCCCAACTTAGCCCATCACAAGCTCACGATCTGCGGAGTCGCAACTCCAAGGTGGGAAGACCCGAGTATTTTCGGAATCCTGTGCTCAAGATATCCCGACTAAGGTAAAACTAATCCAGCAAGACCTCCCGGCGTGCCGACACCCTAACAGTAGCCGCGCGTATCTAGTCTCAGGCCACGACCGGATGAGCACTACGTATAGATACCGAAGACCCCAGCAAGCTGGGTGGCACCGCAAGTGGCTCTAGTTTGTTCCAACTCTCAAATCGAGCACTGGCCCAGGGGGTTGATTAATAAATCCTCGGGTTGATTACTCCCTCGGTAAGTTTTAGTTGTTTAGGCAAATGTAAAACCAATGTCGGGCCTCGCTGGAAAAGCTTTAGCGCTAAGCGGGTTATCGAGGGGGTCCCATAACCCCAACCGTGTTAGGAACGCATAATCAAGGAACATAACACCGGTTTATACGATTCCTAGGGTGGCATGAGTGGAACAAAACACCAAGCAAGAGGCTTATCCTTCGACCCATTGCCAAGTATATAGGTGATTTAGTTAAACAGATTATATAGTGTGATATCCCAACAATAACTTCAACATGAAGCAAGAATCTTCAAGTCTTCTCCTGCAACTAGCAATGCTATAAGAGGGGCTGAGCGAAGCTTACGTAGCCAAACAAAGGTTTGCTAGGTTGGGTGGTTAGACAGATTCATGGTTACAATAGGAGGCTGACAAACAAACATGGGCATCGAGGCAATGAGCTAAAGAGCGAGAAATCTAGCAATAGGCAAAGATAGTAATGATATCGGGGTCAGGTCATCTTGCCTGCCGAGTCGTCGATGGGATCGTAAGATGGCTCCTCATACTCAACCTCGGTAGGAACCTCGTTCTCGGACTCGGCTCCCGGCTCTACTCAACACTAGAACACAACATGGCACAACATCAAACACGGTGCAATGCGCAATCAACATGATGCAAGTATGATGCATTTCATGGCAAGGGATGAAGCACACAAGAACAAGACAAAACAACAAGTTTAAATGAGGCCGGAATCAACATATAGCAAATCCGGTAAGTCCTCATAAGCATATTTTGAAATTGGTCCAGATCTGAACAAACCTTAAGTTAAAGTTGTAAAACAGCAAGTTAACATGCACCAAGATGATCTACACAAAATTCTAGTCAAGTTTCATATAAAGTTTGTTTAATTCGGAGCTACGGTCTAGAAGATATGAGCAAAACAAGACAAGCAAGGCAACGGTGCAACATGCATCCAAACATCAAGCAAACACCCTCCAAACATGTAAAAAACATGATATTATGATTCTACATGCGAAACCACACAAGTTTCATATAGGGCACGCTCAAAACGGAGCAACGGTTCAACACATACACACGAAACAAGATACAATGCAAAGCTGAAGTTAACAGCCACATAGCAACTTTGGAGCAAGAGATATATACTCTACAGCACCCAAACATGATGACAAGAAGCATGTACATGAAGTAGACATATCCTACAGCAAACAATTCCATTGGAGCAACTCCATAGGAGGCATGGATCAATAGCAACAAGCTACACCAAATTGATCATGATGATAAAAACCTGACAGTTATAATTTATAGCAACTTGAGTGCAAGAAATAAATAAGCTACAGCAGGCCATATGTGCAAGTGAGGGCATGGATGGATAGACAAAAACATGGACAACAAGGAATGATCATTGGCCACTCCAAAGCAAGTATGGATTTGAGTGGGGCATCACGCAAACATAGCATCAGGTTATCAAGTAACAACAGTTTATAACAAGTAGCACTCTTGTCACGAAGATTAGGTCATCAATATGATCTCAAACAAGCATGCCCAATGGAACAAAGTGTAGAGCATATCACCATGATCATTTTGATTTATCATTTGCATCATTTGGATAAACACACAAAAAGTTACAACCACATGAACAGGCAACATTATTATGGCAGAAAAAGACTTAGCAGAATTCATAGAACACGACGAGCACAATATAACTAACTCGCACACTGAGCGGGGAATAGGGGGGATTGATCACCCTGGGCTTCGGCCCAAGTCGAGGAGGGAGGCAATTGCGGGTTGAGGCGGAGCTGGGCTGGCCTCGGCTGGGCCTCGCGGAGGGTTGGGACGGCAGAAGAGGAGGAGGCCCACGAGGGCGCTGGCGAGCGGGGCTCGTCCTCGCACCTGACGAACGAACCACGGCGGCGACGGCTGCTTCGCTCGGCTCCGGCGAGGAGCTCAGGACCGCGGGGACATGGCCGCGGACGCCGGAGGCCGGGGATCGGCCGGATCTAGGCGCGGCTGCCGGATCTGGGGAGGATCTCGATACTCGGCGGCAGGTGGAGCACCTGGGCGGCAGCGGCTCGGGTCGCCGGGGCGCGGGGTGGAGGAGCTCCAGGCGACGGAGAAGCTCCGCGGCGGCCGGGGCGTCGGGAGCGGAGGCGAGGGGCGCTAGCGGCGGTGCGGGCGTGCGGGCCGGGGAGGGCCTGATCCGTGCCGGCGGGCCCGGACGGCGGCGCGGTGGAGTTGGCGGCGGCGGGGTGACGTGTCGCAACGAGATTGGCTGAGGGGCGGCGGACGGACGTGTCCGGTCAGAACGGACGTGTCCGGCGGCGCGGAAGAGCTCGGTTTTAGGGTTTCGTCCGCAAAATGGACGTGGGGGCTCTTTTATAGGCATAGGGAGCTAGGAGACTCCAAATGGGGCGCGGTTTTCGGCCACACGTTCATGATCCGACGACCGAGATGATGGGAGGGGTTGTGCTGGGTTAGTGGGCTATTGTGGAGGGGGTCTTGGGCCAAAAGGAAGAGGTACTTTTAGCCCACTAGGTTAACCGTTGGAGTACCAAACGAACTCCAAACGCGATGAAACTTGATAGGCGGCCTACACGTACCAAAACAACAACGCACGACAAGTCTCACCTCATTCCAGAAACGTTACACGGCCTCACACGAAAGAAGGACTTGGGGGGTGCCACGGGCACGTGTGTGAGCGTCGGAACTCGAAACGGACAACGGGAAGAGACGAGTGGGACCGGGTGCAAGTGACAACACGAATGCAATGCCATGCACATAACAACATGACATGGATGAAATGCACACACGCACACGACAAAACAAAGAAACCCAAAATGAAAGAAGAGCCCGAAATGGAATTGATGAAGTCAAAGTTTCATATATCGCCATAATTGGAAAGTGTTACATCTGGGGCATTACAAACTCTCCTCTACTACGAAAAGATCTCGTCCCGAGATCTAGGACTGGAAGAAGGAAGGATACTCGGAACGAAGGTGATCTTCTCGTTCCCACGTAGCTTCTCGGTCGGTATGGTGTGACCACTTAACTTTCAAGAACTTGATTGACTTGTTGCGCATCTTGCGCTCGGTTTCTTCAAGAATAGCAACAGGGTGCTCACGGTAAGACAAGTCTTGTTGAAGATCAATCTCCTTGAACAGAATGGTGCGTTCAGGTGTCTTGAAGCACTTGCAGAGTTGAGACATGTGAAACACATCATGAACATTTGCAAAGTTGGATGGAAGCTCGAGTTGATAGGCTAGATCGCCTCTTTTGCCATGAATCTTGAAAGGGCCCACGTATCTAGGAGCAAGCTTTCCTTTGATACCGAATCTTTGGGTTCCTTTCATAGGAGAAACACGGAGATAGACATGATCCCCAATGTCGAAGGCCAAATCACGATGCTTGTTGTCATAGTAACTCTTTTGACGCGACTGAGCGGCCTTGAGATTCTCACGTATGACTTTGCACATTTCTTCGGCTTCTGAGATCAAGTCATTGCCAGAAGTTGACGTTCACCTGTCTCGGACCAGTTGAGAGGGGTACATCACTTTCTGCCATAGAGGATTTCAAAAGGAGCTTTGCCGGCACTTGCTTGGAAATTGTTGTTGTAAGAGAACTCGGCAAATGGGAGACAATCTTCCCACTTCATGCCAAAAGAGATGACACAAGCTCTAAGCATGTCTTCGAGGATCTGGTTCACTCTTTTGACTTGACCACTAGTCTGAGGGTGAAACGCAGTGCTGAAACGGATCTTAGTGCCCATGGCTGACTGAAAGGAGTCCCAGAACTTGGATGTGAACAAACTTCCACGGTCTGAGGAGATAACTTGAGGAATGCCATGTAACGACACAATTCGGGAAGTGTACAACTCTGCCAGCTGAGCTGCATTGATGGATTCTTTGACGGGAAGGAAGTGAGCTACTTTGGTTAGCTTGTCAATCACAACAAACGTAGCATCATTCCCCTTCTTGGACTTGGGAAACCTAGTGACGAAATCCATTTCAATGTGGTCGAATTTGCACTCGGGAATAGGTAGAGGTTGGAGGAGACCGGCTGGACGTTGATGCTCTACCTTCACTCTTCTGCAGACATCACATTCATTCACGAATTGGGCAATCTCCCTTTCATGCGAGTCCACCAGTAAGATTGCTTGAGGTCTTGGTACATCTTGGAACCTCCGAGATGAATCGAGTGGAGGGAGTCATGTGCTTCTTTCATTATGAGCTTCCTGAGATCACCCTTGGGAACCACAAGTCTGTCCTCAAAGAACAAGGTGTCTTTCTCATCAACACGATAGCACTTGTATTTGGGAGTGCCCTTAGCAATACCATGTTTCACTTTCTGCACCATAGCATCACTGAGCTGGGCCTCACGGATCTAATCTTCCAAGGTAGGAGCAACTTGAAGGTTTGCAAGAAAGCCTTGCGGAACAACTTGGAGGTTGAGCTTCCTGAATGACTCACAAAGCTCGGGCTGAAACGGCTTGAGAAGGATATTGTTGCAATATGCCTTTCTGCTCAAGGCATCTGCAATGACATTGGCCTTGCCATGTGTGTATTCGATGCTTGGATCATACTCTTAGATCATCTCAACCCAACGAGTCTGGCAAAGGTTCAGGTTCGGCTGTGTGAAGATGTACTTCAAGCTCTTGTGATCGGTGAAGATGTCCACTTTTCTGCCCAACAGAAGGTGTCTCCACATGATCAAGGCATGTACCACTGCTGCTAGCTCGAGATCATGTGTGGGTAGTTCTTCTCACTTGGCTTCAATTGACGAGAAGTGTATGCCACAATCTTCTTGTCTTGCATGAGAACACCACCAAGTCCTTGTAGAGAAGCATCACAGAATACTTCGTAGGGCTTGGACTCATCCGAAGGAGTAAGAACATGTGCAGAGATGAGCTTTTCTTTGAGTGTTTTGAATGCCACATCACAATTCGGAGTCCAGTTGTACTTGACATTCTTCTGCAGCAAGTTTGAGATAGGCTTGTCAATCTTGGAGAAGTTCTCAACGAACCTTCTGCAATAGCTAGCGAGACCAAGGAAGCTTCGGAGTTGCTTAACGTTCTGCAGGGGTTCCCAGTTGACAATCGCTTCAACTTTCTCGGGGTTGACAAGAATACCCTCAGCAGAGATGATATGGCCAAGATATAAGACCTTATCCAGCCAGAATTCACATTTAGAGAATTTCGCATAGAACTTGTGTTCACGAAGTCTGTCCAGAACCAAACGGAGGTGCTTGGCATGATCTTCTTCATTCTTGGAAAATACCAAAATGTCATCCAGATAGACGAGAACAAATTCATTGGTCTAGGGGTTGAATATGTAGTGCATCATTCTAGAGAAGGTGGGTGGAGCATTTGCGAGGACAAAAGACATGACTGTGTATTCATAAGAGCCGTAGCTTGTTTTGAATGCGGTCTTGTGAATATCTTCTTCATGGATACGGATCTGGTGATAACCCATCCGAAGATCGAGCTTTGAGAACACTTTTGCTCCTTTGAGCTGCTCAAACAATTCATTGATATTGGGGAGCGGATACTTGTTCTTTATTGTCTTCTTGTTCAATGGCCGGTAATCAACGCAAAGGCGCTCCGTGCCATCCTTCTTCTTGACAAAAAGAACACCACAGCCCCAAGGAGAAGTGCTAGGCCTTATTAGACCCATACGCTCTTGTTCATCGAGTTGTCTCTTCAGCTCCTTCAACTCTTCAGGGGAAAGCTTGTACGGACGCCGGCATGCTGGCTCGGTACCGGGCTCTAGTTCAATGACGAATTCAACTTGACGATGCGGAGGCATGCCTGGAAGCTCTTCAGGGAAAACATCTTCATATTCATTGACCACCGGAATTTGAGAGATGGCATTAATCTCGCCCTTGTCATTGAGAGGGAATAGCCTGATTGTGTTATCTCGAGAGGCGAAGATAATCACATCTTCGTCAGGATGAGTAAGCTTGACTTCCTTATTTGCACAATCAATGTTTGCATCATGCTTGGAAAGCCAATCCATACCAAGAATAAGATCAATGTCGGAGTTGCCGAGAATAACCGGAGAAACCAGAAAGCGATAATCACCCATATGAATAGATACATCCGGAACCACTGAGTTGGAAGTCATTTGCAATCCCGGAGAAATAATCTTTAAAGGTCTAGGAATGCTCTCCGAAAGCAAGTCATGCTTAGCAATAAATGGTCTTGAAATGAAATAAAGCGATGCACCCGAATCAAACAATACTTTTGCAGGAATAGAGTTAACTGGAAGATTACCAAGTATCACATCTAAAGAATTCTCTGCTTGAGCTGCATTCATCAGGTTCACTCTTGCAACCTTGGGATTGTGCTTGACAATAGCAGTGCTGATAGGTGGAGGAGGCGGAAGGCGCCTTGGGTTGGGGCACTTGTTAGCATAGTGACCCTTTTGGCCACACTTGTTGCAAATCACTTCTGAGAGAGGACGGTGATGAGGAGCACTTGACTTCGAAGCTTGAAAGTGATTCTTTGACTTATTGCTTGGGTTGGGTGGGTGGGAGAAACCACGGCCACCAGAATGCTTGTTGTTGTTGTTGAGAGGGCGGAGCACTGGAGGAGGTGGAAGCCAAAACTTCTGCTGCTTTGCGACCACTTGGGAAGAAGAGGAGGAGTTGACAGCATCTCTGATTCTCTTTTTGGAAGCTTCCATCTTGAACTGGGCTGCCTCTTGCTTAAGTACCATGTTATAGAATTGATCAAATTCGTCCGGCTCGAACAAGGTGAGAGCTAGTTGGAGTTCATCCTTCAGACCACCACGGAACTGATAAATCTTGCTCTTGGAATCTGGGATGTCTTGCTTGGCATAGCGGGCAAGGTTCTGCAACTTGACATTGTATTGATAAACGGACATGATGCCTTGCTTCACGTTGCGGAATTGCTCACGCATACCTTCGATGACACTAGTTGGAATGTGGTGAGAGCGGAAATCCTTGCAGAAGTCAGTCCACGAGATTTCACGTCCCTCTCTGGAATCTTTGTACTGCTGCCACCAATCAGCGGCTTGGTCCTTGAGTTGGAAGGTGGCAAACTTGACTAATCCTCGGGTCTCACATTACTGCACTCGAAATGCTTCTTGATATCTGTTATCCAGTCTTCAGCATCTAGCGGATCCACACAGTAATTGAATGCCTTTGGTTGGTTTGCCAGGAATTGGTTGAGAGTTGCAAAGTGAGGTTGGTTGAACAAATTGCCTTGGCCTTGGTTCCCATGACCACCTTGATTTGCTTGATTTGCTTGAATGTTCTGCATCACTTGCATAAGCATCTGGGTGTTCTGGTTCGTCGCTTGCATAATTGCTCTCCAGGCCTCAGACGGAGGAAGAGGGGAAGGAGGACGATCAGGAACTTCTTCACCCTCTGGGTTAGCATTGGGAACCTTTTTAGGAGCCATCCTGAATGAGATGACAACTATTAGCCATTGATTGAAAATATATAAGCGGAATCAACGGCTAAAAATTGCAACATAAGTCTTCACAAGAATCATTCGAACAAAATGAACAAATGTAATCCACGGTTAACTGGTACAACAATCTTCTTGAGAAGCCACTTGGGAGAGCAAAAGGTAAATAAAAACAACAAGGAGCAGATAGAACAAATACAAGATAGAAGCTTCGTTCGACATATTCGTGCTGAAAGCTTATGGAATGTGTTACAAAAGGGTTTTGCAATCCCCGGATCAGCATAGCCAAGGACCCTTTAAGATGCAACTCCCGATCGAAACAACGCCTATAAAACCACTTCACTCAATGTAGAACCCCGAACTCCATATCATGCATTCGTTGGAAGAATGCCTACGAGCTACTAGATGAACCCACCTATTAATTTCCGAAAGTTTCCAGTTATGCAATCAGGTGTTGGGGATACAGGGGAAGCATTGCGCACTCAACTCTAATCCTACATCCAGCTATATCCATCCTTCAACACATAACCAGTTATTTCCGAAAACCGTTTACCTCGGACCTTCGAAACGCATCTGCTATACAAGCTATGGTAATACTCCCGAACTACCTCCCCAATACTGGGTGATGTCGGGGTTATCTTGCCACTAACCGCATATAAGAATTTTCGATGTCGGCCGTCTTAAGTATTCCAGAACTGCTGCGATATATTTGTGACGACAACACCTCGGAGCTCAACTCCCCAGGACACTTCCACAACCCCTAAATGACAGGAGGCATCGAGAACAATGTTCTCGTCACAAAGACATCAGAACAATCCAAACAATACTCGCGTGATCCTAAAAATAATTAGTGAATTATTTAGAGTAGAAGAGATAAGTAATCGTCAGGAGTCCTCACGAGTGAAAAGAGATGAGGAGCAAAAGAAATCCTACTCTCCGATATATATATATGGACTCAAAAAAATTTTAAGTATGTGCCTAGACTCAACCGTCGACGATTCGATCAATCAGTGGGGGCTTCCAGGTCGGAGAAGGCTCTGAATACCAACTTGTAATGCCCAGTATGAGATTATACCTCCCACGGGTCGGGGCACGACTTAAAGGTATAAGCTCATACTAGAATTATCTCAAGTAAGGTATCTTTGCGCGACTCATGTAAAAGAGGGATGAAAATTGCAAAAGAGTAGTTGGCTTACACTCGCCACATCACACAATACATTACATAAGCAATCATCATCCAAATAACATCACAGTCCGACTACGGACGAAGATCCAAAAGAAAGATACCAAATAAATAAAGCCACAAAGTCCGAATCGCCCCTAGTAGAAGCCACTGTTGATCCTCTGGGTAAGACACGTAGTATCGCCCACGTTCTTCATCGAACTCCCAGTACAGGTCTGTGTCGTCACCTGTGTAGTTCACCATAGTACCTGCATCTGGTGTTGTGTAGAATCTGTGAGCCACGGAGGACTCGACAATCCCGTTCCCGGGTAGCAAAACTATCTAAGCCTTGGGTGTGGAACAAGGCTGAAGAAATAAAGGTTGCAGCTGCACTAGCACTAGCTTATGTGTTAAGAGTGAGAAGAGAAGTGCCACGAGCAATAAAGTGATCACGAAGTGATCCTATCTAAGCATGTCAAACATAACCCCACCGTGTTCACTTCCCGAACCCCTTCAGAAAATGACCGTCACGGTTACTCACGTTGGTAGTGTATTCCGAACATGGTGTCAAGTTTTCTACAACCAGATATTAACAAATTCCCATCTGCCACATAACCGCGGGCACGGCTTTCGAAAGTTCAAAACCTTGCAGGGGTGTCCCAACTTAGCCCATCACATGCTCATGATCTGTGGAGTCGCAACTCCAAGGTGGGAAGACCCGAGTATTCTCGGAATCCTGTGCTCAAGATATCCCGACTAAGGTAAAACTAATCCAGCAAGACCTCCCGGCGTGCCGACACCCTGACAGTAGCCGCGCGTATATAGTCTCAGGCCACGACCAGATGAGCACTACGTATAGATACCGAAGACCCCAGCAAGCCGGGTGGCACCGCAAGTGGCTCTAGTTTGTACCAACTCTCAAATCGAGCACTGGCCCAGGGGGTTGATTAATAAATCCTCGGGTTAATTATTCCCTCGGTAAGTTTTAGTTGTTTAGGCAAATGTAAAACCAATGTCGGGCCTCGCTGGAAAAGCTTTAGCGCTAAGCGGGTTATTGAGGGGGTCCCATAACCCCAACCGTGTTAGGAACGCATAATCAAGAAACATAACGCCGGTTTATACGGTTCCTAGGGTGGCATGAGTGGAACAAAACACCAAGCAAGAGGCTTAGCCTTCCACCCATTGCCAAGTATATCGGTGATTTAGTTAAACAGATTATATAGTGTGATATCCCAACAATAACTTCAACATGAAGCAAGAATCTTCAAATCTTCTCCTGCAACTAGCAATGCTATAAGAGGGGTTGAGCGAAGCTTACGTAGCCAAACAAAGGTTTGCTAGGTTGGGTGGTTAGACAAATTCATGGTTACAATAGGAGGATGACAAACAAACATGGGCATCGAGGCAATGAGCTAAAGAGTGCGACATCTAACAATAGGCAAAGATAGTAATGATATCTGGGTCAGGTCATCTTGCCTGTCGAGTCGTCGATGGGATCGTAAGACGGCTCCTCGTACTCAACCTCGGTAGGAACCTCGTTCTCGGACTCGGTTCCCGGCTCTACTCAACACAAGAACACAACATGGCACAACATCAAACACGGTGCAATGCGCAATCAACATGATGCAAGGATGATGAATTTCATGTCAAGGGATGAAGCACACAAGAATAACACAAAACAACAAGTTTAAATGAGGCTGGAATCAACATATAGCAAATCCGGTAAGTCCTCATAAGCATATTTTGAAATTGGTCCAGATCTGAACAAACCTTAAGTTAAAGTTGTTAAACATCAAGTTAACATGCACCAAGATGATCTACGTGAAATTCTAGTCAAGTTTCATATAAAGTTTGTTTAATTCGAAGCTACGGTCTAGAAGATATAAGCAAAACAAGACAAGCAAGGCAACAGTGCAAGATGCATCCAAACATCAAGAAAACACCCACCAAACATGTAAACAACATGATATTATGATTCTACATGTGAAACCACACAAGTTTCATATAGGGCACGCTCAAAACGGAGCACCGGTTCAACACATACACACGAAACAAGATACAATGCAAAGCTGAAGTTAACAGCCACATAGCAACTTTGGAGCAAGAGATACATACTCTACAGCACCCAAATATGATGACAAGAAGCATGGACATGAAGTAGACATATCCTACAACAAACAACTCCATTGGAGTAACTCCATAGGAGGCATGGATCAATAGCAACAAGCGACACCAAATTGATCATGATGATAAAAACCTGACAGTTATAATTTATAGCAACTTGAGTGCAAGAAATAAATAAGCTACAGCAATGTGACACCCCGAGACCGGTGCGCCAGGTGTCAGCTAGTTATTCATCGCTGTTGCCATGTCATCTGCTTGTGTGTTGCATCTTGCCATGTCATCATGTGTGTTGCATCAGCATGTTTTTCAAAACTTGCATCCGCCCGAGCCCCCTTGTCCTTTCCGTCGTCCATTTCGAGCCCAAACACACTTGCACGCGCCCGCGGTGCCTCCGAATATTTATTTTGTGAGTGGCCGAAAAACTTTCTCGGAATGGGTTGAAACTTGGCGTGTGGTCTTATTATAGCATAGGTAGACCGCCTGTCAAGTTTCGTCGCGTTCGGAGTTCGTTTGATAGCCCAACAGTTAACCGTGTTAACCGCTGGAGGCCTTTTGACTTTTGGCCCAGCACCCCTTTCTCATAGCCAATCTAGCCCATTCTAACCCCTCCATGCTCTTGGCCGTTTGATCACGATCGCGTGGCCGCGAACGGCTCCTCATTTGGACACTCCTAGCTCCCTCTACCTATAAATAGGTGCCTCCCTCTCCATTTTTCGCGGATGAACCCTAGCCTCCTCCCTCTCGCGCCGCCGGACATGTCCATCCGCGCCGGACATGTCCGCCGGCCATGTCCCCACAGCCAATCAGATCTTGCCACGTCAACCTGCCGCCCCGCTCAGCCAACCAGGCGCCGCCACCTGGCATCTCCAGCGCCTCCAGTCGCCAGGCCCGCGGGGAGCCCGCCCCGGGCCGCGACCGGGCCCCGCCGGGCCCGAGCTCCCCAGCTCCTCCCGCTGCGCCTCCCTCAGCGCCTCCGCCGTTCTTCCGCCGGCGACCTCTGCAGCGGCCGCCCCGCTGCCTTGGCACCTCCCGCAACCGAAGCCCACACGCCGCTCCGCCGTGCCTCTCGCTCTGGAGCCCCGCCGGCCTCGTAGTGCCTCACCCCGCGCATGTGGAGCTCATCCGTCTGGCCCGTCGCTGCTGGACGCAACACGGCGGCCGGATCCCGCCAGCACCAGCACCGCCGGCCACCTCCGATGCCAGATCCGGGGATCCCCTTCCCATCCTCCTCCGCGTCGTAGGTGCTAGCCGTCGCCGGAGTTGCGGGCGCCGCCGGCGCTCCCTCCCGCTCGTGCTCCTGGCGCGAGGAGACGAGGACGATGAGCGCCCCCCTTGGGCCTCTGCCACGTTTCCATAGGCCCAAGCCGGCCCAGTCCGGCCCACTTCTCCCTCGACCTCGCCGGCAGGCCCAGCCCAGCTCCCTCCGATCAGGCCCACTTCGTCCTTCTCCACTGGGCCAGGCCCGCAGTGGTAAGAGCCACTATTCCTCGCTCGTGCGCCACTTAGTTATTAGACGCTTGGTTGTTTTTTTTCTGTCTCCAAAATCTGCTAAGTCCCTAAATGGCATATTTCTGTTGCATACTTTGCGGTGCTGTAATTAATTGTGTGCTTATCCAAATTGGGTGAATGATATGTCAAAATGATCGTGGTGATATGCTCTACACTTTGTTCCATTGTGCCATGCTTGTTTGAGTTCATCTAGATGCTCTAATCCCTGTTGCAAGAGTGCTACTTGTTATAAACTGCTGCTACTTGTTATTTTGTTGCTATGTTTGAGATGTGATAACTTGGTGCATGTTTATCCAAATGAAGCAAATGATATGTCAAAATGTTCATCATGAGATGCTCTGCATGTTGGTTGCTTTAGCATGCATGTTAGAGTTCATATTGCCATGTTTATCCCTATTGCAAAAGTGCATGTGGCTATTAGGTTTTGTAACTTGTTACGAGATGCTGATTTCACATGCTCTTTGCTATTGATGTGTTTGTCCTCATGCCACATGTTTAGTTGTTTTAGAATCACAATAATATGGTCTTTGATGTGGTGCATTTAACTTTCCTTGATATGCCTTGTGTTGACTTAAACATGCTTAAAAACATGCCATGCCAACTTACTATTTTAACACTTAGTGAAATTTCACTAAGTCTGGAATCTGTCTTATCCTGATGCTATGTTTGCTTGATGCCCTAGGCAAATCCATGTTAGTTGTGGGGTGGCCATTGATCATTATTTGTTGTACATGTTATTGTATATCCATTCATGCCATTACTTGCTGATATGACATGTTGTAGCTTATTTATTTCTTGCTCTCAAGTTGCTATAAAATATTACTCTCAGGTTTTTAACGTCATGTTCAAAATGTTGTAGCTTGTTGCTATTGATCCATGTCTCCTATGGAGTTGCTCCAATGGAGTTGTTTGATGTAGGATATGTCTACTTCATGTCCATGCTTCTTGTCACCATGTTTGAGTGTTGTAGAGTATATATTTCTTGCTCCAAAGTTGCAATGTGGCTGTTAACTTCAGCTTGTTGTTATATCTTGTTTCATGTGTATCTTTTAGCCCGTTGCTCCGTTTTGGGTGTGCCTTATATGAAACTTGTGTGATTTTGCATGTAGAATCATAATATCATCTTGTTTACATGTTTGGAGTATGTTTGCTTGATGTTTGGGTGCATCTTGCACCGTTGCCTTGCTTGTCATGTTCTTGTGTTGTTTTTCTGTGCTTCCTACCTTGCCATGTATTGCTTCCTATACAGACTTGTTGTGCATCATATGTAGACTTGTTTTGCATCATACTTGCTTTAGCATATTGTCATGTTCTTGTGTTGTTTTTCTGTGCTTCCTACCTTGCCATGTATTGCATCCTGTATAGACTTGTCATGCATCATACATTGCCATGTATTGCATCATATATAGGCTTGTGTTGTTTTTCTGTGCTTCCTACCTTGCCATGTATTGCTTCCTGTGTAGACTTGTCATGCATCATACCTTGCCATGTATTGCATCATATATAGACTTGTGTTGTTTTTCTGTGCTTCCTACCTTGCCATGTTTTGCTTCATGTATAGAATTGTGGTGCATCATATATAGAACTGTCTTGCATCATACTTGGTTGAGCATATTGTCATGTCTTGTGTGGTGTGTTCACCGTGTTGCTTGCTTCTTCTCGTTAGTGCTTGTTCCATTGCGTTCGTGAGGATTCGTTCGTCTACCCGTGGTTCTTCTTCAAGGCTTCTTCTTCGTCTTCTTCATGGACCCGTTCTTCTTCCTTGCGGGATCTCAGGCAAGATGACCATACCCTTGGATACATTTACTATCATTGCCTTTGCTTAGTTGTCTCGATGCTATCGTTACATGTCGCGCTACCCATCATTATTGTCAGCCTCTCCTTGTTGCCATGAAACCTCTAACCTTTGACACCTTCCTATCAAAAACCATGTTTTGGCTATGTTACCCACTTGCTCAGCCCCTCTTATAGCGTTGTTAGTTGCAGGTGAAGATGAAGATCGTTCCAGGTGGGAACTTGTTGTTGGAATATCAAAATATCTATTATTATTATTATTAACACACCTATATACTGGGCATGGGTGGAAGGCTTGGCCTTTTGCTCGGTGTTTTGTTCCACTCATGCCACCTTAGGCGCCCATAAACCGGCATTATGTTCCTTGATTTTGCGTTCCTTACACGGTTGGGTATATGGGGACCCCTTGACACTTCGTCTTTGAATAAAACTCCTCCAGCAAGGCCCAACTTTGGTTTTAATTTGCCTCATAATAACTTAATTAATTAATTAAATTGCAAAAGGGGGACGCTCATTGGAGATTCTTTTCTACATAGCAGGGGGGGCAGTGCTGATGGTGTTGGTCCCAAACGGGCAACTTGCGGGGCCACCTTGGGGAAACCCGGGGGCTGGTTTTACTCGTAGCTTGTCCCATCCGGACGTGGCCTGAGACGAGATACGCGCGGCTACTATGAGGGTGTCGGCACGCCGGGAGGTCTTGCTGGACTTGTTTTACCATTGTCGAAATGTCTTGTGCACCGGGATGCTGAGCCTGATCAGATTTCCCTAAGATAAGGGGTGATGATATTATATTTATCACTTCAGCTGATCGTGAGAGCTTGTGATGGGCTAAGTTGGGACACCCCTGCAGGGTTATGATCTTTCGTAAGCCGTGTCCGCGGTTATGTGGCAGATTGGAATTTGTTAATGTCCGGTTGTAGAAAACTTGACAGAGGATCCGAAGTAAAACACACAACTGTGTGAGTAACCGTGACTGTCTCTTTTCACTTTGAGAAGAGAACACGGTGGGGTTATGTTTGGCTCGTAGGTAGTTCAGGATCTTTAGCGATCACTACTAGTATTCGACCGTTGGCGTAGATGCTCATCTTATTCTTGTACTCGTAAGTTAGCCACCATATTTTGCTTAGCTGCTGCGCAACCTCACCACTTTACCTCTTCCTACCCATTAAGCTTTGATAGTCTTGTTACCCATGGTTATGGGATTGCTGAGTCCTCGTGGCTCACAGATACTACAACAACAGTTGCAGATGCAGGTTTCCGATGTCTTGACGTGAGAGCGATGATCATTGTGTTGGAGTTCTTTCTTCTTCTTCTTCTTCAGTCTTGGGTTAGGTTCCGGGTCGGCAGCCTGGGATAGCAGATGGATGTCTTTGTGATTTTCATGTTTGTATCCGTAGCCGGATACTTTGTATTGATGTTGTTGTATTCATGTGTCTTGTATGTATTGTTGTATCCCCCATGTATGTATGTATGTATGTATGTATGTAATGGTACGATGTAATGATATCCATCTTGCTAAGCGCCCGAAATGCGGTTGTGCCCCAATCACGTAAGTGTCACGTGATCGGGATATAATCGCATCTTGGGCCTGACAAGCATGCCATATGTGCAAGTGAGGGCATGGATGGATAGACAAAAACATGGACAACAAGGAATGATCATTGGCCACTCCAAAGCAAGCATGGATTTGAGTGGGGCATCACGCAAACATAGCATCAGGTTAACAAGTAACAGCAGTTTATAACAAGTAGCACTCTTGTCACGAAGATTAGGTCATCAAGATGATCTCAAACAAGCATGCCACAATGGAACAAAGTGTAGAGCATATCACCACTATCATTTTGATATATCATTTGCATCATTTGGATAAGCACACAAAAAGTTACAGCCACATGAACAGGCAACATTATTATGGCAGAAAAAGACTTAGCAGAATTCACAGAACACGACGAGCGCAATATAACTAACTCGTGCACTGAGCGGGAAATAGGGGGGATTGCTCACCCTGGGCTTCTGCCCAAGTCGAGGAGGGAGGCAGAAGCGGGCGGAGGCGGAGCTGGGCCGGCCTCGGCTGGGCCTCGTAGAGGGTTGGGCCGGCAAAAGAGGAGGAGGCCCACGAGGGCGCTGGCGAGCGGGGCTCGTCCTGGCACCCGACGAACGAACCACGGCGGCGGCGGCAGCTGCTTCGCTCGGCTCCGGCAAGGAGCTCAGGACGGCGGGGACAGGGTCGCGGACGCCGGAGGCCGGGGATGGCCGGATCTAGGTGCGGCTGCCGGATCCGGGCCGGATCTAGGCACTCGGCGGCGGCAGGCGGAGCACCTGGGCGGCGGCGGCTCGGGTCACCGGGGCACGGGGTGGCGGAGCTCCAGGCGGCGGAGAAGCTCCGCGGCGACCGGCGGCGAAGCCCCACGACGGCCGGGGCATCGGGAGCGGAGGCGACGGGCGCTGGCGGCGGTGCGGGCGCGCGGGCCGGGGAGGGCCCGATCCGGGCCGGCGGGCCCGGTCGGCGGCGCGGTGGAGTTGGCGGCGGCGGGGTGACATGTCGCAACGAGATTGGCTGAGGGGCGTCGGACGGACGTGTCTTGTCGGAACGGACGTGTCCGGCGGCGCGGAAGAGCTCGGTTTTAGGGTTTCATCCGCAAAATGGACGTGGGGGCTGTTTTATAGGCATAGGGAGCTAGGAGACTCCAAATGGGGTGCGGTTTTCGGCCACACGTTCGTGATCCGACGACCGAGATGATGGGAGGGGTTGTGCTGGGTTAGTGGGCTGTTGTGGAGGGGGTCGTGGGCCAAAAGGAAGAGGTACTTTTAGCCCACTAGGTTAACCGTTGGAGTACCAAACGAACTCCAATGCGATGAAAGTTGACAGGCGGCCTACACGTACCAAAACAACAACGCACGACAAGTCTCACCTCATTCCGGAAACGTTACACGGCCTCACATGAAAGAAGGACTTGGGGGTGCCACGGGCACGTGTGTGAGCGTCGGAACTCGAAACGGACAACGGGAAGAGACGAGTTGGACCGGGTGCAAGTGACAACACGAATGCAATGCAATGCACATAACAACATGACATGGACGAAATGCACACACGCACACGACAAAACGAAGGAACCTAAAATGAAAGAAGAGCCCGGAATGGAATTGATGAAGTCAAAGTTTCATATATCGCCATAATTGGAAAGTGTTACATCTGGGGCATTACAATACATCATAGGCGGTTCCCAAACAGAAAGTAAAGTTTATTCCCTTTTCCACCATTCTTTCGCAATCCATGGTTAACTGTATCCATGGGTGCCCTCCATACCAACACTTTCCAAGGAATTTATAATTTGACAACATAAAGTAAATTCTTCATTTTGGGACTGGGCATCCCAAATACCTTTGTCGTACTCTCGTGCAATGACAAGTGAATAAACACTCATCTTGAGAATGACACATCTAGCATGCAAAAATATCGGCCACCCCTCACCGCCCCATGAGCGGTACAAGCGCACAAAAGACAAGTTTATTTTGAAATTTAGAGATGGCACATACAAATTTTCTTATAACGGCAAGGGAATGCCGCATATAAGTAGGTATGGTGGACTCACATGGAAAAACTGGGTTTAAGGATTTTGGATGCACAAGTAGTATTTCTACTTAGTACAAGTGGAGGCTAGCAAATAGATTGAGAAGCAACAAACCAAGAAACTAAAAATCACATAAGTGAGCATTGAGCATAACTAACACCAAATAATGCACCACAACTAGGATGTAATTTCATTGCGTAACTATTGACTTTCGTACTTGCATAGGGAATCACAAACCTTAACATAAATATTCTCACTAAAACATAATTACTCATTAACATGACTCACATATTACTATCATCATATCTCAAAACTATTACAAAGAATCAAGTTTATTTTGTCCAATGATCTTCATGAAAGTTTTTATTATATCCCTCTTGAATATCTATCATATTGGGACTATTTTCATATGTTGCTTTTGATAAGCTCAAATAAATCTAAGTGAAGAACATGAGCATAAAATTTTCTTTCTCTCAAATTATTCTAAGTGAAGCATGAGATAATTTCTTCAAAAATAATAAAGCACACCGTGCTCAAAAAGATATAAGTGAAGTACTAGAGCAATTCCATAGCAATTTAAGTGAAGCATAAAGAGCAATTCTAACAAATCATAGATAAATTTTGGCTCTCTCAAATAGGTGTGTCCAGAAAGGATGAGTGTGACAAACTAACCAACAAAACAAGAAAAGACTTATATCATACAAGACGCTCCAAGCAAAACTCATAATATGTGACGAATAAAATATAGTCTCAAGTAAAATACGATGGTCGTTAGAAGAAAGAGGGGATGCCACTCGGGGGCATCCCCAAGCTTAGTTGCTTGATAATTCTTGAATATTATATTGGGGTGCCTCGGGCATCCCCAAGCTTAGCCTTTTGCTAATCCTTATGCCTTCATCCATCGTGATCTCAGCCAAAACTTGAAAACTTCAATCACACAAAATTCAACAAAATATTGCGAGATCCGTTAGTATAACAAAACCTATCTTTACTTTAAGTAATGTAGAAAACCAATTCATATTTTGCATTTGTATTATATCTACTGTATTCTAACTTTTCGATGGAAAGAACTCTTCAAAGGAAACCACGGAATCATCAAAACAAGCACATAACACAACGAAAACAGAATCTGTCAAAAACAGAACAGACTGTAAAGACGTAATTTTTTATCATACTTATGTACCTCTGAAATTTCTGAAAAATTAGGGCAATGAGGGAAATTTGTATATTGATAATGTGTAAAAATTTGAAGAATTGATCACTTTCCAGTAGCCGTCGACAATTCTGGCACTAGCGCAAAAAGTTTCTGATTTTCAACACAATCAAATCAACTATCAACCAAATCATCCCAAAGGCTTTGCTTGGCACGAACACTAATTTAACCCACAAAAACACATCTAACCAGAGGCATATTTGAGTAAACACATAGGAACAAAAAATAAAAAGCAAAAAAATATTTTATTCCTTGGGTCGCCTCCCAACAAGCTCTTTCTTTATAGCCATTAAGATAGGCTTGAGATTTCCATGATGCTCACATGAAAGACAAGAATTGAAGCACAAAGAGAGCATCATAAAACATGTGACAAACACATTTAAGTCTAACATACTTCCTATCCATAGGCATTTTGTAGTCAACCAAATTATCAAGACAAGAAATATCTAGCATATGCAAGGGAGAAGAATAAAACATTGACAATCTCAACATAACGAGAGGTAAATTAGTAACATGAAAATTTCTACAACCATATTTCCCTCTCTCATAATAATTGCATGTAGGATCATACTCAAATTCAACAATATAGCTATCACATATCATATTATCTATATGATCCACAAGCATGCAAAGTTGGCACTCTTCCAAACAAGTGGGATTATCATCAAATAAAATTATGACCTCTCCAAACCCACATTTCTCAAAAAATTCATAAGATTGATCATTATCCAAAGTAGTGGGATCATTATGACCTAAAGTTGACACTCTTCCAAACACACTTTCAATATTATTGCATTCATCATGAGGCTTAAATAAATTTTCAAGATCGTAAGAAGAATTACCCCAATCATGAGCATTGAAATAAGTAGAGGACATATCGAAATTAGCATCCCCAAGCTTGGGGTTTTGCATATTACTAGCATAAATGAAATAAATAGAATTTATTATAACACCATTGCAATCATGTTTTTCATTCAAGGAGCTATCATGAATCACTTCATAAACTTCTTCTTTTATCACCTCGTCACAATTTTAAGATCCATGAATCTCAAGCAAAACTTAATAAGGATAACCTAGTGCACTCAAATCACTAGCAATTGGTTCATCATAATTTTATCCTTTGAAAATATTATCAAGTGGATGAGTATCCATAAGCTGTTTATTTGTTATTTATCAATAAATACACAAATATGCCAAACAAACAAGCAAAGAAACTAAGTAAGACATAAGGGGAAACGAAAAGGCAAAAGGGAAGAAGGCAAATAAAACGACAAATTTTTGTGAAGTGGGGGAGATGAAAATGAGATGAAAATGCAAAATAATGTAAATTGCAAGGATATGAGATTTGTGATTAGGAACCTGATAGACATTGATGATGTCTCCCCGGCAACAGCGCCAGAAATTCCTTTTGATGTCGCTTGAACTACGTCGGTATTTCCCCAAAGAGGAAGGGATGATGAAGCACAGCTACAGTAGGTATTTCCCTTAGTGATGAGACCAAGGTTATCGTATCAGTAGGAGAACCATGCAATACTATGTAAAGGGTAGCTGCGCACAAATAACAAATAGTTGCAACCCGACGTATAAGAGGGGTTGTTAATCCCTCCCGGGTAGTAGATTGGTAAATAGATAGATTGATAATTGCAATTGGAAGACCGGCAAATAAAACGCAGCAAGGTATTTTTGTGTTTTCGATAATATAGATCTAGAAATAAAAAGTGCAATTAGAGGAAAATGCAAATAGCAATATAGATCTGAAAGTATATGATAGGAAAATAGACCTGGGAGCCATAGATTTCACTAGCACGGTGGGTGAACAAATTACTATTGGGCAATTTATAGAAAAGCGAATAGTTATGACGATATCCAAGACAATGATCATGTATATAGGCATCACGTCCAAGATTAGTAGACCGACTCCTGCCTGCATCTACTACTATTACTCCACACATCAATCGCTATCCAGGATGCATCTAGTGCATTAAGTTCATGGAGAAACGGAGTAATGCAATAAGAACGATGACATGATGTAGAAAAGATATGTTCATGTAGGAATAGACCCCATCTTTTTATCCTTAATAGCTATGATACATGTGTGCCTTGCTGCCCCTTCTGTCACTGGGAAAGGACACCGCAAGACCGAACCCATTACAAAGCACCTCTTCCCATTGCAAGATAAATAGATCAAGTTGGCCAAACAAAACCCAAATATCGGAGGAGAAATACAAGGCTATAATAATCAAGAATGGATATTTAATCAAGAAAAATCTTATCATAAACTTACAATTCATCGGAGCCCAACAAACACACCGCACAAAGTCATTACATCAAATAGATCTCCAAGAGACCATTGTATTGAGAAACAAAGAGAGAAGAAGCCATCTAGCTACTGCCTACGGGCCCGTAGGTCTAGGTGAACTACTCACGCATCGTGGGAGAGGCACCAATGAGGATGATGAACCCCTCTGTGATCGTGTTCCCCTCGAACGGAGTGCCGAAAAAGGGCTCTAGATTGGATCTCGTGGTTCTGGAACTTGCGGCGGCTGGAATAAAATTGTGTCGACTCCCCTAGGGTTTCTGGAACATTGAGGTATTTATATAGCGAAGAGGTGGTGCGGGAGGCCATCGAGGAAGGCACAACCCACCAGGGCGCCCTGGTGGGTTGTGCTCCCCTTAGAGCAACCCCAGGTGCTTCTTTGGCCCATTGGGTGTCTTCTGGCCCAGAAAAAATCTCCAAAAAGTTTCGCTGCCTTTGGAATCCGTTTGTTATTTATTTTCTGCGATGTAGAAAACCAGCAGAAAACACCAACTAGCACTAGGCACTATTTCAGTAGGTTTGTCCTAAAAAATGATATAAAATGATTGTAAAACATCCAAGAATGATAATATAACAGCATGGAACAATCAAAAATTATAGATACGTTGGAGATGTATCAATGAACTACATTAACATTGGGCATCCACGACAAGTTCAACTACATGATCAAGTGCAACAACAAACCCAATGCATGTCTTCCATCTAGAGAAGCTTTTCTCCAAGTCATGAGTCAAAGCAACTCAACAAGATGTGAATACATTAAGACGCTTAATTTAAAAATGGAAACCCCATTTTGAGTTCAGTGATGAGTATGACCTATTGCTTCCTCGCTCCTTTCCCGAGGTAACGTTGGTGTTTCCCTTGAAGAGGAAAGGGTGATGCAGCAGAGTGAAGTAAGTATTTTCCTCAGTTTGTTGAGAACAAAGGTATCACTCTAGTAGGAGATTATACACAAGTGGCCAAATACCAGCACAAACAATCGAACAACTTGCACCCAATGCTATAAACAAGTTGTCAAACCCTTCTAGATTATTTGCAAAAGTGATATCCCATAGACATAGATAAACAAATAAAGTAAATATTTTGGGGGTTTTGGTTTATAGATTGAAAAGTAAAAGATTGCAAGATAGTAGATCTGAAACTTATAAGATGTAAAATAGACCTTGGGGCCATATGTTTCACTAGAGGCTTCTCTCATGATAGCAAATATTACGGTGGGTGAACAAATTACTGTCAATCAATTGATAGAAAAGCAAATAATTATAACGACATCGATGACAATGATCATGAATATAGGCATCACGTCCGAGACAAGTAGACCGAATCCTCCCTGCATCTACTACTATTACTCCACACACCGACTGCTATCCATCATGCATCTAAAGTATTAAGTTCATTAGAACAGAGTAACGCCTTAAGCAAGATGACATGATGTAGAGGAATTAACTCAAGCAATATGATGAAAACCCCATCTTTTTATCCTCGATGGCAACAATACAATACGTGTCATGTGCTACTTCTCGATCTTGTGTTGTAATCCCTCGAAGAGGAAAGGGTGATGCGGCACAGTAGCGTAAGTATTTCCCTTAGTTTTTGAGAAAAATGTATCAATCTAGTAGGAGACCACGCGCGAGTCCCTCGCACCTGCACAAACAAATAAGAACTTTGCAGCCAATGCGATAAGGGGTTGTCAATCCCTTTACAGTCACTTATGAAAGTGAGATCTGATAGAGATGATAGTTTGATATTTTTGGATATAAGAACAGAAAGTAAAAGCGGAAATGTAAAGTAGATTGTAGATTGATATGTTGAGAATAGACCCGGGGGCCATAGTGTTCTCTAGTGGCTTCTCTCATGATAGCGATATTCTACGGCGGGTAAACAAATTACTGTCGAGCAATTGATAGAAAAGCGAATAATTATGAGACTATCTAGGCATGATCATTATATATAGGCATCACGTCCGAAACAAGTAGACCGAAACGATTCTGCATTTACTACTATTACTCCACACATCGACCACTACCCAGCATGCATCTAGAGTATTAAGTTCATAAGAACGGAGTAACGCCTTAAGCAAGATGACATGATGTAGAGGGATAAACTCAAACATAGTGATATAAACCCCATCTTTTTATCCTCGATGGCAACAATACAATACGTGCCTTGCTGCCCCTACTATCACTGGGAAAGGGCACCGCAAGATTGAACCCAAAGCCAAGCACTTCTCCCATTGCAAGAACTATAGATCTAGTAGGCCAAACCAAACCAATAATTCGAAGAGACTTGCAAGGATATTATAATCATACATACAGAGTTCAGAGAAGAACCTAATATTTCTCATAGATAATCTTGATCATAAACCCACAATTCATCGGATCTCGACAAACACACCGCAAAAAGATACTACAATGAATAGATCTCCTCGAAGACCGAGGAGAACTTGGTATTGAGATCCAAAGAGATAGAAGTAGCCATATAGATACTAGCTATGGACCCGAAGGTCTGTGGTAAACTACTCACAACCCATGGTGAGGCGATGATGATGATGTAGAAGCACTCCGTGGAAGATCCCCCCCCCCCCTCAGGTGGAGCTCCGGAATAGGCCCCAAGATGGGATCTCATGGGAACCGAAGGTTGCGGCGGTGGAACTAGGGTTTTCTCTGTTGTTCTGATGGTTTCGGGGTACGTAGGTATATATAGGAGGAAGGAGGGCACCGGGGGCCAGACGGGGTGCCCACGAGGCAGGGGCGCGCCCCCCACCCTCGTGGACACCACGTCAGCCCTAGTCTGTGGTTCTCAAGTCTCCCGTGCGTATTTTGCTCCAAAAATATCTCTCCCGAAGGTTTCATTCCGTTTGGACTCCATTTGATATTCCTTTTCTGTAAAACCATAAAACAGGCAAACAACAGCAATCTGGACTGGGCCTTTGGGTTAGTAGGTTAGTCCCAAAAATAATATAGAAGTGTATAACAAAGCCCATTAAGCATCCAAAACATCATAAATAATAGCATGGAACAACTAAAAATTATAGATACGTTGGAGACGTATCAAGCATCCCCAAGCTTAATTCATGCTCGTCCTCGAGTAGGTAAATGATAAAAACAGAATTTTTGATGTGGAATGCTAACCAACATAGTTTTTCAATGTAATTCTCTTAATTGTGACATGAATGTTCAGATCTGAAAGATTCAAGACAAAAGTATATATGGACATAAGAAATAATAATACTTCAAGCATACTAACAAAGCAATCATGTCTTCTCAAAATACTATGGCTAAAGAAAGTTATCCCTACAAAATCATATAGTCTGGCTATGCTCCCTCTTCATCACACAAAATATTCATATCATGCACAACCCCGGTTTCAGCCAAGCACTTGTTTTTATACTCTATTCTTTCAAACCTTTCAACTTTCACGCAATACATGAGCGTGAGCCATGGATATAGAAATATGTGGAATAGAGAGGTGGTTGTGGACAAGACAAAAAGGATGGAGATAGTCTCACATCAACTAGGCGTATCAACGGGCTATGGAGATGCCCATCAATAGATATCAATGTGAGTGAGTAGGGATTGCCATGCAACGGATGCACTAGAGCTAAAAATGTATGAAAGCTCAACAAAAAAACTAAGTGGGTGTGCATCCAACTTGCTTGCTCACGAAGACCTAGGGCATTTGAGGAAGCCCATCGTTGGAATATACAAGCCAAGTTCTATAATCAAAATTCCCACTAGTATATGAAAATGACTAAACATGAGACTCTCTATCATGAAGAACATGGTGATACTTTGAAGCACAAGTGTGGAAAAGGATAGTAGCAATTGTCCCTTCTCTCTTTTCTCTCATTTTTTTGGAGGGGCTTTCTCTCTTCTTCTTTTTATTTAGCCCCTCTCTATTTTTTTGGGCCATCTCTTTTTTTATTGGCCTTTACTCACATGGGATAATGCTCTAATAATGATGATCATCACACTTATATTGAATTACAACTCGAAATTACAACTCGAAATTACAACAAGTATGACTCTATATGGATGCCTCCGATGGTGTACCGGGATATGCAATGAATCAAGAGTGACATGTATGAAAGATTATGCATGGTGGCTTTGAAACAAATACGATGTCAACTACATGATCATGCATGGCAATATGACAATATGAAGCGTGTCATATGAACGGAATGGTGGAAAGTTGCATGACAATATATCTCGAAATGGCTATGGAAATGCCATGATAGGTAGGTATGGTGGCTGTTTTGAGGAAGATATATGGTGGCTGTTTTGAGGAAGGATATATAGTGGGTGTATGGTACCGGCGAAAGTTGCGCGGTACAAGAGAGGCTAGCAATGGTGGAAGGGTGAGAGTGCGTATAATCCATGGACTCAACATTAGTCATAAGAACTCATATACTTATTGCAAAAATTTACGAGTCATTAAAACAAAGCAATCAACGCATGCTCCTCGGGGGGAGGTTTGTAGGAGTTAACCATCGCGCGCCCCCGACCTCCACACAAAGGATGACACTCTACAAATACCTCATGCTCTAATTTCGTCACATAGCGGTTCACCATACGTGCATGCTACGGGAATCACTAACTTTAACACAAGCATTTCTCAATTTCATAATAACTCCACTAGCATGACTCTAATATCAGTATCGTCGTATCTCAAAACAATTATCAAGCATCCAACTTCTCATCATATTCAATGCACTTAGTGTGAAAGTTTTTACTACATTGATATTGGATGTCTATCATGTGAATGTTGGGGAACGTTGCATGGGAAACAAAAAAAATTCCTACGTTCACCAAGATCAATCTAGGAGATGCTACTACGAGAGGAGAGTTGGATCCACGTACCCTTGTAGATCGCTAAGCGGAAGCGTTAAGAACGCGGTTGATGGAGTCGTACTCGCCGCGATTCAGATCGCCGAAGATCCTAGCACCGAAGCAACGGTGCCTCCGCGTTCTTCACACGTACGGCTCGAGGACGTCTCCTCCTTCTTGATCCAGCAAGGGGTGGAGGAGAGGTTGATGGAGAGACCGGCAGCACGACGGCGTGGTGGTGATGGTGGAGGAGGATTCCAGCAGGGCTTCGCCTAAGCACCGCGGGAAGACGAATATGTTGTGGGAGAGGAAGGGCAGCACCGAGGCACAAACGTGTGTTCGCTGCCCTGTCTCTGCCCCTCTATATATAGGGGGAATAGATGGGAGGGGGCGCCCTAGGGTTTCCCCTAGGGGGGCCGGCGGCCAGGGCAGTGGGGGGGGCGGCGGCCAAGGGCTGCGCAGGCCCTAGGGTTTCCCCTCCCCCTAGGTGCCTTGCCCCCCAAGCCAGGGGGTGCGGCTGCCCTAGGAGGGGCCAGCCCCCCATGCGCCATAGGAGAGGGCCCAGGGGGGGCGCACAGCCCTATGAGGGCTGTGGTGTCCCCCCTTTGTGGCCCATTAGGCCCAGAACCACTTCCGGGACCCCCGAAACCCTTTTCGGTAATCCGCCGATTTCCCGATGCTCCCCGGAACACTTCCGGACTCCGAAACCTTTCATCCTATATATCAATCTTCGTCCCCGGACCATTCCGGAGACCCTCGTCACGTCCGGGATCTCATCCGGGACTCCGAACAACCTTCGGTAACCATGCACTGTTCTCACTAACAACCCTAGCGTCACCGAACCTTAAGTGTGTAGACCCTGCGGGTTCGGAAACCATGTAGACATGACCGAGACACTCCCAGGTCAATAACCAATAGCGGGATCTGGATACTCATATTGGTTCCCACATGTTTCTCGATGATCTCATCGGATGAACCACGATGTCAAGGATTCAGGCAATCCTGTATACAGTTCCCTTTGTCTCGTCGGTATGTTACTTGCCCGAGATTCGATCGTCGGTATCTCTATACCTAGTTCAATCTCGTTACCGGCAAGTCTCTTTACTCGTTACCGTAATACATAATCCCGTGACCAACTACTTAGTCACTTTGAGCTCATTGAGATGACGTATTACCGAGTGGGCCCGGAGATACCTCTCCGTCACACGGAGTGACAAATCCCAGTCTCGATCCATGTCAACTCAACAGACACCCTCGGAGATACCTATAGAGTACCTTTATAGTCACCCAGTTACGTTGTGACGTTTGGCACACACAAAGCACTCCTACGGTGTCAGTGAGTTACATGACCTCATGGTCATAGGAACTTATACTTGACATGCAGAAAACTATAGCGATAACTGACACGATCAAAAGCTATGTTTAACGTTTGGGTCTCGTCCATCACATCATTCTCCTAATGATGTGATCCCGTTATCAAATGACAACTCATGTCTATGACCTGGAAACCGCGGTCATCTTTGATCAACGAGCTAGTCCTGTAGAGGCTCACTAGGGACACAAAGTCTGTCTATTCATCCACACATGTATTTGAGTTTCCAATCAATACAGTTATAGCATGGATAATAAACGATTATCATGAACAAGGAAATATAATAATAACTCTTTTATTATTGCCTCTAGGGCATATTTCCAACAGTCTCCCACTTGCACTAGAGTCAATAATCTAGCATTACAAGGTAATGAATCTAACACCCATAGAATCTTGGTGTTAATCATGCTTAGCCCGTGGAAGAGGCTTAGTCAACGGATCTGCAACATTCAAATCCGTGTGTACTTTGCAAATACTTATGTCCTCCTCCTTGACCGAATCGCGGATGGAATTGAAGCGTCGCTTTATGTGTCTGGTCCTCTTGTGAAACCTTGGTTCCTTGGCTAGAGCAATGGCACCAGTGTTGTCACAGAATAGAGTCATTGGGTTCAGTGCACTAGGCACAACTCCAAGATCTGTCATGAACTCCTTCATCCAGACACCTTCCTTCGCCGCCTCCGAGGCAGCTATATACTCCGCTTCACATGTAGAATCAGCTACCACGCTCTGCTTGGAACTGCACCAGCTTACCGCTCCCCCGTTGAGAATATATACGTATCCGGTTTGAGACTTAGAGTCATCCGGATCAGTGTCAAAGCTTGCATCGACGTAACCCTTTACGACGAGCTCTTGATCACCTCCATAAACGAGAAACATCTCCTTAGTCCTTTTCAGGTACTTTAGGATATTCTTGACCGCTGTCTAGTGATCCATACCAGGATTACTTTGAAACCTTCCGGCCATACTTATGGCAAGGCTGACATCTGGTCTTGTGCACAGCATTGCATACATGATAGAGCCTATGGCTGAAGCATAGGGGACGACACTCATCTTTTCTCTATCTTC